>OZ017741.1:88397142-88909895 GCA_963969285.1 Odontomyia ornata | reverse complement strand
TGGTTTTTGGTTTTTGGTTTTTGGTTTTGGTTTTTGGTTTTTGGTTTTGGTTTTTGGTTTTTGGTTTTTGGTTTTTGGTTTTTGGTTTTTGGTTTTTGGTTTTTGGTTTTTGGTTTTTGGTTTTATGTTTTTCGTTTTTGGTTTTACGTTTTTGGTTTTTGGTTTTTGCTTTTTGGGTTTTGGTTTTTGGTTTTTGGTTTTTGGTTTTGCTTTTTGGTTTTTGGTTTTTGGTTTTTGGTTTTTGGTTTTTGGTTTTTGGTTTTTGGTTTTTGGTTTTTGGTTTTTGGTTTTTGGTTTTTGGTTTTTGGTTTTTGGTTTTGGTTTTTGGTTTTTGGTTTTTGGTTTTTGGTTTTTGGTTTTTGGTTTTTGGTTTTTGGTTTTTGGTTTTTGGTTTTTGGTTTTTGGTTTTTGGTTTTTGGTTTTTGGTTTTTGGTTTTTGGTTTTTGGTTTTTTGGTTTTTGGTTTTTGGTTTTTGGTTTTTGGTTTTTGGTTTTTGGTTTTTGGTTTTTGGTTTTTGGTTTTTGGTTTTTGGTTTTTGGTTTTTGGTTTTTGGTTTTTGGTTTTTGGTTTTTGTTTTTGGTTTTTGGTTTTTGGTTTTTGGTTTTTGGTTTTTGGTTTTTGGTTTTTGGTTTTTGGTTTTTGGTTTTTGGTTTTGGTTTTGGTTTTTGGTTTTGGTTTTTGGTTTTTGGTTTTGGTTTTGGTTTTTGGTTTTTGCTTTTTGGTTTTTGGTTTTTGGATTTTGGTTTTTGGTTTTACCTTTTTGGTTTATGGTTTTTGGTTTTTGGATTTTGGTTTTTGGTTTTGGTTTTTGGTTTTTGGTTTTTGGTTTTTGGTGTTTGGTTTTTGGTTTTTGGTTCTTGGTTTTTGGTTTTTGGTTTTTGGTTTTTGGTTTTTGGTTTTTTGTTTTTGGTTTTACCTTTTTGGTTTTTGGTTTTTGGTTTTTGGATTTTGGTTTTTGGTTTTGGTTTTTGGTTTTTGGTGTTTGGTTTTTGGTTTTTTGTTCTTGGTTTTTGGTTTTTGGTTTTTGGTTTTTGGTTTTTTGTTTTTGGTTTTTGGTTTTTGGTTTTTGGTTTTTGGTTTTGGTTTTTGGTTTTTGGTTTTTGGTTTTTTGGTTTTTAGTTTTTGGTTCTTGGTTTTTGGTTTTTGGTTTTTGGTTTTTGGTTTTTATTTTTGGTTTTTGGTTTTTGGTTTTTGGTTTTTGGTTTTTGGTTTTTGGTTTTTGGTTTTTGGGATTTGGTTTTTGGTTTTTGGTTTTTGGTTTTTGGTTTTTGGTTTTTGGTTTTTGGTTTTTGGTTTTTGGTTTTTGGTTTTTGGTTTTTGGTTTTTGGTTTTACGTTTTTGGTTTTTGGTTTTTGGTTTTTGGTTTTTGTTTTTGGTTTTTGGTTTTTGGTTTTTGGTTTTTGGTTTTTGGTTTTTGGTTTTGGTTTTTGGTTTGTTTTGGTTTTTGGTTTTTGGTTTTTGGTTTTTGGTTTTTGGTTTTTGGTTTTTGGTTTTTGGTTTTTGGTTTTTGGTTTTTGGTTTTTGGTTTTTGGTTTTTGGTTTTGGTTTTTGGTTTTTGGTTTTTGGTTTTTGGTTTTTGGTTTTTGTTTTTGGTTTTTGGTTTTTGGTTTTTGGTTTTTGGTTTTTGGTTTTTGGTTTTTGGTTTTTGGTTTTTGTTTTTGGTTTTTGGTTTTTGGTTTTTTGTTTTTGGTTTTTGGTTTTTGGTTTTTGGTTTTTGGTTTTGGTTTTTGGTTTTTGGTTTTTGGTTTTTGGTTTTTGGTTTTTTGGTTTTTGTTTTTTGGTTTTTGATTTTTGTTTTGGTTTTTGTTTTTGTTTTTTGGTTTTTGGTTTTTGGGTTTTGGTTTTTGGTTTTTGTTTTTGGTGTTTGTGTTTTGGTTTTTGGTTTGTGGTTTTTGGTGTTTGGTGTTTGGTTTTTGGTTTTTGGTTTTTGGTTTTTGGTTTTTGGTTTTTGGTTTTTGGTTTTTGGTTTTTGGTTTTTGGTTTTTGGTTTTTGGTTTTTGGTTTTTGGTTTTTTGGTTTTTTGGTTTTGGTTTTTGGTTTTGTTTTTTGTTTTTTGGTTTTTGGGTTTTGGTTTTTGTTTTTTGGTTTTTGGTTTTGGTCTTGGTTTTTGGTTTTTGGTTTTTGGTTTTTGGTTTTTGTTTTTGGTTTTTGGTTTTGGTTTTTGGTTTTTGGTTTTTGGTTTTTGGTTTTTGGTTTTTGGTTTTTGGTTTTTGTTTTTGGTTTTGGTTTTTGGTTTTTGGTTTTTGGTTTTTGGTTTTTGGTTTTTGGTTTTTGGTTTTTGGTTTTTGGTTTTTGGTTTTTGGTTTTTGGTTTTTGGTTTTGGTTTTTGGTTTTTGGTTTTTGGTTTTTGGTTTTTGGTTTTTGGTTTTTGGTTTTTGGTTTTTGGTTTTTGGTTTTTGGTTTTTGGTTTTTGGTTTTTGGTTTTTGGTTTTTGGTTTTTGGTTTTTGGTTTTTGGTTTTTGGTTTTTGGTTTTTGGTTTTTGGTTTTGGTTTTTGGTTTTTGGTTTTTGGTTTTTGGTTTTTGGTTTTTGGTTTTTGGTTTTTGGTTTTGGTTTTTGGTTTTTGGTTTTTGGTTTTTGGTTTTTGGTTTTTGGTTTTTGGTTTTTGGTTTTTGGTTTTTGGTTTTTGGTTTTTGGTTTTTGGTTTTTGGTTTTTGGTTTTTGGTTTTTGGTTTTTGGTTTTTGGTTTTTGGTTTTTGGTTTTTGGTTTTTGGTTTTTGGTTTTTGGTTTTTGTTTTTTGGTTTTTGGTTTTTGGTTTTTGGTTTTTGGTTTTTGGTTTTTGGTTTTTGGTTTTTGGTTTTTGGTTTTTGGTTTTTGGTTTTTGGTTTTTGGTTTTTGGTTTTTGGTTTTTGGTTTTTGGTTTTTGGCTTTTGGTTTTTGGTTTTTGGTTTTTGGTTTTTGTTTTTTGGTTTTTGATTTTTGGTTTTTGGTTTTTGTTTTTTGTTTTTTGGTTTTTGGTTTTTGGTTTTTTGGGTTTTGGTTTTTGGTTTTTGTTTTTGGTGTTTGTGTTTTGGTTTTTGGTTTTTGGTTTTTGGTGTTTGGTTTTTGGTTTTTGGTTTTTGGTTTTTGGTTTTTGGTTTTTGGTTTTTGGTTTTTGGTTTTTGGTTTTTGGTTTTTGGTTTTTGGTTTTTGGTTTTTGGTTTTTGGTTTTTGGTTTTTTAATTTGGTTTTTGTTTTTTGGTTTTTGGTTTTTGGTTTTTGGTTTTTGGTTTTTGTTTTTTGTTTTTTGGTTTTTGGTTTTTGGTTTTTGGTTTTTGGTTTTTGGTTTTTGGTTTTTGGTTTTTGGTTTTTGGTTTTTGGTTTTTGGTTTTTGGTTTTTGGTTTTTGGTTTTTGGTTTTTGGTTTTTGGTTTTTGGTTTTTGGTTTTTGGTTTTTGGTTTTTGGTTTTTGGTTTTTGGTTTTTGGTTTTTGGTTTTTGGTTTTTGGTTTTTGGTTTTTGGTTTTTGGTTTTTGGTTTTTGCTTTTGGTTTTTGGTTTTTGGTGTTTGGTTTTTGGTTTTTGGTTTTTGGTTTTTGGTTTTTCGTTTTTGGTTTTTGGATTTTGGTTTTTGGTTTTTGGTATTTGGTTTTTGGTTTTTGGTTTTTGGTTTTTGGTTTTTGGTTTTTGGTTTTTGGTTTTTGGTTTTTGGTTTTTGGTTTTTGGTTTTTGGTTTTTGGTTTTTGGTTTTTGGTTTTTGGTTTTTGGTTTTTGGTTTTTGGTTTTTGGTTTTTGGGTTTTGGTTTTGGTTTTTGGTTTTCTGTTTTTGGTTTTTGGTTGTTGGTTTTTGGTTTTTGGTTTTTAGGTTTTGGTTTTTGGTTTTTGCTTTTTGGTTTTTGGTTTTTGGATTTTGGTTTTTGGTTTTACGTTTTTGGTTTTGGTTTTTGGTTTTTGGTTTTTGGATTTTTGTTTTTGGTTTTGGTTTTTGGTTTTTGTTGTTGATGTTTGGTTTTTGGTTTTTGGTTCTTGGTTTTTGGTTTTTGGTTTTTGGTTTTTGGTTTTTGGTTTTTGGTTTTTTGTTTTTGGTTTTTGGTTTTTGGTTTTTGGTTTTTGGTTTTTGGTTTTTGGTTTTTGGTTTTTGGTTTTTGGTTTTTGGTTTTTGGTTTTTGGTTTTTGGTTTTTGGTTTTTGGTTTTAGGTTTTTGTTTTGTGGTTTTTGGGTTTTGGTTTTTGGTTTTTGTTTTTTGTTTTTTGGTTTTTGGTTTTTGGTTTTTGGTTTTTGGTTTTTGGTTTTTGGTTTTTGGTTTTTGGTTTTTGGTTTTTGGTTTTTGGTTTTTGGTTTTTGGTTTTTGGTTTTTGGTTTTTGGTTTTTGGTTTTTGGTTTTTGGTTTTTGGTTTTTGGTTTTTGGTTTTTGGTTTTTGGTTTTTGGTTTTTGGTTTTTGGTTTTTGGTTTTTGGTTTTTGGTTTTTGGTTTTTGGTTTTTGGTTTTGGTTTTTGGTTTTCTGTTTTTGGTTTTTGGTTGTTGGTTTTTGGTTTTTGGTTTTTAGGTTTTGGTTTTTGGTTTTTGGTTTTTGCTTTTTGGTTTTTGGTTTTCGGATTTTGGTTTTTGGTTTTACGTTTTTGGTTTTTGGTTTTTGGTTTTTGGTTTTTGGATTTTGGTTTTTGGTTTTGGTTTTTGGTTTTTGTTGTTGATGTTTGGTTTTTGGTGTTTGGTTCTTGGTTTTTGGTTTTCTGTTTTTGGTTTTTGGTTGTTGGTTTTTGGTTTTTGGTTTTTAGGTTTTGGTTTTTGGTTTTTGGTTTTTGCTTTTTGGTTTTTGGTTTTTGGTTTTTGGATTTTGGTTTTTGGTTTTACGTTTTTGGTTTTTGGTTTTTGGTTTTTGGTTTTTGGTTTTTGGTTTTTGGTTTTTGGTATTTGGTTTTACGTTTTTGGTTTTTGGTTTTTGGTTTTTGGTTTTTGGTTTTTGGTTTTTGGTTTTTGGTTTTTGGTTTTTGGTTTTGGTTTTTGGTTTTTGGTTTTTGGTTTTTGGTTTTTGGTTTTTGGTTTTTGGTTTTTGGTTTTTGGTTTTTGGTTTTTGGTTTTTGGTTTTTGGTTTTTGGTTTTTGGATTTTAGTTTTTGGTTTTTCGTTTTTGGTTTTTGGTTTTTGGTTTTTGGTTTTTGGTTTTTGGTTTTTGGTTGTTGGTTTTTGGTTTTTGGTTTTTGGTTTTTGGTTTTTGGTTTTTGGTTTTTGGTTTTTGGTTTTTGGTTTTTGGTTTTTGGTTTTTGGTTCTTGGTTTTTGGTTTTGGTTTTTGGTTTTTGGTTTTTGGTTTTTGGCTTTTGGTTTTTGGGTTTTTGGTTTTTGGTTTTTGGTTTTACTTTTTTGGTTTTTGGTTTTTGGTTTTTGGTTTTTGGTTTTACGTTTTTGGTTTTTGGTTTTTGGTTTTTGGTTTTTGGTTTTGGGTTTTTGGTTTTTGGTTTTTGGTTTTGGATTTTCGTTTTTGGTTTTTGGTTTTTGGTTTTTGGTTTTTGGTTTTTGGTTTTTGGTTTTTGGTTTTTGTTTTTGGTTTTTGGTTTTTGGTTTTTGGTTTTTGGTTTTTGGTTTTTGGTTTTTGGTTTTTGGTTTTTGGTTTTTGGTTTTTGGTTTTTGGTTTTTGGTTTTTGGTTTTTGGTTTTTGGTTTTTGGTGTTTGGTTTTTGGTTTTTGGTTTTTGGTTTTTGGTTTTTGGTTTTTGGTTTTTGGTTTTTGGTTTTTGGTTTTTGGTTTTTGGTTTTTGGTTTTTGGTTTTTGGTTTTTGGTTCTTGGTTTTTGGTTTTTGGTTTTTGGTTTTTGGTTTTTGTTTTTTGGTTTATGATTTTTGGTTTTCGGTTTTTGGTTTTTGGTTTTTGTTTTTTGGTTTTTGGTGTTTGGTTTTACGTTTTTGGTTTTTGGTTTTTGGTTTTTTGGGTTTTGGTTTTTGGTTTTTGTTTTGGGTTTTTGGGTTTTGGTTTTTGGTTTTTGGTTTTTGGTTTTTGGTTTTTGGTTTTTGGTTTTTGGTTTTTGGTTTTTGGTTTTACGTTTTTGGTTTTTGGTTTTTGGTTTTTGGTTTTTGGTTTTTGGTTTTTGGTTTTTGTTTTTTGGTTTTTGGTGTTTGGTTTTACGTTTTTGGTTTTTGGTTTTTGGTTTTTTGGGTTTTGGTTTTTGGTTTTTGTTTTGGGTTTTTGGGTTTTGGTTTTTGGTTTTTGGTTTTTGGTTTTTGGTTTTTGGTTTTTGGTTTTTGGTTTTTGGTTTTTGGTTTTACGTTTTTGGTTTTTGGTTTTTGGTTTTTGGTTTTTGGTTTTTGGTTTTTGTTTTTTGGTTTTTGGTGTTTGGTTTTACGTTTTTGGTTTTTGGTTTTTGGTTTTTTGGGTTTTGGTTTTTGGTTTTTGTTTTGGGTTTTTGGGTTTTGGTTTTTGGTTTTTGGTTTTTGGTTTTTGGTTTTTGGTTTTTGGTTTTTGGTTTTTGGTTTTACGTTTTTGGTTTTTGGTTTTTGGTTTTTGGTTTTTGGTTCTTGGTTTTTGGTTTTTGGTTTTTGGTTTTTGGTTTTTGGTTTTTGGTTTTTTGTTTTTGGTTTTTGGTTTTTGGTTTTGGTTTTTGGTTTTTGGTTTTGGTTTTTGGTTTTTGGTTTTTGGTTTTTGGTTTTTGGTTTTTGGTTTTTGGTTTTTGGTTTTTGGTTTTTGGTTTTTGGTTTTTGGTTTTTGGTTTTTGTTTTTGGTTTTTGGTTTTTGGTTTTTGGTTTTTGGTTTTTGGTTTTTGGTTTTTGGTTTTTGGTTTTTGGTTTTTGGTATTTGTTTTACGTTTTTGGTTTTTGGTTTTTGGTTTTTGGTTTTTGGTTTTGGTTTTTGGTTTTTGGTTTTTGGTTTTGGTTTTTGGTTTTTGGTTTTTGGTTTTTGGTTTTTGGTTTTTGGTTTTTGGTTTTTGGTTTTTGGTTTTTGGTTTTTGGTTTTTGGTTTTTGGTTTTTGGTTTTTGGTTTTTTGGATTTTGTTTTTGGTTTTTGTTTTTGGTTTTTGGTTTTTGGTTTTTGGTTTTTGGTTTTTGGTTTTTGGTTTTTGGTTCTTGGTTTTTGGTTTTGGTTTTTGGTTTTTGGTTTTTGGTTTTTGGCTTTTGTTTTTGGTTTTTGGTTTTTGGTTTTTGGTTTTACTTTTTTGGTTTTTGGTTTTTGGTTTTTGGTTTTTGGTTTTACGTTTTTGGTTTTTGGTTTTTGGTTTTTGGTTTTTGGTTTTGGGTTTTTGGTTTTTGGTTTTTGGTTTTGGTTTTTCGTTTTTGGTTTTTGGTTTTTGGTTTTTGGTTTTTGGTTTTTGGTTTTGGTTTTTGGTTTTTGGTTTTTGTTTTTGGTTTTTGGTTTTTGGTTTTTGGTTTTTGGTTTTTGGTTTTTGGTTTTTGGTTTTTGGTTTTTGGTTTTTGGTTTTTGGTTTTTGGTTTTTGGTTTTTGGTTTTGGTTTTTGGTTTTTGGTTTTTGGTTTTTGGTTTTTGGTTTTTGGTTTTGGTTTTTGGTTTTTGGTTTTTGGTTTTTGGTGTTTGGTTTTTGGTTTTTGGTTTTTGGTTTTTGGTTTTTGGTTTTTGGTTTTTGGTTTTTGGTTTTTGGTTTTTGGTTTTTGGTTTTTGGTTTTTGGTTTTTGGTTTTTGGTTTTTGGTTTTTGGTTTTTTGGTTCTTGGTTTTTGGTTTTTGGTTTTTGGTTTTTTGGTTTTTGTTTTTTGGTTATGATTTTTGGTTTTCGGTTTTTGGTTTTTGGTTTTTGTTTTTTGGTTTTTGGTGTTTGGTTTTACGTTTTTGGTTTTTGGTTTTTGGTTTTTTGGGTTTTGGTTTTTGGTTTTTGTTTTGGGTTTTTGGGTTTTGGTTTTTGGTTTTTGGTTTTTGGTTTTTGGTTTTTGGTTTTTGGTTTTTGGTTTTTGGTTTTTGGTTTTTTGGTTTTTGGTTTTTGTTTTTTGGTTTTGTTTTGGGTTTTTGGTTTTTGGTTTTTGGTTTTTGGTTTTTGGTTTTTTGGTTTTTGGTTTTTGTTTTTTGGTTTTTGGTGTTTGGTTTTACGTTTTTGGTTTTTGGTTTTTGGTTTTTTGGGTTTTTGGTTTTTGGTTTTTGTTTTGGGTTTTTGGGTTTTGGTTTTTGGTTTATGGTTTTTGGTTTTTGGTTTTTGGTTTTTGGTTTTTGGTTTTTGGTTTTTGGTTTTACGTTTTTGGTTTTTGGTTTTTGGTTTTTGGTTTTTGGTTTTTGGTTTTTGGTTTTTGGTTTTTGGTTTTTGGTTTTTGGTTTTTGGTTTTTGGTTTTTGGTTTTTGGTTTTTGGTTTTTGGTTTTTGGTTTTAGGTTTTTGGTTTTTGGTTTTTGGTTTTTGGTTTTTTGGTTTTTGGTTTTTGGTTTTTGGTTTTTGGTTTTGGTTTTTGGTTTTTGGTTTTTGGTTTTTGGTTGTTGGTGTTTGGTTTTTTGTTTTTGGTTCTTGGTTTTTGGTTTTTGGTTTTTGGTTTTTGTTTTTTGGTTTTTGGTTTTTTGTTTTTGGTTTTTGGTTTTTGGTTTTGGTTTTTGGTTTTTGGTTTTTGGTTTTTGGTTTTTGTTTTTGGTTTTTGGTTTTTGGTTTTTGTTTTTGGTTTTTGGTTTTTGGTTTTTGGTTTTTGGTTTTTGGTTTTTGGTTTTTGGTTTTTGGTTTTTGGTTTTTGGTTTTGGTTTTGGTTTTGGTTTTTAGTTTTTTGGTTTTTGGTTTTTGGTTTTTGGTTTTTGGTTTTTGGTTTTTGGTTTTGGTTTTTGGTTTTTTGGTTTTTGGTTTTTGGATTATGTTTATTCTGGTTTTTGGTTTTTGGTTTTTGTTTTTGGTTTTTGGTTTTTGGTTTTTGGTTTTTGGTTTTTGGTTTTTGATTTTGGTTTTTGGTTTTTGGTTGTTGGTTTTTGGTTTTTGGTTTTTGTTTTTGGTTTTTGGTTTTTGGTTTTTGGTTTTTGGTTTTTGGTTTTTGGTTTTTGGTTTTTGGTTTTTGGTTTTTGGTTTTTGGTTTTTGGTTTTTGGTTTTTGGTTTTTGGTTTTTGGTTTTTGGTTTTTGGTTTTTGGTTTTTGGTTTTTGGTTTTTGGTTTTTGGTTTTTGGTTTTTGGTTTTTGGTTTTTGGTTTTTGGTTTTTGGTTTTTGTTTTTTGTGTTTTGGTTTTTGGTTTTTGGTTTTTGGTTTTTGGTTTTTGGTTTTTGGTTTTTGGTTTTTGGTTTTTGGTTTTTGGTTTTTGGTTTTTGGTTTTTGGTTTTTGGTTTTTGATTTTTGGTTTTTGGTTTTTGGTTTTTGGTTTTAGGTTTTAGGTTTTTGGTTTTCGGTTTTTGGTTTTTGGTTTTTGGTTTTTGGTTTTTGGTTTTTGGTTTTACGTTTTTGGTTTTTGGTTTTTGGTGTTTGGTTTTTGGTTTTTGGTTTTTGGTTTTTGGTTTTTGGTTTTTGGATTTTGGTTTTTGGTTTTTGGTTTTTGGTTTTGGTTTTTGGTTTTTGGTTTTTGGTTTTTGGTTTTTGGTTTTTGGTTTTTGGTTTTTGGTTTTTGGTTTTTGGTTTTTGGTTTTTGGTTTTTGGTTTTTGGTTTTTGGTTTTTGGTTTTTGGTTTTTGGTTTTTGGTTTTGGTTTTTGGTTTTTGGTTTTTGGTTTTTGGTTTTTGGTTTTTGGTTTTTGGTTTTTGGTTTTTGGTTTTTGGTTTTTGGTTTTTGGTTTTTGGTTTTTGGTTTTTGGTTTTTGGTTTTTGGTTTTTGGTTTTTGGTTTTTGGTTTTTGGTTTTTGGTTTTTGGTTTTTGGTTTTTGGTTTTAGGTTTTTGGTTTTTGGATTTTGGTTTTTGGTTTTTGGTTTTTGGTTTTTGGTTTTTGGTTTTTGGTTTTTGGTTTTTGGTTTTTGGTTTTTGGTTTTTGGTTTTTGGTTTTTGGTTTTTGGTTTTTGGTTTTTGGTTTTTGGTTTTTGGTTTTTGGTTTTTGGTTTTTGGTTTTTGGTTTTTGGTTTTTGGTTTTTGGTTTTTGGTTTTTGGTTTTTGGTTTTTGGTTTTTGGTTTTTGGTTTTTGGTTTTTGGTTTTTGGTTTTTGGTTTTTGGTTTTTGGTTTTTGGTTTTTGGTTTTTGGTTTTTGGTTTTTGGTCTTTGGTTTTTGGTTTTTGGTTTTTGGTTTTTGGTTTTTGGTTTTTGGTTTTTGGTTTTTGGTTTTTGGTTTTTGGTTTTTGGTTTTTGGTTTTTGGTTTTTGGTTTTTGGTTTTTGGTTTTTGGTTTTTGGTTTTTGGTTTTTGGTTTTTGGTTGTTGGTTTTTGGTTTTTGGTTTTTGGTTTTTGGTTTTTGGTTTAACGTTTTTGGTTTTTGGTTTAACGTTTTTGGTTTAACGTTTTTGGTTTTACGTTTTTGGTTCTTGGTTTTTTGGTTTTGGGTTTTGGGTTTTGGGTTTTGGGTTTTGGTTTTTGGTTTTTGGTTTTTGGTTTTTGGTTTTTGGTTTTTGGTTTTTGGTTTTTGGTTTTTGGTTTTTGGTTTTTGGTTTTTGGTTTTTGGTTTTACGTTTGTGGTTTTTGGTTTTTGGTTTTTAGCTTTTGTCTTTTGGTTTTTGTTTATGGTTTTTGTTTATGGTTTTTGTTTTTGTTTTCGGTTTTTGGTTTTTGGTTTGTGGTATTTGGTTTTTGGTTTTTGGTTTTTGGTTTTACGTTTTTGGTTTTTGGTTTTTGGTTTTTAGGTTTTGGTTTTTGGTTTTTGGTTTTTGGTTTTTGGTTTTTGGTTTTTGGTTTTTGGTTTTTGGTTTTTGGTTTTTGGTTTTTGGTTTTTGGTTTTTGGTTTTTGGTTTTTGGTTTTTGGTTTTTGGTTTTTGGTTTTTGGTTTTTGGTTTTTGGCTTTTGGTTTTTGGTTTTTGGTTTTTGGTTTTTGGTTTTTGGTTTTTGGTTTTTGGTTTTTGGTTTTTGGTTTTTGGTTTTTGGTTTTTGATTTTGGTTTTTGTTTTGGATTTTGGTTTTTGGTTTTTGGTTTTTGGTTTTTGGTTTTTGGGTTTTTGGTTTTTGGTTTTTGGTTTTTGGTTTTTGGTTTTTGGATTTTGGTTTTTGGTTTTTGGTTTTTGGTTTTTGGTTTTTGGTTTTTGGTTTTTGGTTTTTGGTTTTTGGTTTTTGGTTTTTGGTTTTTGGTTTTTGGTTTTTGGTTTCTGGTTTTTGGTTTTTGGTTTTTGGTTTTTGGTTTTTGGTTTTTGGTTTTTGGTTTTTGGTTTTTGGTTTTTGGTTTTTGGTTTTTGGTTTTTGGGTTTTTGGTTTTTGGTTTTTGGTTTTTTGGTTTATGGTTTTTGGTTTTTGGATTTTGGTTTTTGGTTTTTGGTTTTTGGTTTTTTGCTTTTTGGTTTTTGGTTTTTGGTTTTTGGTTTTTGGTTTTTGGTTTTTGGTTTTTGGTTTTTGGTTTTTGGTTTTTGGTTTTTGGTTTTTGATTTTTGGTTTTTGGATTTTGGTTTTTGGTTTTTGGTTTTTGTTTTTTGGTTGTTGGTTTTTGGTTTTTGGTTTTTGGTTTTTGGCTTTTGGTTTTTGGTTTTTGGTGTTTGGTTTTTGGTTTTTGGTTTTTGGTTTTTGGTTTTTGGTTTTTGGTTTTTGTTCTTGGTTTTTGGTTTTTGGTTTTTTGGTTTATGGTTTTTGGTTTTTGGATTTTGGTTGTTGGTTTTTGGTTTTTGGTTTTTGGTTTTTTGGTTTTTGGTTTTTGGTTTGTGGTTTTTGGTTTTTGGTTTTTGGTTTTTGGTATTTTGTTTTTGGTTTTTGGTTTTTGGTTTTTGGTTTTTGGTTTTCGGGTTTTGATTTACGTTTTTGGTTTTTGGTTTTTGGTTTTGGGTTTTTGGGTTTTGGTTTTTGGTTTTTGGTTTTTGGGTTTTGGTTTTCGGTTTTTGGTTTTTTGGTTTTTGGTTTTTGGCTTTTGGTTTTTGGTTTTTGGTTTTTGATTTTTGTTTGGTTTTTGGTTGGTTTTTGGTTTTTTGGTTTTTGGTTTTTGGTTTTTTGGTTTTTGGTTTTTGGTTTTTGGTTTTTGGTTTTTGGTTTTTGGTTTTGGTTTTTTTTTTGGTTTTTGGTTTTTGGTTTTTGGTGTTTTTTTGGTTTTGGTTTTGGTTTTGGTTTTTGGTTTTTGGTTTTTGGGTTTTTGGTTTTTGGTTTTTAAGTTATTTGGTTTTTGTTTTTGTTTTTGGTTTTTGGTTTTCCTTTTGGTTTTTTGGTTTTTGGTTTTGTTTTTACCTTTTTGGTTTTTTGTTTGTTTTTGGTTTTTGGTTTTTGGTTTTTGGTTTCTGGGTTTTGGTCTTTGGTTTTTGGTTTTGGTTTTTGGTTTTTGGTTTTTGGTTTTTGGTTTTTGGTTTTTGGTTTTTGGTATTTGGTTTTTGGTTTTTGGTTTTTGGTTTTTGGTTTTTGGTTTTTGGTTTTTGGTTTTTGGTTTTTGGTTTTTGGTTTTTGGTTTTTGGTTTTTGGTTTTTGGTTTTTGGTTTTTGGTTTTTGGTTTTTGGTTTTTGGTTTTTGGTTTTTGGTTTTTGGTTTTTGGTTTTTGGTTTTTGGTTTTTGGTTTTTGGTTTTTGGTTTTTGGTTTTTGGTTTTTGGTTTTGGGTTTTTGGTTTTTATTTTTTGGTTTTGGGTTTTTGGTTTTTTGTTTTTGGTTCTTGGTTTTTGGTTTTTTGGTTTTTGGTTTTTGGTTTTTGGTTCTAAGTTTTTGGTTTTTTGTTTTTGGTTTTTATTTTCTGGTTTTTCGTTTTTGGTTTTTGGTTGTTGGTTTTTGGTTTTTGGTTTTTGGTTTTTGGTTTTTGGTTTTTGTTTTTGGTTTTTGGTTTTTGGTTTTTGGTTTTTGGTTTTTGGTTTTTGGTTTTTGGTTTTTGGTTTTTGGTTTTTGGTTTTTGGTTTTTGGTTTTTGGTTTTTTGTTTTTGGTTTTTGGTTTTTGGTTTGTGGTTTTTGCTTTTTGGGTTTTTATTTGTTGGTTTTTCGTTTTTGGTTTTTGGTTTTACGTTTTTGGTTTTTGTTTTATGGTTTTTGGTTTTTGGTTTTTGGATTTTGGTTTTTGGTTTTTGGTTTTTGGTTTTTGGTTTTTGGTTTTTTGGGCATTTGGTTTTTGGTTTTTGGTTTTTGGTTTTTGGTTTTTGGTTTTTGGGTTTTGGTTTTTGATTTTTGTTTTTTGTTTTTGGTTTTTGGTTTTTGGTTTTGGTTTTTGGTTTTTGGTTTTTGGTTTTTGGTTTTGGTTTTTGGTTTTTGGTTTTTGGTTTTTGGTTTTTGGTTTTTGGTATTTGGTTTTTGGTTTTTGGTTTTTCGTTTTTGGTTTTTGGTTTTTGGTTTTTGGTTTTTGGTTTTTGGTTTTTGGTTTTTGGTTTTAAGTTTTTGGTTTTTGGTTTTTGGTTTTTATTTTTTGTTTTTCGTTTTTGGTTTTTGGTTTTTGGTTTTTGGTTTTTCGTTTTTGGTTTTTGGTTTTGGGTTTTTAGTTTTACGTTTTTGGTTTTTGGTTTTTGGTTTTTGGTTTTTGGTTTTTGGTTTTTGGTTTTTGGTTTTTGGTTTTTGGTTTTTGGTTTTTGGTTTTTGGTTTTTGGTTTTTGTTTTTTGGTTTCTGGGTTTTGGTCTTTGGTTTTTGGTTTTGGTTTTTGGTTTTTGGTTTTTGGTTTTTGGATTTTGGTTTTTGGTATTTGGTATTTGGTTTTTGGTTTTTGGTTTTTGGTTTTTGGTTTTTGGTTTTTCGTTTTTGGTTTTTGGTTTTTGGTTTTTGGTTTTTGTGGTTTTTGGTTTTTGGTTTTTGGTTTTTGGTTTTTGGTTTTTCGTTTTTGGTTTTTGGTTTTTGGTTTTTGGTTTTTGGTTTTTGGTTTTTGGTTTTTGGTTTTTGGTTTTTGGTTTTTGGTTTTTGGTTTTTGGTTTTTGGTTTTTGGTTTTTGGTTTTTGGTTTTTGGTTTTTGGTTTTTATTTTTTGGTTTTGGGTTTTTGGTTTTTGGTTTTTGGTTCTTGGTTTTTGGTTTTTTGGTTTTTGGTTTTTGGTTTTTGGTTTTTGGCTTTTGGTTTTTGGTTTTTGGTTTTTGATTTTTGGTATTTTGGTTTTTGGTTTTTGGTTTTTGGTTTTTTGTTTTTGGTTTTTGGTTTTTGGTTTTTGGTTTTTGGTTTTTGGTTTTTGGTTTTTGGTTTTTGGTTTTTGGTTTTTGGATTTTGGTTTTTGGTTTTTGGTTTTTGGTTTTTGGTTTTTGGTTTTTGGTCTTGCTTTTTGGTTTTTTTTTGGATTTTGGTTTTTGGTTTTTGGTTTTTGGTTTTGGTTTTTGGTTTTTGGTTTTTGGTTTTTGTTTTTTGTTTTTGGTTTTTGGTATTTGGTTTTTGGCTTTTGGTTTTTGGTTTTTGGTTTTTGGTTTTAAGTTTTTGGTTTTTGGTTGTTGGTTTTTGGATTTTTGGTTTTTGGTTTTTGGTTTTTGGTTTTTGGTTTTAATTTTTTGGTTTTTCGTTTTTGATTTTTGGTTTTACGTTTTTGGTTTTTTGGTTTTTGGTTTTTGGCTTTTGGTTTTTGGTTTTTATTTTTTGGTTTTTCGTTTTTGGTTTTTGGTTTTTGGTTTTAAGTTTTTGGTTTTTGGTTTTTGGTTTTGGGTTTTTGGTTTTTGGTTTTTGGTTTTTGGTTTTTGGTTTTTGGTTTTTGGTTTTTGGTTTTTGGTTTTTGGTTTTTGGTTTTTGGTTTTTGGTTTTTGGTTTTTGGTTTTTGGTTTTTGGTATTTGGTTTTTGGTTTTTGGATTTTGGTTTTTGGTTTTTGGATTTGGTTTTTGGTTTTTGTTTTTTGGTTTCTGGTTTTTGGTTTTTGGTTTTTGGTTTTGGTTTTTGGTTTTTGGTTTTTAGTTTTTGGTTTTTGGTTTTTGGTATTTGGTTTTTGATTTTTGGTTTTTGGTTTTTGGTTTTTGGTTTTTGGTTTTTGGTTCTTAATTTTTTGGTTTTTCGTTTTTGGTTTTTGGTTTTTAGTTTTTGGTTTTTGGTTTTTGGATTTGTTTTTGGTTTTTGGTTTATGGTTTTTGCTTTTTGGTTTTAGGTTTTTGGATTTTGGTTTTTGGTTTTTCGTTTTTGGTTTTTGGTTTTTGGTTTTTGGTTTTTGGTTTTTGGTTTTTGGTTTTTGGTTTTTGGTTTTTGGTTTTTGGTTTTTGGTTTTTGGTTTTTCGTTTTTGGTTTTTGGTTTTTTGGTTTTTGGTTTTTGGTTTTTGGTTTTTGGTTTTTGGTTTTTGGTTTTTGGTTTTTGGTTTTTGGTTTTTGGTTTTTGGTTTTTGGTTTTTGGTTTTTGGTTTTTGGTTTTTGGGTTTTTGGTTTTTGGTTTTTGGTTTTTGGTTTTTTAGTTTATGGTTTTTGGTTTTTGGATTTTGGTTTTTGGTTTTTGGTTTTTGGTTTTTGGTTTTTGGTTTTTTGGGCATTTGGTTTTTGGTTTTTGGTTTTTGGTTTTTGGTTTTTGGTTTTTGGTTTTTGGATTTTAGTTTTTGGTTTTTGGTTTTTGGTTTTTGGTTTTTGGTTTTTGGCTTTTGGTTTTTGGTTTTTGGTTTTTGGTTTTTGGTTTTTGGTTTTTGGTTTTTGGTTTTTGGTTTTTGGTTTTTGGTTTTTGGTTTTTGGTTTTTGGTTTTTGGTTTTTGGTTTTTGGTTTTTGGTTTTTGGTTTTTGGTATTTGGTTTTTGGTTTTTGGATTTTGGTTTTTGGTTTTTGGATTTGGTTTTTGGTTTTTGTTTTTTGGTTTCTGGTTTTTGGTTTTTGGATTTTGGTTTTGGTTTTTGGTTTTTGGTTTTTAGTTTTTGGTTTTTGGTTTTTGGTATTTGGTTTTTGATTTTTGGTTTTTGGTTTTTGGTTTTTGGTTTTTGGTTTTTGGTTTTTGGTTTTTGGTTCTTAATTTTTTGGTTTTTCGTTTTTGGTTTTTGGTTTTTGGTTTTTGGTTTTTGGTTTTTGGTTTTTGGATTTGTTTTTGGTTTTTGGTTTATGGTTTTTGCTTTTTGGTTTTTGGTTTTTGGATTTTGGTTTTTGGTTTTTCGTTTTTGGTTTTTGGTTTTTGGTTTTTGGTTTTTGGTTTTTGGTTTTTGGTTTTTGGTTTTTGGTTTTTGGTTTTTGGTTTTTGGTTTTTCGTTTTTGGTTTTTGGTTTTTTGGTTTTTGGTTTTTGGTTTTTGGTTTTTGGTTTTTGGTTTTTGGTTTTTGGTTTTTGGTTTTTGGTTTTTGGTTTTTGGTTTTTGGTTTTTGGTTTTTGGTTTTTGGTTTTTGGTTTTTGGGTTTTTGGTTTTTGGTTTTTGGTTTTTTAGTTTATGGTTTTTGGTTTTTGGATTTTGGTTTTTGGTTTTTGGTTTTTGGTTTTTGGTTTTTGGTTTTTTGGGCATTTGGTTTTTGGTTTTTGGTTTTTGGTTTTTGGTTTTTGGTTTTTGGTTTTTGGTTTTTGGTTTTTGGTTTTTGGTTTTTGGATTTTAGTTTTTGGTTTTTGGTTTTTGGTTTTTGGTTTTTGGTTTTTGGCTTTTGGTTTTTGGTTTTTGGTTTTTGGTTTTTGGTTTTTGGTTTTTGGTTTTTGATTTTTGGTTTTTGGTTTTTTGTTTTCGATTTTTGGTTTTTGGTTTTTGGTTTTTGGTTTTACGTTTTTAGTTTTTGGTTTTTGGTTTTTGGTTTTTGGTTTTTGGTTTTTGGTTTTTGGTTTTTGGTTTTTGGTTTTTGGTTTTTGGTTTTTGGTTTTTGGTTTTTGATTTTCGGCTTTTGGTTTTTGGTTTTTGGTTTATGGTTTTTGATTTTTGGTTTTTGGTTTTTGGTTTTTGGTTTTTGGTTTTTGGTTTTTGGTTTTTGGTTTTTGGTTTTTGGTTTTCGGTTTTTGGTTTTTGGTTTTTGGTTTCTGTTTTTTGGTTTTTGGTTTTCGGTTTTTGGTTTTACGTTTTTGATTTTTGGTTTTTGGTTTTTGGTTTTTGGTTTTTGGTTTTTGTTTTTGGGTTTTGGTTTTTGGTTTTTGGTTTTTGGTTTTTGGTTTTTGGTTTTTGGTTTTTGGTTTTTGTTTTTGGTTTTTGGTTTTTGGTTTTTAGTTTTTGGTTTTTGGTTTTTGGTTTTTGGTTTTTGGTTTTTGGTTTTTGGTTTTTGGTTTTTGGTTTTTGGTTTTTGGATTTTGGTTTTTGTTATTTGGTTTTTGGTTTTTGGTTTTTGGTTTTTGGTTTTTGGTTTTTGGTTTTTGGTTTTTGGTTTTTGGTTTTTGGTTTTTGGTTTTTGGTATTTGGTTTTTGGTTTTTGGATTTTGGTTTTTGGTTTTTGGATTTGGTTTTTGGTTTTTGTTTTTTGGTTTCTGGTTTTTGGTTTTTGGTTTTTGGTTTTGGTTTTTGGTTTTTGGTTTTTAGTTTTTGGTTTTGGTATTTGGTTTTTGATTTTTGGTTTTTGGTTTTTGGTTTTTGGTTTTTGGTTTTTGGTTCTTAATTTTTTGGTTTTTCGTTTTTGGTTTTTGGTTTTTGGTTTTTGGTTTTTGGTTTTTGGTTTTTGGTTTTTGGATTTGTTTTTGGTTTTTGGTTTATGGTTTTTGCTTTTTGGTTTTTGGTTTTTGGATTTTGGTTTTTGGTTTTTCGTTTTTGGTTTTTGGTTTTTGGTTTTTGGTTTTTGGTTTTTGGTTTTTGGTTTTTGGTTTTTGGTTTTTGGTTTTTGGTTTTTGGTTTTTGGTTTTTCGTTTTTGGTTTTTGGTTTTTTGGTTTTTGGATTTTGGTTTTTGGTTTTTGGTTTTTGGTTTTTGGTTTTTGGTTTTTGGTTTTTGGTTTTTGGTTTTTAGGTTTTGGTTTTTGGTTTTTGGTTTTTGGTTTTTGGTTTTTGGTTTTTGGTTTTTGGTTTTTGGTTTTTGGTTTTTGGTTTTTGGTTTTTGGTTTTTGGTTTTTGGTTTTTGGTTTTTGGTTTTTGGTTTTTGGTTTTTGGTTTTTGGTTTTTGGTTTTTGGTTTTTGGTTTTTGGTTTTTGGTTTTTGGTTTTTGGTTTTTGGTTTTGGTTTTTGGTTTTTGGTTTTTGGTTTTTGGTTTTTGGTTTTTGATTTTGGTTTTTGTTTTGGATTTTGGTTTTTGGTTTTTGGTTTTTGGTTTTTGGTTTTTGGGTTTTTGGTTTTTGGTTTTTGGTTTTTGGTTTTTGGTTTTTGGATTTTGGTTTTTGGTTTTTGGTTTTTGGTTTTTGGTTTTTGGTTTTTGGTTTTTGGTTTTTGGTTTTTGGTTTTTTGTTTTTGGTTTTTGGTTTTTGGTTTTTGGTTTCTGGTTTTTGGTTTTTGGTTTTTGGTTTTTGGTTTTTGGTTTTTGGTTTTTGGTTTTTGGTTTTTGGTTTTTGGTTTTTGGTTTTTGGTTTTTGGTTTTTGGGTTTTTGGTTTTTGGTTTTTGGTTTTTTGGTTTATGGTTTTTGGTTTTTGGATTTTGGTTTTTTGGTTTTTGGTTTTTGGTTTTTTGCTTTTTGGTTTTTGGTTTTTGGTTTTTGGTTTTTGGTTTTTGGTTTTTGGTTTTGGTTTTTGGTTTTTGGTTTTTGGTTTTTGTTTTTGATTTTTGGTTTTTGGATTTTGGTTTTTGGTTTTTTGGTTTTTGTTTTTTGGTTGTTGGTTTTTGGTTTTTGGTTTTTGGTTTTTGGCTTTTGGTTTTTGGTTTTTGGTGTTTGGTTTTTTGGTTTTTGGTTTTTGGTTTTTGGTTTTTGGTTTTTGGTTTTTGTTTTGGTTTTGGTTTTTGGTTTTTTGGTTTATGGTTTTGGTTTTTGGATTTTGGTTGTTGGTTTTTGGTTTTTGGTTTTTGGTTTTTTGGTTTTTGGTTTTTGGTTTGTGGTTTTTGGTTTTTGGTTTTTGGTTTTTGGTATTTTGTTTTTGGTTTTGGTTTTTGGTTTTTGGTTTTTGGTTTTCGGGTTTTGATTTACGTTTTTGGTTTTGGTTTTTGGTTTTGAGTTTTTGGGTTTTGGTTTTTGGTTTTTGGTTTTTGGGTTTTGGTTTTCGGTTTTTGGTTTTTTGGTTTTTGGTTTTTGGCTTTTGGTTTTTGGTTTTTGGTTTTTGATTTTTGGTTTTTTGGTTTTTGGTTTTTGGTTTTTGGTTTTTTGTTTTTGGTTTTTGGTTTTTGGTTTTTGGTTTTTGGTTTTTGGTTTTTGGATTTTGGTTTTTGGTTTTTGTTTTTTGGTTTTTGGTTTTTGGTTTTTGGTTTTTGGTTTTGGTTTTTGGTTTTTGGTTTTTGGTTTTTGGTTTTTGGTATTTGGTTTTTGGTTTTTGGTTTTGGGTTTACGTTTTTGGTTTTTGGTTTTTGGTTTTTGGTTTTTTGTTGGTTTTTGGATTTTTGGTTTTTGGTTTTTGGTTTTTGGTTTTAATTTTTTGGTTTTTCGTTTTTGGTTTTTGGTTTTACCTTTTTGGTTTTTTGGTTTTTGGTTCTTGGTTTTTTGGTTTTTGGTTTTTGGTTTTTGGTTTTTGGTTTTTGGTTTCTGGGTTTTGGTCTTTGGTTTTTGGTTTTGGTTTTTGGTTTTTGGTTTTTGGTTTTTGGTTTTTGGTTTTTGGTTTTTGGTATTTGGTTTTTGGTTTTTGGTTTTTGGTTTTTGGTTTTTGGTTTTTGGTTTTTGGTTTTTGGTTTTTGGTTTTTGGTTTTTGGTTTTTGGTTTTTGGTTTTGGTTTTTGGTTTTTGGTTTTTGGTTTTTGGTTTTTGGTTTTTGGTTTTTGGTTTTTGGTTTTTGGTTTTTGGTTTTTGGTTTTTGGTTTTTGGTTTTTGGTTTTTGGTTTTTGGTTTTGGGTTTTTGGTTTTATTTTTTGGTTTTGGGTTTTTGGTTTTTTGTTTTTGGTTCTTGGTTTTTGGTTTTTTGGTTTTTGGTTTTTGGTTTTTGGTTCTAAGTTTTTGGTTTTTTGTTTTTGGTTTTTATTTTCTGGTTTTTCGTTTTTGGTTTTTGGTTGTTGGTTTTTGGTTTTTGGTTTTTGGTTTTTGGTTTTTGGTTTTTGTTTTTGGTTTTTGGTTTTTGGTTTTTGGTTTTTGGTTTTTGGTTTTTGGTTTTTGGTTTTTGGTTTTTGGTTTTTGGTTTTTGGTTTTTGGTTTTTGGTTTTTGGTTTTTGGTTTTTTGTTTTTGGTTTTTGGTTTTTGGTTTGTGGTTTTTGCTTTTTGGGTTTTTATTTGTTGGTTTTTCGTTTTTGGTTTTTGGTTTTACGTTTTTGGTTTTTGTTTTATGGTTTTTGGTTTTTGGTTTTTGGATTTTGGTTTTTGGTTTTTGGTTTTTGGTTTTGGTTTTTGGTTTTTTGGGCATTTGGTTTTTGGTTTTTGGTTTTTGGTTTTTGGTTTTTGGTTTTTGGGTTTTGGTTTTTGATTTTTGTTTTTGTTTTTGGTTTTTGGTTTTTGGTTTTGGTTTTTGGTTTTTGGTTTTTGGTTTTTGGTTTTGGTTTTTGGTTTTTGGTTTTTGGTTTTTGGTTTTTGGTATTTGGTTTTTGGTTTTTGGTTTTTCGTTTTTGGTTTTTGGTTTTTGGTTTTTGGTTTTTGGTTTTTGGTTTTTGGTTTTTGGTTTTAAGTTTTTGGTTTTTGGTTTTTGGTTTTTATTTTTTGTTTTTCGTTTTTGGTTTTTGATTTTTGGTTTTTGGTTTTTCGTTTTTGGTTTTTGGTTTTGGGTTTTTAGTTTTACGTTTTTGGTTTTTGGTTTTTGGTTTTTGGTTTTTGGTTTTTGGTTTTTGGTTTTTGGTTTTTGGTTTTTGGTTTTTGGTTTTTGGTTTTTGGTTTTTGGTTTTTGGTTTTTGTTTTTTGGTTTCTGGGTTTTGGTCTTTGGTTTTTGGTTTTGGTTTTTGGTTTTTGGTTTTTGGTTTTTGGATTTTGGTTTTTGGTATTTGGTATTTGGTTTTTGGTTTTTGGTTTTTGGTTTTTGGTTTTTGGTTTTTCGTTTTTGGTTTTTGGTTTTTGGTTTTTGGTTTTTGGTTTTTGGTTTTTGGTTTTTGGTTTTTGGTTTTTGGTTTTTGGTTTTTGGTTTTTGGTTTTTGGTTTTTGGTTTTTGGTTTTTGGTTTTTGGTTTTTGGTTTTTGGTTTTTGGTTTTTGGTTTTTGGTTTTTATTTTTTGGTTTTGGGTTTTTGGTTTTTGGTTTTTGGTTCTTGGTTTTTGGTTTTTTGGTTTTTGGTTTTTGGTTTTTGGTTTTTGGCTTTTGGTTTTTGGTTTTTGGTTTTTGATTTTTGGTATTTTGGTTTTTGGTTTTTGGTTTTTGGTTTTTTGTTTTTGGTTTTTGGTTTTTGGTTTTTGGTTTTTGGTTTTTGGTTTTTGGTTTTTGGTTTTTGGTTTTTGGTTTTTGGATTTTGGTTTTTGGTTTTTGGTTTTTGGTTTTTGGTTTTTGGTTTTTGGTCTTGCTTTTTGGTTTTTTTTTGGATTTTGGTTTTTGGTTTTTGGTTTTTGGTTTTGGTTTTTGGTTTTTGGTTTTTGGTTTTTGTTTTTTGTTTTTGGTTTTTGGTATTTGGTTTTTGGCTTTTGGTTTTTGGTTTTTGGTTTTTGGTTTTAAGTTTTTGGTTTTTGGTTGTTGGTTTTTGGATTTTTGGTTTTTGGTTTTTGGTTTTCGGTTTTTGGTTTTAATTTTTTGGTTTTTCGTTTTTGATTTTTGGTTTTACGTTTTTGGTTTTTTGGTTTTTGGTTTTTGGCTTTTGGTTTTTGGTTTTTATTTTTTGGTTTTTCGTTTTTGGTTTTTGGTTTTTGGTTTTAAGTTTTTGGTTTTTGGTTTTTGGTTTTGGGTTTTTGGTTTTTGGTTTTTGGTTTTTGGTTTTTGGTTTTTGGTTTTTGGTTTTTGGTTTTTGGTTTTTGGTTTTTGGTTTTTGGTTTTTGGTTTTTGGTTTTTGGTTTTTGGTTTTTGGTATTTGGTTTTTGGTTTTTGGATTTTGGTTTTTGGTTTTTGGATTTGGTTTTTGGTTTTTGTTTTTTGGTTTCTGGTTTTTGGTTTTTGGTTTTTGGTTTTGGTTTTTGGTTTTTGGTTTTTAGTTTTTGGTTTTTGGTTTTTGGTATTTGGTTTTTGATTTTTGGTTTTTGGTTTTTGGTTTTTGGTTTTTGGTTTTTGGTTTTTGGTTCTTAATTTTTTGGTTTTTCGTTTTTGGTTTTTGGTTTTTAGTTTTTGGTTTTTGGTTTTTGGATTTGTTTTTGGTTTTTGGTTTATGGTTTTTGCTTTTTGGTTTTAGGTTTTTGGATTTTGGTTTTTGGTTTTTCGTTTTTGGTTTTTGGTTTTTGGTTTTTGGTTTTTGGTTTTTGGTTTTTGGTTTTTGGTTTTTGGTTTTTGGTTTTTGGTTTTTGGTTTTTCGTTTTTGGTTTTTGGTTTTTTGGTTTTTGGTTTTTGGTTTTTGGTTTTTGGTTTTTGGTTTTTGGTTTTTGGTTTTTGGTTTTTGGTTTTTGGTTTTTGGTTTTTGGTTTTTGGTTTTTGGTTTTTGGTTTTTGGGTTTTTGGTTTTTGGTTTTTGGTTTTTGGTTTTTTAGTTTATGGTTTTTGGTTTTTGGATTTTGGTTTTTGGTTTTTGGTTTTTGGTTTTTGGTTTTTGGTTTTTTGGGCATTTGGTTTTTGGTTTTTGGTTTTTGGTTTTTGGTTTTTGGTTTTTGGTTTTTGGTTTTTGGATTTTAGTTTTTGGTTTTTGGTTTTTGGTTTTTGGTTTTTGGTTTTTGGCTTTTGGTTTTTGGTTTTTGGTTTTTGGTTTTTGGTTTTTGGTTTTTGGTTTTTGGTTTTTGGTTTTTGGTTTTTGGTTTTTGGTTTTTGGTTTTTGGTTTTTGGTTTTTGGTTTTTGGTTTTTGGTTTTTGGTATTTGGTTTTTGGTTTTTGGATTTTGGTTTTTGGTTTTTGGATTTGGTTTTTGGTTTTTGTTTTTTGGTTTCTGGTTTTTGGTTTTTGGATTTTGGTTTTGGTTTTTGGTTTTTGGTTTTTAGTTTTTGGTTTTTGGTTTTTGGTATTTGGTTTTTGATTTTTGGTTTTTGGTTTTTGGTTTTTGGTTTTTGGTTTTTGGTTTTTGGTTTTTGGTTCTTAATTTTTTGGTTTTTCGTTTTTGGTTTTTGGTTTTTGGTTTTTGGTTTTTGGTTTTTGGTTTTTGGATTTGTTTTTGGTTTTTGGTTTATGGTTTTTGCTTTTTGGTTTTTGGTTTTTGGATTTTGGTTTTTGGTTTTTCGTTTTTGGTTTTTGGTTTTTGGTTTTTGGTTTTTGGTTTTTGGTTTTTGGTTTTTGGTTTTTGGTTTTTGGTTTTTGGTTTTTGGTTTTTGGTTTTTCGTTTTTGGTTTTTGGTTTTTTGGTTTTTGGTTTTTGGTTTTTGGTTTTTGGTTTTTGGTTTTTGGTTTTTGGTTTTTGGTTTTTGGTTTTTGGTTTTTGGTTTTTGGTTTTTGGTTTTTGGTTTTTGGTTTTTGGTTTTTGGGTTTTTGGTTTTTGGTTTTTGGTTTTTTAGTTTATGGTTTTTGGTTTTTGGATTTTGGTTTTTGGTTTTTGGTTTTTGGTTTTTGGTTTTTGGTTTTTTGGGCATTTGGTTTTTGGTTTTTGGTTTTTGGTTTTTGGTTTTTGGTTTTTGGTTTTTGGTTTTTGGTTTTTGGTTTTTGGATTTTAGTTTTTGGTTTTTGGTTTTTGGTTTTTGGTTTTTGGTTTTTGGCTTTTGGTTTTTGGTTTTTGGTTTTTGGTTTTTGGTTTTTGGTTTTTGGTTTTTGATTTTTGGTTTTTGGTTTTTTGTTTTCGATTTTTGGTTTTTGGTTTTTGGTTTTTGGTTTTACGTTTTTAGTTTTTGGTTTTTGGTTTTTGGTTTTTGGTTTTTGGTTTTTGGTTTTTGGTTTTTGGTTTTTGGTTTTTGGTTTTTGGTTTTTGATTTTCGGCTTTTGGTTTTTGGTTTTTGGTTTATGGTTTTTGATTTTTGGTTTTTGGTTTTTGGTTTTTGGTTTTTGGTTTTTGGTTTTTGGTTTTTGGTTTTTGGTTTTTGGTTTTCGGTTTTTGGTTTTTGGTTTTTGGTTTCTGTTTTTTGGTTTTTGGTTTTCGGTTTTTGGTTTTACGTTTTTGATTTTTGGTTTTTGGTTTTTGGTTTTTGGTTTTTGGTTTTTGTTTTTGGGTTTTGGTTTTTGGTTTTTGGTTTTTGGTTTTCCGTTTTTGGTTTTTGGTTTTTGGTTTTTGTTTTTGGTTTTTGGTTTTTGGTTTTTAGTTTTTGGTTTTTGGTTTTTGGTTTTTGGTTTTTGGTTTTTGGTTTTTGGTTTTTGGTTTTTGGTTTTTGGTTTTTGGATTTTGGTTTTTGTTATTTGGTTTTTGGTTTTTGGTTTTTGGTTTTTGGTTTTTGGTTTTTGGTTTTTGGTTTTTGGTTTTTGGTTTTTGGTTTTTGGTTTTTGGTATTTGGTTTTTGGTTTTTGGATTTTGGTTTTTGGTTTTTGGATTTGGTTTTTGGTTTTTGTTTTTTGGTTTCTGGTTTTTGGTTTTTGGTTTTTGGTTTTGGTTTTTGGTTTTTGGTTTTTAGTTTTTGGTTTTGGTATTTGGTTTTTGATTTTTGGTTTTTGGTTTTTGGTTTTTGGTTTTTGGTTTTTGGTTCTTAATTTTTTGGTTTTTCGTTTTTGGTTTTTGGTTTTTGGTTTTTGGTTTTTGGTTTTTGGTTTTTGGATTTGTTTTTGGTTTTTGGTTTATGGTTTTTGCTTTTTGGTTTTTGGTTTTTGGATTTTGGTTTTTGGTTTTTCGTTTTTGGTTTTTGGTTTTTGGTTTTTGGTTTTTGGTTTTTGGTTTTTGGTTTTTGGTTTTTGGTTTTTGGTTTTTGGTTTTTGGTTTTTGGTTTTTCGTTTTTGGTTTTTGGTTTTTTGGTTTTTGGTTTTTGGTTTTTGGTTTTTGGTTTTTGGTTTTTGGTTTTTGGTTTTTGGTTTTTGGTTTTTGGTTTTTGGTTTTTGGTTTTTGGTTTTTGGTTTTTGGTTTTTGGTTTTTGGTTTTTGGGTTTTTGGTTTTTGGTTTTTGGTTTTTTAGTTTATGGTTTTTGGTTTTTGGATTTTGGTTTTTGGTTTTTGGTTTTTGGTTTTTGGTTTTTGGTTTTTTGGGCATTTGGTTTTTGGTTTTTGGTTGTTGGTTTTTGGTTTTTGGTTATTGGTTTTTGGTTTTTGGTTTTTGGTTTTTGACTTTTAGTTTTTGGTTTTTGGTTTTTGGTTTTTGGTTTTTGGTTTTTGGCTTTTGGTTTTTGGTTTTTGGTTTTTGGTTTTTGGTTTTTGGTTTTTGGTTTTTGGTTTTTGGTTTTTTGTTTTCGATTTTTGGTTTTTGGTTTTTGGTTTTTGGTTTTACGTTTATAGTTTTTGGTTTTTGGTTTTTGGTTGTTGGTTTTTGGTTTTTGGTTTTTGGTTTTTGGTTTTTGGTTTTTGGTTTTTGGTTTTTGATTTTCGGCTTTTGGTTTTTGGTTTTTGGTTTATGGTTTTTGATTTTTGGTTTTTGGTTTTTGGTTTTTGGTTTTTGGTTTTTGGTTTTTGGTTTTTGGTTTTTGGTTTTTGGTTTTTGGTTTTCGGTTTTTGGTTTTTGGTTTTTGGTTTCTGTTTTTTGGTTTTTGGTTTTCGGTTTTTGGTTTTACGTTTTTGATTTTTGGTTTTTGGTTTTTGGTTTTTGGTTTTTGGTTTTTGGTTTTTGTTTTTGGGTTTTGGTTTTTGGTTTTTGGTTTTTGGTTTTTGGTTTTTGGTTTTTGGTTTTTGGTTTTTGGTTTTTGTTTTTGGTTTTTGGTTTTTGGTTTTTAGTTTTTGGTTTTTGGTTTTTGGTTTTTGGTTTTTGGTTTTTGGTTTTTGGTTTTTGGTTTTTGGTTTTTGGTTTTTGGATTTTGGTTTTTGTTATTTGGTTTTTGGTTTTTGGTTTTTGGTTTTTGGTTTTTGGTTTTTGGTTTTTGGTTTTTGGGTTTTGGTTTTTGGTTTTTGGTTTTTGGTTTTTGGGTTTTTGGTTTTTGGTTTTTGTTTTTTTGGTTTTTGGTTTTTGGTTTTTGGTTTTTGGTTTTTGGTTTTTGGTTTTTGGTTTTTGGTTTTTGGTTTTTGGTTTTTGGTTTTTGGTTTTTGGTTTTTGGTTTTTGGTTTTTGGTTTTAGGTTTTTGATTTTTGGTTTTTGGTTTTTGGATTTGTTTTTGGTTTTTGGTTTATTGTTTTTGGTTTTTGGTTTTTGGGGTTCGGTTTTTGGAATTTCGTTTTTGATTTTTGGTTTTTGGATTTTGGTTTTTGGTTTTTGGTTTTTGGTTTTTGGTTTTTGGTTTTTGGTTTTTGGTTTTTGGTTTTTGGTTTTTGGTTTTTAGTTTTTGGTTTTTGTTTTCTGGTTTTTGGTTTTTGGTTTTTGGTTTTTGGTTTTTGGTTTTTGGTTTTTGGTTTTTGGTTTTTGGTTTTTGGTTTTTGGTTTTTGGTTTTTGGGTTTGGTTTTTGGTTTTTGGTTTTTTGTTTTTGGGTTTTTGGTTTTTGGGTTTTGGTTTTTGGTGTTTGGTTTTTGGTTTTCGGTTTTTGGTTTTTGGTTTTTGGTTTTTGGTTTTTGGTTTTTGGTTTTTGGTTTTTGGTTTTTGGTTTTTGGTTTTTGATTTACGTTTTTGGTTTTTGGTTTTTGCTTTTTGGTTTTACGTTTTTGGTTTTTGAATTTTGGTTTTTGGTTTTTGGTTTCTGGTTTTTGGTTTTACGTTTTTGGTTTTCGGTTTTTGATTTACGTTTTTGGCTTTGGTTTTTGGTTTTTGGTTTTTGGTTTTACGTTTTTGGTTTTTGGATTTTGCTTTTTGGTTTTTGGTTTCTGGTTTTTGGTTTTACGTTTTTGGTTTTTGGTTTTTGGTTTTTTGGTTTTTGGTTTTTGGTTTTTGGTTTTTGGTTTTTGGATTTTGGTTTTTGGTTTTTGGTTTTTGGTTTTTGGTTTTTGGTTTTTGGTTTTTGGGTTTTGGTTTTTGGTTTATTTTTTTTTGGTTTTTGGTTTTTGGTTTTACGTTTTTGGTTCTTGGTTTTTGGTTTTTGGTTTTTGGTTTTTGGTTTTTGTTTGGTTTTTGGTTTTTGTTTTTGGTTTTTGGTTTTTGGTTTTTGGTTTTTGGTTTTTGGTTTTTGGTTTTTGGTTTTTGGTTTTGGTTTTTGGTTTTTGGTTTTTGGTTTTTGGTTTTTGGTTTTTGGTTTTTGATTTTTGGTTTTTTGTTTTTGGTTTTTGGTGTTTGGTTTTTGGTTTTTGGTTTTTGGTTTTTGGTTTTTGGTTTTTGGTTTTTGGTTTTTGGTTTTTGGTTTTTGGTTTTTGGTTTTTGGTTTTTGGTTTTTGTATTTGGTTTTTGGTTTTTGGTTTTTGGTTTTTGGTTTTTGGTTTTTGGTTTTTGATTTTTGGTTTTTGGTTTTTGGTTTTTGGTTTTTGGTTTTTGGTTTTTGGTTTTCGGTTTTTGGTTTTACGTTTTACGTTTTTGGTTTTCAGTTTTTGGTTTTTGGTTTTTGGTTTTTGGTTTTTGGTTTTTGGTTTTTTTGGTTTTTGTTTTTTGGTTTTTGGTTTTTGGTTTTTGGTTTTTGGTTTTTGGTTTTTGGTTTTTGGTTTTTGGTTTTTGGTTTTTGGTTTTTGGTTTTTGGCTTTTGGCTTTTGGTTTTTGGTTTTTGGTTTTTGGTTTTTGGTTTTTGGCTTTTGGTTTTTGGTTTTGGTTTTTGGTTTTTGGTTTTTGGTTTTTGGTTTTTGGTTTTTACTTTTTGGTTTTTGGTTTTTGGTTTTTGGTTTTTGGTTTTTTGGTTTTTGGTTTTTGGTTTTTGGTTTTTGGTTTTTGGTTTTTGGTTTTTGGTTTTTGGTTTTTGGTTTTTGGTTTTTGGTTTTTGGTTTTTGGTTTTTGGTTTTTGGTTTTTGGTTTTTGGTTTTTGGTTTTTGGTTTTTGGTTTTTGGTTTTTGGTTTTTGGTTTTTGGTTTTTGGTTTTTGGTTTTTTGTTTTTGGTTTTTGGTTTTTGGTTTTTGGTTTTTGGTTTAACGTTTTTGGTTTTAGGTTTTTGGTTTTTGGTTTTTGGTTTTTGGGTTTTGGGTTTTGGGTTTTGGTTTTTGGTTTTTGGTTTTTGGTTTTTGGTTTTTGGTTTTTGGTTTTTGGTTTTTGGTTATTGGTTTTTGGTTTTTGGTTTTTGGTTTTTGGTTTTTGGTTTTTGGTTTTTGGTTTTTGTTTTTTGGTTTTTGGTTTTACGTTTGTGGTTTTTGGTTTTTGGTTTTTAGCTTTTGTTTTTTGGTTTTTGGTTTTTGTTTTGGTTTTCGGTTTTTGGTTTTTGGTTTGTGGTATTTGGTTTTTGGTTTTTGGTTTTACGTTTTTGGTTTTTGGTTTTTGGTTTTTGGTTTTTGGTTTTTGGTTTTTGGTTTTTGGTTTTTGGTTTTTGGTTTTTGGTTTTTGGTTTTTGGTTTTTGGTTTTTGGTTTTTGGTTTTTGGTTTTTGGTTTTTGGTTTTTGGTTTTTGGTTTTTGGTTTTTGGTTTTTGGTTTTTGGTTTTTGGTTTTTGGTTTTTGGTTTTTGGTTTTACGTTTGTGGTTTTTGGTTTTTGGTTTTTAGCTTTTGTTTTTTGGTTTTTGGTTTTTGTTTTGGTTTTCGGTTTTTGGTTTTTGGTTTGTGGTATTTGGTTTTTGGTTTTTGGTTTTACGTTTTTGGTTTTTGGTTTTTGGTTTTTGGTTTTTGGTTTTTGGTTTTTGGTTTTTGGTTTTTGGCTTTTGGTTTTTGGTTTTTGGTTTTTGGTTTTTGGTTTTTGGTTTTTGGTTTCTGGTTTTTGGTTTTTGGTTTTTGGTTTTTGGTTTTGGTTTTTGGTTTTTGGTTTTGGGTTTTGGTTTTTGGTTTTTGGTTTTTGGGTTTTTGGTTTTTGGTTTTTGGTTTTTGGTTTTTTGGTTTATGGTTTTTGGTTTTTGGATTTTGGTTTTTGGTTTTTGGTTTTTGGTTTTTGGTTTTTTGGTTTTTGGTTTTTGGTTTTTGTGTTTTGGTTTTTGGTTTTTGGTTTTTGGTTTTTGGTTTTTGGTTTTTGGTTTTTGGGTTTTGGTTTTTGGATTTTGGTTTTTGGTTTTTGGTTTTTGGTTTTTGGTTTTTGGCTTTTGGTTATTGGTTTTTGGCTTTTGGTTTTTGGTTTTTGGTTTTTGGTTTTTGGTTTTTGGTTTTTGGTTTTTGGTTTTTGGTTTTTGGTTTTTGGTTTTTGGTTTTTGGTTTTTGGTTTTTGGTTTTTGGTTTTTGGTTTTTGGTTTTTGGTTTTTGGTTCTTGGATTTTGGTTTTTGGTTTTTGGTTTTTGGTTTTTGGTTTTTGGTTTTTGGTTTTTGGTTTTTGGTTTTTGGTTTTTGGTTTTTGGTTTTTGGTTTTTGGTTTTTGGTTTTTGGTTTTTTGTTTTTGGTTTTTGGTTTTTGGTTTTTGGTTTTTGGTTTTTGGTTTAACGTTTTTGGTTTTAGGTTTTTGGTTTTTGGTTTTTGGTTTTTGGGTTTTGGGTTTTGGGTTTTGGTTTTTGGTTTTTGGTTTTTGGTTTTTGGTTTTTGGTTTTTGGATTTGGTTTTTGGTTTTTGGTTTTTGGTTTTTGGTTTTACGTTTGTGGTTTTTGGTTTTTGATTTTTAGCTTTTGTTTTTTGGTTTTTGGTTTTTGGTTTTTGTTTTGGTTTTCGGTTTTTGGTTTTTGGTTTGTGGTATTTGGTTTTTGGTTTTTGGTTTTTGGTTTTTGGTTTTACGTTTTTGGTTTTTGGTTTTTGGTTTTTGGTTTTTGGTTTTTGGTTTTTGGTTTTTGGTTTTTGGTTTTTGGTTTTTGGTTTTTGGTTTTTGGTTTTTGGTTTTTGGTTTTTGGTTTTTGGTTATTGGTTTTTGGTTTTTGGTTTTTGGTTTTTGGTTTTTGGTTTTTGGTTTTTGGTTTTTGGTTTTTGTTTTTTGGTTTTTGGTTTTTGTTTTGGTTTTCGGTTTTTGGTTTTTGGTTTGTGGTATTTGGTTTTTGGTTTTTGGTTTTTGGTTTTTGGTTTTTGGTTTTTGGTTTTTGGTTTTTGGTTTTCGGTTTTTGGTTTTTGGTTTTTGGTTTTTGGTTTTTGGTTTTTGGTTTTTGGTTTTTGGTTTTTGGTTTTTGGTTTTTGGTTTTTGGTTTTTGGTTTTTGGTTTTTTGGTTTTTGGTTTTTGGATTTTGGTTTTTGGTTTTTGGTTTTTGGCTTTTGGTTTTTGGTTTTTGGTTTTTGGTTTTTGGTTTTTGGTTTTTGGTTTTTGGTTTCTGGTTTTTGGTTTTTGGTTTTTGGTTTTTGGTTTTTGGTTTTTGGTTTTTGGTTTTTGGGTTTTGGTTTTTGGTTTTTGGTTTTTGGGTTTTTGGTTTTTGGTTTTTGGTTTTTTGGTTTATGGTTTTTGGTTTTTGGATTTTGGTTTTTGGTTTTTGGTTTTTGGTTTTTTGGTTTTTGGTTTTTGGTTTTTTGGTTTTGGTTTTTGGTTTTTGGTTTTTGGTTTTTGGTTTTTGGTTTTTGGTTTTTGGTTTTTGGTTTTTGGTTTTTGGTTTTTGGATTTTGGTTTTTGGTTTTTGGTTTTTGGTTTTTGGTTTTTGGCTTTTGGTTTTTGGTTTTTGGTTTTTGGCTTTTGGTTTTTGGTTTTTGGTTTTTGGTTTTTGGTTTTTGGTTTTTGGTTTTTGGTTTTTGGTTTTTGGTTTTTGGTTTTTGGTTTTTGGTTTTTGGTTTTTGGTTTTTGGTTTTTGGTTTTTGGTTTTTGGTTTTTGGTTTTTAGTTTTTGGTTTTTGGTTTTTGGTTTTTGGTTTTTGGTTTTTGGTTTTTGGTTTTTGGTTTTTGGTTTTTGGTTTTTGGTTTTTGGTTTTTGGTTTTTGGTTTTTGGTTTTTGGTTTTTGGTTTTTGGTTTTTGGTTTTTGGTTTTTGGTTTTTGGTTTTTGGTTTTTGGTTTTTGGTTTTTGGTTTTTGGTTTTTGGTTTTTGGGTTTTTGGTTTTTGGGGTTTTGGTTTTTGGTTTTTGGTTTTTTGGTTTTTGGTTTTTGGTTTTTGGATTTTGGTTTTTGGTTTTTGGTTTTTGGTTTTTGGTTTTTGGTTTTTTGGTTTTTGGGTTTGGTTTGTGGATTTTGTTTTTTGGTTTTTGGTTTTTGGTTTTTTGTTTTTGGTTTTTGGTTTTTGGTTTTTGGTTTTTGGTTTTCGGTTTTTGGTTTTACGTTTTTGGTTTTTGGTTTTTGGTTTTTGGTTTTGGGTTTTTGGTTTTTGGTTTTTGGTTTTTGGGTTTTGGTTTTCGGTTTTTGGTTTTTTGGTTTTTGGCTTTTGGTTTTTTGGTTTTTGGTTATTGGTTTTTGATTTTTGGTTTTTTGGTTTTTGGTTTTTGGTTTTTGGTTTTTTGTTTTTGGTTTTTGGTTTTTGGTTTTTGGATTTTGGTTTTTGGTTTTTGTTTTTTGGTTTTGGGTTTTTGGTTTTTGGTTTTGGTTTTTTGGTTTTTGGTTTTTGGTTTTTGGTTTATGGTTTTTGGTATTTGGTTTTTGGTTTTTGGTTTTTGGTTTTTGGTTATACGTTTTTGAATTTTGGTTTTTGGTTTTTTGGTTTTTGGTTTTTGGTTTTTGGTTTTTGGTTTTTGGTTTTTGGTTTTTGGTTTTTGGTTTTTGGTTTTTGGTTTTTGGTTTTTGCTTTTTGGTTTTTGGTTTTTGTTTTTTGGTTTCTGGGTTTTGGTTTTTGGTTTTTGGTTTTGGTTTTTGGTTTTTGGTTTTTGGTTTTGGTTTTTGGTTTTTGGTTTTTGGTTTTTGGTTTTTCGTTTTTGGTTTTTGGTTTTTGGTTTTACGTTGTTGGTTTTTGGTTTTGGGGTTTTGGTTTTTGGTTTTTGGTTTTTGGTTTTTGGTTTTTGGTTTTTGGTTTTTGGTTTTTGGTTTTTGGTTTTTGGTTTTTGGTTTTTGGGTTTTTGGTTTTTGGTTTTTGGTTTTTGGTTTTTGGTTTTTGGTTTTTGGTTTTTGGTTTTTGGTTTTTGGTTTTTGGCTTTTGGTTTTTGGTTTTTGGCTTTTGGTTTTTGGTTTTTGGTTTTTGGTTTTTGGTTTTTGGTTTTTGGTTTTTGGTTTTTGGTTTTTGGTTTTTGGTTTTTGGTTTTTGGTTTTTGGTTTTTGGTTTTTGGTTTTTGGTTTTTGGTTTTTGGTTTTTTGTTTTTGGTTTTTGGATTTTGGTTTTTGGTTTTTGGTTTTTGGTTTTTGGTTTTTGGTTATTGGTTTTTGGTTTTTGGTTTTTGGTTTTTGGTTTTTGGTTTTTGGTTTTTGGTTTTTGGTTTTTGGTTTTTGGTTTTTGGTTTTTGGTTTTTGGTTTTTGGTTTTTGGGTTTTTGGTTTTTGGGGTTTTGGTTTTTGGTTTTTGGTTTTTTGGTTTATGGTTTTTGGTTTTTGGATTTTGGTTTTTGGTTTTTGGTTTTTGGTTTTTGGTTTTTGGTTTCTTGGTTTTTGGGTTTGGTTTGTGGATTTTGTTTTTTGGTTTTTGGTTTTTGGTTTTTGGTTTTTTGTTTTTGGTTTTTGGTTTTTGGTTTTTGGTTTTCTGTTTTCGGTTTTTGGTTTTACGTTTTTGGTTTTTGGTTTTTGGTTTTTGGTTTTGGGTTTTTGGTTTTTGGTTTTTGGTTTTTGGTTTTTGGGTTTTGGTTGTCGGTTTTTGGTTTTTTGGTTTATGGCTTTTGGTTTTTGGTTTTTGGTTATTGGTTTTTGATTTTTGGTTTTTTGGTTTTTGGTTTTTGGTTTTTGGGTTTTTTGTTTTTGGTTTTTGGTTTTTGGTTTTTGGTTTTTGGATTTTGGTTTTTGGTTTTTGTTTTTTGGTTTTTGGTTTTTGGTTTTTGGTTTTGGTTTTTTGGTTTTTGGTTTTTGGTTTTTGGTTTATGGTTTTTGATATTTGGTTTTTGGTTTTTGGTTTTTGGTTTTTGGTTTTACGTTTTTGAATTTTGGTGTTTGGTTTTTGGTTTTTGGTTTTTGGTTTTTGGTTTTTGGTTTTTGGTTTTTGGTTTTTGGTTTTTGGTTTTTGGTTTTTGGTTTTTGGTTTTTGCTTTTTGGTTTTTGGTTTTTGGTTTTTGGTTTCTGGGTTTTGGTTTTTGGTTTTTGGTTTTGGTTTTTGGTTTTTGGTTTTTGGTTTTTGGTTTTTGGTTTTTGGTTTTTGGTTTTTGGTTTTTGGTTTTTGGTTTTTCGTTTTTGGTTTTTGGTTTTTGGTTTTACGTTGTTGGTTTTTGGTTTTGGGGTTTTGGTTTTTGGTTTTTGGTTTTTGGTTTTTGGTTTTTGGTTTTTGGTTTTTGGTTTTTGGTTTTTGGTTTTTGGTTTTTGGTTTTTGGTTTTTGGGTTTTTGGTTTTTGGTTTTTGGTTTTTGGTTTTTGGGTTTTGGTTTTTGATTTTTGGTTTTTGGTTTTTGGTTTTTAGTTTTACGTTTTTGGTTTTTGGTTTTAGGTTTTTGGTTTTTGGTTTTTGGTTTTTGGTTTTTGGTTTTTGGTTTTTGGTTTTTGGTTTTTGGTTTTTGGTTTTTGGTTTTTGGTTTTTGTTTTTTGGTTTCTGGGTTTTGGTTTTTGGTTTTTGGTTTTGGTTTTTGGTTTTTGGTTTTTGGTTTTTGGTTTTTGGTTTTTGGTATTTGGTATTTGGTTTTTGGTTTTTGGTTTTTGGTTTTTGGTTTTTGGTTTTTGGTTTTTGGTTTTTGGTTTTTGGTTTTTGGTTTTTGGTTTTTGGTTTTTGGTTTTTGGTTTTTGGTTTTTGGTTTTTGGTTTTTGGTTTTTGGTTTTTGGTTTTTGGTTTTTGGTTTTTGGTTTTTGGTTTTTGGTTTTTGGTTTTTGGTTTTTGGTTTTTGGTTTTTGGTTTTTGGTTTTTGGTTTTTGGTTTTTGGTTTTTGGTTTTTGGTTTTTGGTTTTTGGTTTTTGGTTTTTGGTTTTTGGTTTTTGGTTTTTGGTTTTTGGTTTTTGGTTTTTGGTTTTTGGTTTTTGGTTTTTGGTTTTTGGTTTTTTGGTTTTTGGTTTTTGGTTTTTGGTTTTTGGATTTGGTTTTTGGTTTTTGGTTTTTGATTTTTGGTATTTTGGTTTTTGGTTTTTGGTTTTTGGTTTTTGGTTTTTGGTTTTTGGTTTTTGGTTTTTGGTTTTTGGATTTTGGTTTTTGGTTTTTGGTTTTTGGTTTTTGGTTTTTGGTTTTTGGTTTTTGGTTTTTGGTTTTTGGTTTTTGGATTTTGGTTTTTGGTTTTTGGTTCTTGGTTTTGGTTTTTGGTTTTTGGTTTTTGGTTTTTGGTTTTTTGTTTTTGGTTTTTGGTATTTGGTTTTTGGCTTTTGGTTTTTGGTTTTTGGTTTTTGGTTTTTGGTTTTACGTTTTTGGTTTTTGATTTTTGGTTGTTGGTTGTTGGTTTTTGGATTTTTTGTTTTTGGTTTTTGGTTTTTGGTTTTAATTTTTTGGTTTTTCGTTTTTGATTTTTGGTTTTACGTTTTTGGTTTTTTGGTTTTTGGTGTTTGGTTTTTGGCTTTTGGTTGTTGGTTTTTATTTTTTGGTTTTTCGTTTTTGGTTTTTGGTTTTTGGTTTTACGTTTTTGGTTTTTGGTTTTGGGTTTTTGGTTTTTGGTTTTTGGTTTTTGGTTTTTGGTTTTTGGTTTTTGGTTTTTGGTTTTTGGTTTTTGGTTTTTGGTTTTTGGTTTTTGGTTTTTGGTTTTGGTTTTTGGTTTTTGGTTTTTGGTTTTTGGTTTTTGGTTTTTGGTTTTTGGTTTTTGGTTTTTGGTTTTTGGTTTTTCGTTTTTGGTTTTTGGTTTTTGGTTTTACGTTGTTGGTTTTTGGTTTTGGGGTTTTGGTTTTTGGTTTTTGGTTTTTGGTTTTTGGTTTTTGTTTTTTGGTTTCTGGTTTCTGGTTTTTGGTTTTTGGTTTTTGGTTTTGGTTTTTGGTTTTTGGTTTTTGGTTTTTGGTTTTTGGTTTTTGGTGTTTTGGTTTTTGATTTTTGGTTTTTGGTTTTTGGTTTTTGGTTTTTGGTTTTTGGTTTTTGGTTTTTAATTTTTTTGTTTTTCGTTTTTGGTTTTTGGTTTTTGGTTTTTGGTTTTTGGATTTGTTTTTGGTTTTTGGTTTATGGTTTTTGCTTTTTGGTTTTTGGTTTTTGGATTTTGGTTTTTGGTTTTTCGTTTTTGGTTTTTGGTTTTTGGTTTTTGGTTTTTGGCTTTTGGTTTTTGGTTTTTGGTTTTTGGTTTTGGTTTTTGGGTTTTGGTTTTTGGCTTTTGGTTTTTGGTTTTTGGTTTTTGGTTTTTGGTTTTTGGTTTTTGGTTTTTGGTTTTTGGTTTTTGGTTTTTGGTTTTTGGGTTTTGGTTTTTGGTTTTCGGTTTTTGGTTTTTGGTTTTTGGTTTTTGGTTTTTGGTTTTACGTTTTTGGTTTTTGGTTTTTGGTTTTTGGTTTTTGGTTTTTGGATTTTGGATTTTGGTTTTTGGTTTTTGGTTTTTGGTTTTTGGTTTTTGATTTTTGGTTTTTGGCTTTTGGTTTTTGGTTTTTGGTTTTTGGGTTTTGGTTTTTGGTTTTTGGTTTTTGGTTTTTGGTTTTTGGTTTTTGGTTTTTGGGTTTTGGTTTTTGGATTTTGGTTTTTGGTTTTTGGTTTTTGGTTTTTGGTTTTTGGTTTTTGATTTTTGGTTTTTGGCTTTTGGTTTTTGGTTTTTGGTTTTTGGTTTTTGGTTTTTGGTTTTTGGTTTTTGGTTTTTGGTTTTTGGTTTTTGGTTTTTGGTTTTTGGTTTTTGGGTTTTGGTTTTTGGTTTTCGGTTTTTGGTTTTTGGTTTTTGGTTTTTGGTTTTTGGTTTTACGTTTTTGGTTTTTGGTTTTTGGTTTTTGGTTTTTGGTTTTTGGTTTTTGGTTTTTGGTTTTTGGCTTTTGGTTTTTGGTTTTTCGTTTTTGGTTTTTGGTTTTTGGTTTTTGGTTTTTGGTTTTTGGGATTTGGTTTTTGGCTTTTGGTTTTTGGTTTTTGATTTTTGGTTTTTGGTTTTTGCTTTTTGGTTTTTGGTTTTTGGTTTTTGGTTTTTGGTTTTTAATTTTTTGGTTTTTCGTTTTTGGTTTTTGGTTTTTGGTTTTTGGTTTTTGGTTTTTGGTTTTTAATTTTTTGGTTTTTCGTTTTTGGTTTTTGGTTTTTGGTTTTTGGTTTTTGGATTTGTTTTTGATTTTTGGTTTTTGGTTTTTGGTTTTTGGTTTTATGTTTTTGGTTTTTGGTTTTTGGTTTTTGGATTTTGGTTTTTGGTTTTTGGTTTTTGGTTTTTAATTTTTTGGTTTTTCGTTTTTGGTTTTTGGTTTTTGGTTTTTGGTTTTTGGATTTGTTTTTGGTTTTTGGTTTTTGGTTTTTGGTTTTTGGTTTTTGGTTTTTGGTTTTTGGTTTTTGGTTTTTGGATTTTGGTTTTTGGTTTTTGGTTTTTGGTTTTTGGTTTTTGGTTTTTGATTTTTGGTTTTTGGCTTTTGGTTTTTGGTTTTTGGTTTTTGGTTTTTGGTTTTTGGTTTTTGGTTTTTGGTTTTTGGTTTTTGGTTTTTGGTTTTTGGTTTTTGGGTTTTGGTTTTTGGTTTTCGGTTTTTGGTTTTTGGTTTTTGGTTTTTGGTTTTTCGTTTTTGGTTTTTGGTTTTTGGTTTTTGGTTTTTGGTTTTTGGTTTTTGGTTTTTGGGTTTTGGTTTTTGGCTTTTGGTTTTTGGTTTTTGATTTTTGGTTTTTGGTTTTTGGTTTTTGGTTTTTGGTTTTTGGTTTTTGGTTTTTGGTTTTTGGTTTTCGGTTTTTGGTTTTTGGTTTTTGGTTTCTGGTTTTTGGATTTTGGTTTTCGGTTTTTGGTTTTTGGTTTTTGGTTTTTGGTTTTTGGTTTTTGGTTTTTGGTTTTTGGTTTTTGGTTTTTGGGTTTTGGTTTTTGGTTTTTGGTTTTTGGTTTTTGGTTTTTGGTTTTTGGTTTTTGGTTTTTGGTTTTTGGTTTTTGTTTTTGGTTTTTGGTTTTTGGTTTTTGGTTTTTGGTTTTTGGTTTTTGGTTTTTGGTTTTTGGTTTTTGGTTTTTGGTTTTTGGTTTTTGGTTTTTGGTTTTTGGTTTTTGGTTTTTGGTTTTTGGCTTTTGGTTTTTGGTTTTTGGATATTGGTTTTTGTTTTTTGGTTTTTGGTTTTTGGTTTTTGGTTTTTGGGTTTTGGTTTTTGGTTTTTGGTTTTTGGTTTTTGGTTTTTGGTTTTTGTTTTTTTGGTTTTTGGTTTTTGGTTTTTGGTTTTTGGTTTTTGGTTTTTGGTTTTTGGTTTTTGGTTTTTGGTTTTTGTTTTTTGGTTTTTGGTTTTTGGTTTTTGGTTTTTGGTTTTTGGTTTTTGGTTTTTGGATTTGTTTTTGGTTTTTGGTTTATGGTTTTTGGTTTTTGGGGGTTTGGTTTTTGGATTTTGGTTTTTGATTTTTAGTTTTTGGTTTTTGGATTTTGGTTTTTGGTTTTTGGTTTTTGGTTTTTGGTTTTTGGTTTTTGGTTTTTGGTTTCTGGTTTTTGGTTTTTGGTTTTTGGTTTTTGGTTTTTGGTTTTTGGTTTTTAGTTTTTGGTTTTTGTTTTTTGGTTTTGTTTTTTTGGTTTTTGGTTTTTGGTTTTTGGTTTTTGGTTTTTGGTTTTTGGTTTTTGGTTTTTGGTTTTTGGTTTTTGGTTTTTGGTTTTTGGATTTTGGTTTTTGGTTTATGGTGTTTGGTTTTTGGTTTTTGGTTTTTGGATTTTGATTTTTGGTTTTCTGTTTTTGGTTTTTTGGTTTTTGGTTTTTGGATTTTGGTTTTTGGTTTTGGCTTTTGGTTTTTGGTTTTTGGTTTTTGGTTTTTGGTATTTGTTTTTTGGTTTTTGGTTTTTGGTTTTTAGTTTTTGGTTTTTGGTTCTTGGTTTTTGGTTTTTGGGTTTTGGTTTTTGGTTTTTGGTTTTTGGTTTTTGTTTTTTGGTACATGGTTTTTGGTTTTTGGTTTTTGGTTTTTGGTTTTTGGTTTTTGGATTTGTTTTTGGTTTTTGGTTTATGGTTTTTGGTTTTTGGTTTTTGGGGGTTTGGTTTTTGGATTTTGGTTTTTGATTTTTAGTTTTTGGTTTTTGGATTTTGGTTTTTGTTTTTGGTTTTTGGTTTTTGGTTTTTGGTTTTTTGTTTTTGGTTTTTGGTTTCTGGTTTTTGGTTTTTGGTTTTTGGTTTTTGGTTTTTGGTTTTTGGTTTTTAGTTTTTGGTTTTTGTTTTTTGGCTTTTGGTTTTGGCTTTTGGTTTTTGGTTTTTGGTTTTTGGTTTTTGGATTTGTTTTTGGTTTTTGGTTTTTGGTTTTTGATTTCGGTTTTGGGATTTTGGTTTTTGGATTTTGGTTTTTGGTTTTTGGTTTTTGGTTTTTGGTTTTTGGTTTTTGGTTTTTGGTTTTTGGTTTTTGGTTTTTGGTTTTTGGTTTTTGGTTTTTGGTTTTTGGTTTTTGGTTTTTGGTTTTTGGTTTTTGGTTTTTGGTTTTTTGTTTTTGGTTTTTGGTTTTTGGTTTTTTGGTTTATGGTTTTTGGTTTTTGGATTTTGGTTTTTGGTTTTTGGTTTTTGGTTTTTGGTTTTTGGTTTTTGGTTTTTTTGGTTTTTGGTTTTTGGTTTTTGGTTTTTGGTTTTTGGTTTTTTGGTTTTTGGTTTTTGGTTTTTGGTCATTGGTTTTTGGTTTTTGGATTTTGGCTTTTCGTTTTTTGGTTTTTGGTTTTAAGTTTAGGGTTTTGGTTTTTGGTTTTTGGTTTTTGGTTTTGGGCTTTTGGTTTTTGGTTTTTGGTTTTTGGTTTTTGGTTTTTGGTTTTTGGTTTTTGGTTTTTGGTTTTTGGTTTTTGGTTTTTGGTTTTTGGTTTTTGGTTTTTGGTTTTTGGTTTTTGGTTTTTGGTTTTTGGTTTTCGGTTTTTGGTTTTACGTTTTTAGTTTTTGGTTTTTGGCTTTTGGTTTTTGGTTTATGGTTTAAATTTTTGGTTTTTGGTTTTTGGTTTTTGGTTTTTGGTTTTTGGTTCTTGGTTTTTGGTTTTTGGTATGTGGTTTTTGGTTTTTGGTTTTTGGTTTTTGGTTGTTGGTTTTTGGTATTTGGTTTTTGGTTTTTGGTTTTTGGTTTTTGGTTTTTGGTTTTTGGTTTTTGGTTTTTGGTTTTTGGTTTTTGGTTTTTGGTTTTTGGTTTTATGGTTTTGGTTTTTGGTTTTTGGTTTTTGGTTTTTGGTTTTTGGTTTTTGGTCATTGGTTTTTGGTTTTTGGATTTTGGCTTTTCGTTTTTTGGTTTTTGGTTTTTGGTTTAGGGTTTTGGTTTTTGGTTTTTGGTTTTTGGTTTTGGGCTTTTGGTTTTTGGTTTTTGGTTTTTGGTTTTTGGTTTTTGGTTTTTGGTTTTTGGTTTTTGGTTTTTGGCTTTTGGTTTTTGGTTTTTGGTTTTTGGTTTTTGGTTTTTGGTTTTTGGTTTTTGGTTTTACGTTTTTGGTTTTTGGTTTTTGGTTTTTGGTTTTTGGTTTTTGGCTTTTGGTTTTTGGTTTATGGTTTAAATTTTTGGTTTTTGGTTTTTGGTTTTTGGTTTTTGGTTTTTGGTTCTTGGTTTTTGGTTTTTGGTATGTGGTTTTTGGTTTTTGGTTTTTGGTTTTTGGTTTTTGGTATTTGGTTTTTGGTTTTTGGTTTTTGGTTTTTGGTTTTGGTTTTTGGTTTTTGGTTTTTGATTTTTGGTTTTCGGTTTTTGGTATGTGGTTTTTGGTTTTTGGTTTTTGGTCATTGGTTTTTGGTTTTTGGATTTTGGCTTTTCGTTTTTTGGTTTTTGGTTTTTGGTTTAGGGTTTTGGTTTTTGGTTTTTGGTTTTTGGTTTTGGGCTTTTGGTTTTTGGTTTTTGGTTTTTGGTTTTTGGTTTTTGGTTTTTGGTTTTTGGCTTTTGGTTTTTGGTTTTTGGTTTTTGGTTTTTGGTTTTTGGTTTTACGTTTTTAGTTTTTGGTTCCTGGTTTTTGGTTTTTGGTTTTTGGCTTTTGGTTTTTGGTTTATGGTTTAAATTTTTGGTTTTTGGTTTTTGGTTCTTGGTTTTTGGTTTTTGGTTTTGGTTTTTGGTTTTTGGTTTTTGATTTTTGGTTTTTGGTTTTTGGCATGTGGTTTTTGGTTTTTGGTTTTTGGTTTTTGGTTGTTGGTTTTTGGTATTTGGTTTTTGGTTTTTGGTTTTTGGTTTTTGGTTTTTGGTATTTGGTTTTTGGAGTTGTTTTTGTTTTTTGGTTTTTGGTTTATGATTTTTGGTTTTTGGTTTTTGGATTTTGGTTTTTGGTTTTGGTTTTTGGTTTTTGGTTTTTGGTTTTTGGTTTTTGGTTTTTGGTTTTTGGTTTTTGGTTTTTGGTTTTTGGTTTTTGGTTTTTGGTTTTTGGTTTTTGGTTTTTGGTTTTTGGTTTTTGGTTTTTGGTTTTTGGTTTTTGGTTTTATGTTTTTGGTTTTTGGTTTTTGGTTGTTGGTTTTTGGTATTTGGTTTTTGGTTTTTGGTTTTTGGTTTTTGGTTTTTGGTATTTGGTTTTTGGATTTGTTTTTGTTTTTTGGTTTTTGGTTTATGGTTTTTGGTTTTTGGTTTTTGGATTTTGGTTTTTGGTTTTGGTTTTTGGTTTTTGGTTTTTGGTTTTTGGTTTTTGGTTTTTGGTTTTTGGTTTTTGGTTTTTGGTTTTTGGTTTTTGGTTTTTGGTTTTTGGTTTTTGGTTTTTGGTTTTTGGTTTTTGGTTTTTGGTTTTTGGTTTTTGGTTTTTGGTTTTTGGTTTTTGGTTTTTTGTTTTTGGTTTTTGGTTTTTGGTTTTTTGGTTTATGGTTTTTGGTTTTTGGATTTTGGTTTTTGGTTTTTGGTTTTTGGTTTTTGGTTTTTGGTTTTTGGTTTTTTGGTTTTTGGTTTTTGGTTTTTGGTTTTTGGTTTTTGGTTTTTGGTTTTTGGTTTTTGGTTTTTGGTTTTTGGTTTTTGGTTTTTGGTTTTTGGTCATTGGTTTTTGGTTTTTGGATTTTGGCTTTTCGTTTTTGGTTTTTGGTTTTTGGTTTATGGTTTTGGTTTTTGGTTTTTGGTTTTGGGCTTTTGGTTTTTGGTTTTTGGTTTTTGGTTTTTGGTTTTTGGTTTTTGGTTTTTGGTTTTTGGTTTTTTGGTTTTTGGTTTTTGGTTTTTGGTTTTTGGTTTTTGGTTTTTGGTTTTTGGTTTTTGATTTTTGGTTTTTGGCTTTTGGTTTTTGGTTTTTGGTTTTTGGTTTTTGGTTTTTGGTTTTTGGTTTTTGGTTTTTGGTTTTTGGTTTTTGGGTTTTGGTTTTTGGTTTTCGGTTTTTGGTTTTTGGTTTTTGGTTTTTGGTTTTTGGTTTTACGTTTTTGGTTTTTGGTTTTTGGTTTTTGGTTTTTGGTTTTTGGTTTTTGGTTTTTGGTTTTTGGTTTTTGGCTTTTGGTTTTTGGTTTTTCGTTTTTGGTTTTTGGTTTTTGGTTTTTGGTTTTTGGTTTTTGGTTTTTGGTTTTTGGTTTTTGGTTTTTGGGTTTTGGTTTTTGGCTTTTGGTTTTTGGTTTTTGGTTTTTGGTTTTTGGTTTTTGGTTTTAGGTTTTTGGTTTTTGGTTTTTGGTTTTTGGTTTTCGGTTTTTGGTTTTTGGTTTTTGGTTTCTGGTTTTTGGTTTTTTGTTTTCGGTTTTTGGTTTTTGGTTTTTGGTTTTTGGTTTTTGGTTTTTGGTTTTTGGTTTTTGGTTTTTGGGTTTTGGTTTTTGGTTTTTGGTTTTTGGTTTTTGGTTTTTGGTTTTTGGTTTTTGGTTTTTGGTTTTTGGTTTTTGGTTTTTGGTTTTTGTTTTTGGTTTTTGGTTTTTGGTTTTTGGTTTTTGGTTTTTGGTTTTTGGTTTTTGGTTTTTGGTTTTTGGTTTTTGGTTTTTGGTTTTTGGTTTTTGGCTTTTGGTTTTTGGTTTTTGGATTTTGGTTTTTGTTTTTTGGTTTTTGGATTTTGGTTTTTGGTTTTTGGTTTTTGGTTTTTGGGTTTTGGTTTTTGGTTTTTGGTTTTTGGTTTTTGGTTTTTGGTTTTTGTTTTTTTGGTTTTTGGTTATTGGTTTTTGGTTTTTGGTTTTTGGTTTTTGGTTTTTGGTTTTTGGTTTTTGTTTTTTGGTTTTTGGTTTTTGGTTTTTGGTTTTTGGTTTTTGGTTTTTGGTTTTTGGATTTGTTTTTGGTTTTTGGTTTATGGTTTTTGGTTTTTGGTTTTTGGGGTTTGGTTTTTGGATTTTGGTTTTTGATTTTTGGTTTTTGGTTTTTGGATTTTGGTTTTTGGTTTTTGGTTTTTGGTTTTTGGTTTTTGGTTTTTGGTTTTTGGTTTCTGGTTTTTGGTTTTTGGTTTTTGGTTTTTGGTTTTCGGTTTTTGGTTTTTAGTTTTTGGTTTTTGTTTTTTGGTTTTTGTTTTTTGGTTTTTGGTTTTTGGTTTTTGGTTTTTGGTTTTTGGTTTTTGGTTTTTGGTTTTTGGTTTTTGGTTTTTGGATTTTGGTTTTTGGTTTATGGTGTTTGGTTTTTGGTTTTTGGTTTTTGGATTTTGGTTTTTGGTATTTGGTTTTTGGTTTTTGGTTTTTGGTTTTTGGTTTTTGGTTTTTGGTTTTTGGTTTTTGGTTTTTGGTTTTTGGTTTCTGTTTTTTGGTTTTTGGTTTTTGGTTTTTGGTTTTTGGTTCTTGGTTTTTGGTTTTTGGTTTTTGGATTTTGATTTTTGGTTTTCTGTTTTTGGTTTTTGGTTTTTTGGTTTTGGTTTTTGGTTTTTTGATTTTGGTTTTTGGTTTTTGGTTTTTGGTTTTTGGTTTTTGGTTTTTGGTTTTTGGTTTTTGGTTTTTGGTTTTTGGTTTTTGGTTTTGGTTTTTGGTTTTTGGTTTTTGATTTTTGGTTTTTGGTTTTTGGTATGTGGTTTTTGGTTTTTGGTTTTTGGTTGTTGGCTTTTGGTTTTTGGTATTTGGTTTTTGGTTTTTGGTTTTTGGTTTTTGGTTTTTGGTATTTGGTTTATGGATTTGTTTTTGTTTTTTGGTTTTTGGTTTATGATTTTTGGTTTTTGGTTTTTGGATTTTGGTTTTTGGTTTTGGTTTTTGGTTTTTGGTTTTTGGTTTTTGGTTTTTGGTTTTTGGTTTTTGGTTTTTGGTTTTTGGTTTATGATTTTTGGTTTTTGGTTTTTGGATTTTGGTTTTTGGTTTTGGTTTTTGGTTTTTGGTTTTTGGTTTTTGGTTTTTGGTTTTTGGTTTTTGGTTTTTGGTTTTTGGTTTTTGGTTTTTGGTTTTTGGTTTTTGGTTTTTGGTTTTTGGTTTTTGGTTTTTGGTTTTTGGTTTTTGGTTTTTGGTTTTTGGTTTTTGGTTTTATGTTTTTGGTTTTTGGTTTTTGGTTGTTGGTTTTTGGTATTTGGTTTTTGGTTTTTGGTTTTTGGTTTTTGGTTTTTGGTATTTGGTTTTTGGATTTGTTTTTGTTTTTTGGTTTTTGGTTTATGGTTTTTGGTTTTTGGTTTTTGGATTTTGGTTTTTGGTTTTGGTTTTGGTTTTTGGTTTTTGGTTTTTGGTTTTTGGTTTTTGGTTTTTGGTTTTTGGTTTTTGGTTTTTGGTTTTTGGTTTTTGGTTTTTGGTTTTTGGTTTTTGGTTTTTGGTTTTTGGTTTTTGGTTTTTGGTTTTTGGTTTTTGGTTTTTGGTTTTTGGTTTTTGGTTTTTGGTTTTTGGTTTTATGTTTTTGGTTTTTGGTTTTTGGTTTTTGGTTTTTGGTTTTTGGTTTTTGGAATTGTTTTTGGTTTTTGGTTTTTGGTTTTCGTTTTGGGATTTTGGTTTTTGGATTTTGGTTTTTGGTTTTTGGTTTTTGGTTTTTGGTTTCTGGTTTTTGGTTTTTGGTTTTTGGTTTTTGGTTTTTGGTTTTTGGTTTTTGGTTTTTTGTTTTTGGTTTTTGGTTTTTGGTTTTTTGGTTTATGGTTTTTGGTTTTTGGATTTTGGTTTTTGGTTTTTGGTTTTTGGTTTTTGGTTTTTGGTTTTTGGTTTTTTGGTTTTTGGTTTTGGCTTTTGGTTTTTGGTTTTTGGTGTTTGGTATTTGTTTTTTGGTTTTTGGTTTTTGGTTTTTGGTTTTTGGTTTTTGGTTGTTGGTTTTTGGTTTTTGGGTTTTGGTTTTGGGTTTTTGGTTTTTGGTTTTTGGTTTTTGGTTTTTGGTTTTTGGTTTTTGGTTTTTGGTTTTTGGTTTTTGGTTTTTGGTTTTTGGTTTTTGGTTTTTGGTTTTTGGTTTTTGGTTTTTTTTTTTTTTTGTTTTTTGGTTTTTGGTTTTTGGTTTTTGGTTTTTGGTTTTTGGAGTTGTTTTTGGTTTTTGGTTTTTGGTTTTTGGTTTTGGGATTTTGGTTTTTGGATTTTGGTTTTTGGTTTTTGGTTTTTGGTTTTTGGTTTTTGGTTTTTGGTTTTTGGTTTTTGGTTTTTTGGTTTTTGGTTTTTGGTTTTTGGTTTTTGGTTTTTGGTTTTTGGTTTTTGGTTTTTTGTTTTTGGTTTTTGGTTTTTGGTTTTTGGTTTTTTGGTTTATGGTTTTTGGTTTTTGGTTTTTGGTTTTTGGTTTTTGGTTTTTGGTTTTTGGTTTTTGGTTTTTGGTTTTTTGGTTTTTGGTTTTTGGTTTTTGGTTTTTGGTTTTTGGTTTTTGGTTTTTGGTTTTTGGTCATTGGTTTTTGGTTTTTGGATTTTGGCTTTTCGTTTTTTGGTTTTTGGTTTTTGGTTTACGGTTTTGGTTTTTGGTTTTTGGTTTTTGGTTTTTGGTTTTTGGTTTTTGGTTTTTGGTTTTTGGTTTTTGGTTTTTGGTTTTTGGTTTTTGGTTTTTGGTTTTTGGTTTTTGGTTTTTGGTTTTTGGCTTTTGGTTTTTGGTTTTTGGTTTTTGGTTTTTGGTTTTTGGTTTTTGGTTTTACGTTTTTAGTTTTTGGTTTTTGGTTTTTGGTTTTTGGTTTTTGGCTTTTGGTTTTTGGTTTATGGTTTAAATTTTTGGTTTTTGGTTTTTGGTTTTTGGTTTTTGGTTCTTGGTTTTTGGTTTTTGGTATGTGGTTTTTGGTTTTTGGTTTTTGGTTTTTGGTTGATGGTTTTTGGTATTTGGTTTTTGGTTTTTGGTTTTTGGTTTTTGGTTTTTGGTTTTTGGTTTTTGGTTTTTGGTCATTGGTTTTTGGTTTTTTGATTTTGGCTTTTCGTTTTTTGGTTTTTGGTTTTTGGTTTAGGGTTTTGGTTTTTGGTTTTTGTTTTTTGGTTTTGGGCTTTTGGTTTTTGGTTTTTGGTTTTTGGTTTTTGGTTTTTGGTTTTTGGTTTTTGGTTTTTGGTTTTTGGCTTTTGGTTTTTGGTTTTTGGATTTTGGTTTTTGGTTTTTGGTTTTACGTTTTTAGTTTTTGGTTTTTGGATTTTGGTTTTTGGTTTTTGGCTTTTGGTTTTTGGTTTATGGTTTAAATTTTTGGTTTTTGGTTTTGGTTTTTGGTTTTTGGTTTTTGGTTTTTGGTTTTTGGTTTTTGGTTTTTGGTTTTTGGTTTTTGGTTTTTGGTTTTTGGTTTTTGGTTTTTGGCTTTTGGTTTTTGGTATTTGGATTTTGGTTTTTGTTTTTTGGTTTTTGGATTTTGGTTTTTGGTTTTTGGTTTTTGGTTTTTGGGTTTTGGTTTTTGGTTTTTGGTTTTTGGTTTTTGGTTTTTGGTTTTTGTTTTTTTGGTTTTTGGTTTTTGGTTTTTGGTTTTTGGTTTTTGGTTTTTGGTTTTTGGTTTTTGGTTTTTGGTTTTTGGTTTTTGTTTTTTGGTTTTTGGTTTTTGGTTTTTGGTTTTTGGTTTTTGGTTTTTGGTTTTTGGATTTGTTTTTGGTTTTTGGTTTATGGTTTTTGGTTTTTGGTTTTTGGGGTTTGGTTTTTGGATTTTGGTTTTTGATTTTTGGTTTTTGGTTTTTGGATTTTGGTTTTTGGTTTTTGGTTTTTGGTTTTTGGTTTTTGGTTTTTGGTTTTTGGTTTCTGGTTTTTGGTTTTTGGTTTTTGGTTTTTGGTTTTCGGTTTTTGGTTTTTAGTTTTTGGTTTTTGTTTTTTGGTTTTTGTTTTTTGGTTTTTGGTTTTTGGTTTTTGGTTTTTGGTTTTTGGTTTTTGGTTTTTGGTTTTTGGTTTTTGGTTTTTGGTTTTTGGTTTTTGGATTTTGGTTTTTGGTTTATGGTGTTTGGTTTTTGGTTTTTGGTTTTTGGATTTTGGTTTTTGGTATTTGGTTTTTGGTTTTTGGTTTTTGGTTTTTGGTTTTTGGTTTTTGGTTTTTGGTTTTTGGTTTTTGGTTTTTGGTTTTTGGTTTTTGGTTTTTGGTTTTTGGTTTCTGTTTTTTGGTTTTTGGTTTTTGGTTTTTGGTTTTTGGTTTTTTGGTTTTTGGTTTTTGGTTTTTGGATTTTGATTTTTGGTTTTCTGTTTTTGGTTTTTGGTTTTTTGGTTTTGGTTTTTGGTTTTTTGATTTTGGTTTTTGGTTTTTGGTTTTTGGTTTTTGGTTTTTGGTTTTTGGTTTTTGGTTTTTGGTTTTTGGTTTTTGGTTTTGGTTTTTGGTTTTTGGTTTTTGATTTTTGGTTTTTGGTTTTTGGTATGTGGTTTTTGGTTTTTGGTTTTTGGTTTTTGGTTGTTGGCTTTTGGTTTTTGGTTTTTGGTTTTTGGTTTTTGGTTTTTGGTTTTTGGTTTTTGGTATTTGGTTTATGGATTTGTTTTTGTTTTTTGGTTTTTGGTTTATGGTTTTTGGTTTTTGGTTTTTGGATTTTGGTTTTTGGTTTTGGCTTTTGGTTTTTGGTTTTTGGTTTTTGGTATTTGTTTTTTGGTTTTTGGTTTTTGGTTTTTAGTTTTTGGTTTTTGGTTGTTGGTTTTTGGTTTTTGGGTTTTGGTTTTGGGTTTTTGGTTTTTGGTTTTTGGTTTTTGGTTTTTGGTTTTTGGTTTTTGGTTTTTGGTTTTTGGTTTTTGGTTTTTGGTTTTTGGTTTTTGGTTTTTGGTTTTTGGTTTTTGGTTTTTGGTTTTTTTTTTTTTTTTGTTTTTTGGTTTTTGGTTTTTGGTTTTTGGTTTTTGGTTTTTGGAGTTGTTTTTGGTTTTTGGTTTTTGGTTTTTGGTTTTGGGATTTTGGTTTTTGGATTTTGGTTTTTGGTTTTTGGTTTTTGGTTTTTGGTTTTTGGTTTTTGGTTTTTGGTTTTTGGTTTTTGGTTTTTGGTTTTTGGTTTTTGGTTTTTGGTTTTTGGTTTTTGGTTTTTTGTTTTTGGTTTTTGGTTTTTGGTTTTTGGTTTTTTGGTTTATGGTTTTTGGTTTTTGGATTTTGGTTTTTGGTTTTTGGTTTTTGGTTTTTGGTTTTTGGTTTTTGGTTTTTTGGTTTTTGGTTTTTGGTTTTTGGTTTTTGGTTTTTGGTTTTTGGTTTTTGGTTTTTGGTCATTGGTTTTTGGTTTTTGGATTTTGGCTTTTCGTTTTTTGGTTTTTGGTTTTTGGTTTACGGTTTTGGTTTTTGGTTTTTGGTTTTTGGTTTTGGGCTTTTGGTTTTTGGTTTTTGGTTTTTGGTTTTTGGTTTTTGGTTTTTGGTTTTTGGCTTTTGGTTTTTGGTTTTTGGTTTTTGGTTTTTGGTTTTTGGTTTTTGGTTTTTGGTTTTACGTTTTTAGTTTTTGGTTTTTGGTTTTTGGTTTTTGGTTTTTGGCTTTTGGTTTTTGGTTTATGGTTTAAATTTTTGGTTTTTGGTTTTTGGTTTTTGGTTTTTGGTTCTTGGTTTTTGGTTTTTGGTATGTGGTTTTTGGTTTTTGGTTTTTGGTTTTTGGTTGATGGTTTTTGGTATTTGGTTTTTGGTTTTTGGTTTTTGGTTTTTGGTTTTTGGTTTTTGGTTTTTGGTTTTTGGTTTTTGGTCATTGGTTTTTGGTTTTTTGATTTTGGCTTTTCGTTTTTTGGTTTTTGGTTTAGGGTTTTGGTTTTTGGTTTTTGGTTTTTGGTTTTGGGCTTTTGGTTTTTGGTTTTTGGTTTTTGGTTTTTGGTTTTTGGTTTTTGGTTTTTGGTTTTTGGTTTTTGGCTTTTGGTTTTTGGTTTTTGGTTTTTGGTTTTTGGTTTTTGGTTTTTGGTTTTACGTTTTTAGTTTTTGGTTTTTGGTTTTTGGTTTTTGGTTTTTGGCTTTTGGTTTTTGGTTTATGGTTTAAATTTTTGGTTTTTGGTTTTTGGTTTTTGGTTTTTGGTTTTTGGTTCTTGGTTTTTGGTTTTTGGTATGTGGTTTTTGGTTTTTGGTTTTTGGTTTTTGGTTTTTGGTTTTTGGTATTTGGTTTTTGGTTTTTGGTTTTTGGTTTTTGGTTTTGGTTTTTGGTTTTTGGTTTTTGATTTTTGGTTTTTGGTTTTTGGTATGTGGTTTTTGGTTTTTGGTTTTTGGTCATTGGTTTTTGGTTTTTGGATTTTGGCTTTTCGTTTTTTGGTTTTTGGTTTTTGGTTTAGGGTTTTGGTTTTTGGTTTTTGGTTTTTGGTATTGGGCTTTTGGTTTTTGGTTTTTGGTTTTTGGTTTTTGGTTTTTGGTTTTTGGTTTTTGGTTTTTGGTTTTTTGCTTTTGGTTTTTGGTTTTTGGTTTTTGGTTTATGGTTTTTGGTTTTACGTTTTTAGTCTTTGGTTTTTGGTTTTTGGTTTTTGGTTTTTGGCTTTTGGTTTTTGGTTTATGGTTTAAATTTTTGGTTTTTGGTTTTTGGTTTTTGGTTTTTGGTTTTTGGTTCTTGGTTTTGGTTTTTGGTTTTGGTTTTTGGTTTTTGGTTTTTGATTTTTGGTTTTTGGTTTTTGGTATGTGGTTTTTGGTTTTTGGTTTTTGGTTTTTGGTTTTTGGTTGTTGGTTTTTGGTATTTGGTTTTTGGTTTTTGGTTTTTGGTTTTTGGTTTTTGGTTTTACGTTTTTGGTTTTTGGTTTTTGGTTTTTGGTTTTTGGTTTTTGGTTTTTGGTTTTTGGATTTTGGTTTTTGGTTTTTGGTTTTTGGTTTTTGGTTTTTGATTTTTGGTTTTTGGCTTTTGGTTTTTGGTTTTTGGTTTTTGGTTTTTGGTTTTTGGTTTTTGGTTTTTGGTTTTTGGTTTTTGGTTTTTGGGTTTTGGTTTTTGGATTTTGGTTTTTGGTTTATGGTTTAAATTTTTGGTTTTTGGTTTTTGGTTTTTGGTTTTTGGTTTTTGGTTTTTGGTTCTTGGTTTTTGGTTTTTGGTATGTGGTTTTTGGTTTTTGGTTTTTGGTTTTTGGTTTTTGGTTTTTGGTATTTGGTTTTTGGTTTTTGGTTTTTGGTTTTTAGTTTTGGTTTTTGGTTTTTGGTTTTTGATTTTTGGTTTTTGGTTTTTGGTATGTGGTTTTTGGTTTTTGGATTTTGGTTTTTGGTTTTTGGTTTTTGGTTTTTGGTTTTTGGTTTTTTGGTTTTTGGTTTTTGGTTTTGGTTTTTGGTTTTTGGTTTTTGGTTTTTGGTTTTTGGTTTTTGGTTTTTTGTTTTTGGTTTTTGGTTTTTGGTTTTTTGGTTTATGGTTTTTGGTTTTTGGATTTTGGTTTTTGGTTTTTGGTTTTTGGTTTTTGGTTTTTGGTTTTTGGTTTTTTGGTTTTTGGTTTTTGGTTTTTTGTTTTTGGTTTTTGGTTTTTGGTTTTTTGGTTTATGGTTTTTGGTTTTTGGTTTTTGGTTTTTGGTTCTTGGTTTTTGGTTTTTGGTTTTTGGTTTTGGTTTTTGGTTTTTGGTTTTTGGTTTTTGGTTTTTGGTTTTTGGTTTTTTGTTTTTGGTTTTTGGTTTTTGGTTTTTTGGTTTATGGTTTTTAGTTTTTGGATTTTGGTTTTTGGTTTTTGGTTTTTGGTTTTTGGTTTTTGGTTTTTGGTTTTTTGGTTTTTGGTTTTTGGTTTTGGTTTTTGGTTTTTGGTTTTTGGTTTTTGGTTTTTGGTTTTTGGTTTTTTGTTTTTGGTTTTTGGTTTTTGGTTTTTTGGTTTATGGTTTTTGGTTTTTGGATTTTGGTTTTTGGTTTTTGGTTTTTGGTTTTTGGTTTTTGGTTTTTGGTTTTTTGGTTTTTGGTTTTTGGTTTTTGGTTTTTGGTTTTTGGTTTTTGGTTTTTGGTTTTTGGTTTTTGGTTTTTGGTCATTGGTTTTTGGTTTTTGGATTTTGGCTTTTCGTTTTTTGGTTTTTGGTTTTTGGTTTAGGGTTTTGGTTTTTGGTTTTTGGTTTTTGGTTTTGGGCTTTTGGTTTTTGGTTTTTGGTTTTTGGTTTTTGGTTTTTGGATTTTGGTTTTTGGTTTTTGGTTTTTGGTTTTTGGTTTTTGGTTTTTGGTTTTTGGTTTTTGGTTTTTGGATTTTGGTTTTTGGTTTTTGGTTCTTGGTTTTGGTTTTTGGTTTTTGGTTTTTGGTTTTTGGTTTTTTGTTTTTGGTTTTTGGTATTTGGTTTTTGGCTTTTGGTTTTTGGTCATTGGTTTTTGGTTTTTGGATTTTGGCTTTTCGTTTTTTGGTTTTTGGTTTTTGGTTTAGGGTTTTGGTTTTTGGTTTTTGGTTTTTGGTTTTGGGCTTTTGGTTTTTGGTTTTTGGTTTTTGGTTTTTGGTTTTTGGTTTTTGGTTTAGGGTTTTGGTTTTTGGTTTTTGGTTTTTGGTTTTGGGCTTTTGGTTTTTGGTTTTTGGTTTTTGGTTTTTGGTTTTTGGTTTTTGGTTTTTGGTTTTTGGTTTTTGGATTTGGTTTTTTGTTTTTGGTTTTTGGGTTTTGGTTTTTGATTTTTGGTTTTTGGTTTTTGGTTTTTAGTTTTACGTTTTTGGTTTTTGGTTTTAGGTTTTTGGTTTTTGGTTTTTGGTTTTTGGTTTTTGGTTTTTGGTTTTTGGTTTTTGGTTTTTGGTTTTTGGTTTTTGGTTTTTGTTTTTTGGTTTCTGGGTTTTGGTTTTTGGTTTTTGGTTTTGGTTTTTGGTTTTTGGTTTTTGGTTTTTGGTTTTTGGTTTTTGGTATTTGGTATTTGGTTTTTGGTTTTTGGTTTTTGGTTTTTGGTTTTTGGTTTTTGGTTTTTGGTTTTTGGTTTTTGGTTTTTGGTTTTTGGTTTTTGGTTTTTGGTTTTTGGTTTTTGGTTTTTGGTTTTTGGTTTTTGGTTTTTGGTTTTTGGTTTTTGGTTTTTGGTTTTTGGTTTTTGGTTTTTGGTTTTTGGTTTTTGGTTTTTGGTTTTTGGTTTTTGGTTTTTGGTTTTTGGTTTTTGGTTTTTGGTTTTTGGTTTTTGGTTTTTGGTTTTTGGTTTTTGGTTTTTGGTTTTTGGTTTTTGGTTTTTGGTTTTTGGTTTTTGGTTTTTGGTTTTTGGTTTTTGGTTTTTGGTTTTTTGGTTTTTGGTTTTTGGTTTTTGGTTTTTGGATTTGGTTTTTGGTTTTTGGTTTTTGATTTTTGGTATTTTGGTTTTTGGTTTTTGGTTTTTGGTTTTTGGTTTTTGGTTTTTGGTTTTTGGTTTTTGGATTTTGGTTTTTGGTTTTTGGTTTTTGGTTTTTGGTTTTTGGTTTTTGGTTTTTGGTTTTTGGTTTTTGGATTTTGGTTTTTGGTTTTTGGTTCTTGGTTTTGGTTTTTGGTTTTTGGTTTTTGGTTTTTGGTTTTTTGTTTTTGGTTTTTGGTATTTGGTTTTTGGCTTTTGGTTTTTGGTTTTTGGTTTTTGGTTTTTGGTTTTACGTTTTTGGTTTTTGATTTTTGGTTGTTGGTTGTTGGTTTTTGGATTTTTTGTTTTTGGTTTTTGGTTTTTGGTTTTAATTTTTTGGTTTTTCGTTTTTGATTTTTGGTTTTACGTTTTTGGTTTTTTGGTTTTTGGTGTTTGGTTTTTGGCTTTTGGTTGTTGGTTTTTATTTTTTGGTTTTTCGTTTTTGGTTTTTGGTTTTTGGTTTTACGTTTTTGGTTTTTGGTTTTGGGTTTTTGGTTTTTGGTTTTTGGTTTTTGGTTTTTGGTTTTTGGTTTTTGGTTTTTGGTTTTTGGTTTTTGGTTTTTGGTTTTGGTTTTTGGTTTTTGGTTTTTGGTTTTTGGTTTTTGGTTTTTGGTTTTTGGTTTTTGGTTTTTGGTTTTTGGTTTTTCGTTTTTGGTTTTTGGTTTTTGGTTTTACGTTGTTGGTTTTTGGTTTTGGGGTTTTGGTTTTTGGTTTTTGGTTTTTGGTTTTTGGTTTTTGTTTTTTGGTTTCTGGTTTCTGGTTTTTGGTTTTTGGTTTTTGGTTTTGGTTTTTGGTTTTTGGTTTTTGGTTTTTGGTTTTTGGTTTTTGGTGTTTTGGTTTTTGATTTTTGGTTTTTGGTTTTTGGTTTTTGGTTTTTGGTTTTTAATTTTTTTGTTTTTCGTTTTTGGTTTTTGGTTTTTGGTTTTTGGTTTTTGGATTTGTTTTTGGTTTTTGGTTTATGGTTTTTGCTTTTTGGTTTTTGGTTTTTGGATTTTGGTTTTTGGTTTTTCGTTTTTGGTTTTTGGTTTTTGGTTTTTGGTTTTTGGCTTTTGGTTTTTGGTTTTTGGTTTTTGGTTTTTGGTTTTTGGGTTTTGGTTTTTGGCTTTTGGTTTTTGGTTTTTGGTTTTTGGTTTTTGGTTTTTGGTTTTTGGTTTTTGGTTTTTGGTTTTTGGTTTTTGGTTTTTGGTTTTTGGGTTTTGGTTTTTGGTTTTCGGTTTTTGGTTTTTGGTTTTTGGTTTTTGGTTTTTGGTTTTACGTTTTTGGTTTTTGGTTTTTGGTTTTTGGTTTTTGGTTTTTGGATTTTGGATTTTGGTTTTTGGTTTTTGGTTTTTGGTTTTTGGTTTTTGATTTTTGGTTTTTGGCTTTTGGTTTTTGGTTTTTGGTTTTTGGGTTTTGGTTTTTGGTTTTTGGTTTTTGGTTTTTGGTTTTTGGTTTTTGGTTTTTGGTTTTTGGGTTTTGGTTTTTGGATTTTGGTTTTTGGTTTTTGGTTTTTGGTTTTTGGTTTTTGGTTTTTGATTTTTGGTTTTTGGCTTTTGGTTTTTGGTTTTTGGTTTTTGGTTTTTGGTTTTTGGTTTTTGGTTTTTGGTTTTTGGTTTTTGGTTTTTGGTTTTTGGTTTTTGGGTTTTGGTTTTTGGTTTTCGGTTTTTGGTTTTTGGTTTTTGGTTTTTGGTTTTTGGTTTTACGTTTTTGGTTTTTGGTTTTTGGTTTTTGGTTTTTGGTTTTTGGTTTTTGGCTTTTGGTTTTTGGTTTTTCGTTTTTGGTTTTTGGTTTTTGGTTTTTGGTTTTTGGTTTTTGGGATTTGGTTTTTGGCTTTTGGTTTTTGGTTTTTGATTTTTGGTTTTTGGTTTTTGGTTTTTGGTTTTTGGTTTTTGGTTTTTGGTTTTTGGTTTTTGGTTTTTAATTTTTTGGTTTTTCGTTTTTGGTTTTTGGTTTTTGGTTTTTGGTTTTTGGTTTTTGGTTTTTAATTTTTTGGTTTTTCGTTTTTGGTTTTTGGTTTTTGGTTTTTGGATTTGTTTTTGATTTTTGGTTTTTGGTTTTTGGTTTTTGGTTTTTGGTTTTTGGTTTTTGGTTTTTGGTTTTTGGATTTTGGTTTTTGGTTTTTGGTTTTTGGTTTTTAATTTTTTGGTTTTTCGTTTTTGGTTTTTGGTTTTTGGTTTTTGGTTTTTGGATTTGTTTTTGGTTTTTGGTTTTTGGTTTTTGGTTTTTGGTTTTTGGTTTTTGGTTTTTGGTTTTTGGTTTTTGGATTTTGGTTTTTGGTTTTTGGTTTTTGGTTTTTGGTTTTTGATTTTTGGTTTTTGGCTTTTGGTTTTTGGTTTTTGGTTTTTGGTTTTTGGTTTTTGGTTTTTGGTTTTTGGTTTTTGGTTTTTGGTTTTTGGGTTTTGGTTTTTGGTTTTCGGTTTTTGGTTTTTGGTTTTTGGTTTTTGGTTTTTCGTTTTTGGTTTTTGGTTTTTGGTTTTTGGTTTTTGGTTTTTGGTTTTTGGTTTTTGGGTTTTGGTTTTTGGCTTTTGGTTTTTGGTTTTTGATTTTTGGTTTTTGGTTTTAGGTTTTTGGTTTTTGGTTTTTGGTTTTTGGTTTTTGGTTTTTGGTTTTCGGTTTTTGGTTTTTGGTTTTTGGTTTCTGGTTTTTGGATTTTGGTTTTCGGTTTTTGGTTTTTGGTTTTTGGTTTTTGGTTTTTGGTTTTTGGTTTTTGGTTTTTGGTTTTTGGGTTTTGGTTTTTGGTTTTTGGTTTTTGGTTTTTGGTTTTTGGTTTTTGGTTTTTGGTTTTTGGTTTTTGGTTTTTGTTTTTGGTTTTTGGTTTTTGGTTTTTGGTTTTTGGTTTTTGGTTTTTGGTTTTTGGTTTTTGGTTTTTGGTTTTTGGTTTTTGGTTTTTGGTTTTTGGTTTTTGGTTTTTGGTTTTTGGTTTTTGGTTTTTGGTTTTTGGTTTTTGGTTTTTGGTTTTTGGATATTGGTTTTTGGATATTGGTTTTTGTTTTTTGGTTTTTGGTTTTTGGTTTTTGGTTTTTGGGTTTTGGTTTTTGGTTTTTGGTTTTTGGTTTTTGGTTTTTGGTTTTTGTTTTTTTGGTTTTTGGTTTTTGGTTTTTGGTTTTTGGTTTTTGGTTTTTGGTTTTTGGTTTTTGGTTTTTGGTTTTTGTTTTTTGGTTTTTGGTTTTTGGTTTTTGGTTTTTGGTTTTTGGTTTTTGGTTTTTGGTTTTTGGATTTGTTTTTGGTTTTTGGTTTATGGTTTTTGGTTTTTGGGGGTTTGGTTTTTGGATTTTGGTTTTTGATTTTTAGTTTTTGGTTTTTGGATTTTGGTTTTTGGTTTTTGGTTTTTGGTTTTTGGTTTTTGGTTTTTGGTTTTTGGTTTCTGGTTTTTGGTTTTTGGTTTTTGGTTTTTGGTTTTTGGTTTTTGGTTTTTAGTTTTTGGTTTTTGTTTTTTGGTTTTGTTTTTTTGGTTTTTGGTTTTTGGTTTTTGGTTTTTGGTTTTTGGTTTTTGGTTTTTGGTTTTTGGTTTTTGGTTTTTGGTTTTTGGTTTTTGGATTTTGGTTTTTGGTTTATGGTGTTTGGTTTTTGGTTTTTGGTTTTTGGATTTTGATTTTTGGTTTTCTGTTTTTGGTTTTTGGTTTTTTGGTTTTTGGTTTTTGGATTTTGGTTTTTGGTTTTGGCTTTTGGTTTTTGGTTTTTGGTTTTTGGTTTTTGGTATTTGTTTTTTGGTTTTTGGTTTTTGGTTTTTAGTTTTTGGTTTTTGGTTCTTGGTTTTTGGTTTTTGGGTTTTGGTTTTTGGTTTTTGGTTTTTGGTTTTTGTTTTTTGGTACATGGTTTTTGGTTTTTGGTTTCTGGTTTTTGGTTTTTGGTTTTTGGATTTGTTTTTGGTTTTTGGTTTATGGTTTTTGGTTTTTGGTTTTTGGGGGTTTGGTTTTTGGATTTTGGTTTTTGATTTTTAGTTTTTGGTTTTTGGATTTTGGTTTTTGTTTTTGGTTTTTGGTTTTTGGTTTTTGGTTTTTTGTTTTTGGTTTTTGGTTTCTGGTTTTTGGTTTTTGGTTTTTGGTTTTTGGTTTTTGGTTTTTGGTTTTTAGTTTTTGGTTTTTGTTTTTTGGCTTTTGGTTTTGGCTTTTGGTTTTTGGTTTTTGGTTTTTGGTTTTTGGATTTGTTTTTGGTTTTTGGTTTTTGGTTTTTGATTTCGGTTTTGGGATTTTGGTTTTTGGATTTTGGTTTTTGGTTTTTGGTTTTTGGTTTTTGGTTTTTGGTTTTTGGTTTTTGGTTTTTGGTTTTTGGTTTTTGGTTTTTGGTTTTTGGTTTTTGGTTTTTGGTTTTTGGTTTTTGGTTTTTGGTTTTTTGTTTTTGGTTTTTGGTTTTTGGTTTTTTGGTTTATGGTTTTTGGTTTTTGGATTTTGGTTTTTGGTTTTTGGTTTTTGGTTTTTGGTTTTTGGTTTTTGGTTTTTTTGGTTTTTGGTTTTTGGTTTTTGGTTTTTGGTTTTTGGTTTTTTGGTTTTTGGTTTTTGGTTTTTGGTCATTGGTTTTTGGTTTTTGGATTTTGGCTTTTCGTTTTTTGGTTTTTGGTTTTAAGTTTAGGGTTTTGGTTTTTGGTTTTTGGTTTTTGGTTTTGGGCTTTTGGTTTTTGGTTTTTGGTTTTTGGTTTTTGGTTTTTGGTTTTTGGTTTTTGGTTTTTGGTTTTTGGTTTTTGGTTTTTGGTTTTTGGTTTTTGGTTTTTGGTTTTTGGTTTTTGGTTTTTGGTTTTTGGTTTTCGGTTTTTGGTTTTACGTTTTTGGTTTTTGGCTTTTGGTTTTTGGTTTATGGTTTAAATTTTTGGTTTTTGGTTTTTGGTTTTTGGTTTTTGGTTTTTGGTTCTTGGTTTTTGGTTTTTGGTATGTGGTTTTTGGTTTTTGGTTTTTGGTTTTTGGTTGTTGGTTTTTGGTATTTGGTTTTTGGTTTTTGGTTTTTGGTTTTTGGTTTTTGGTTTTTGGTTTTTGGTTTTTGGTTTTTGGTTTTTGGTTTTTGGTTTTATGGTTTTGGTTTTTGGTTTTTGGTTTTTGGTTTTTGGTTTTTGGTTTTTGGTCATTGGTTTTTGGTTTTTGGATTTTGGCTTTTCGTTTTTTGGTTTTTGGTTTTTGGTTTAGGGTTTTGGTTTTTGGTTTTTGGTTTTTGGTTTTGGGCTTTTGGTTTTTGGTTTTTGGTTTTTGGTTTTTGGTTTTTGGTTTTTGGTTTTTGGTTTTTGGCTTTTGGTTTTTGGTTTTTGGTTTTTGGTTTTTGGTTTTTGGTTTTTGGTTTTTGGTTTTACGTTTTTGGTTTTTGGTTTTTGGTTTTTGGTTTTTGGTTTTTGGCTTTTGGTTTTTGGTTTATGGTTTAAATTTTTGGTTTTTGGTTTTTGGTTTTTGGTTTTTGGTTTTTGGTTCTTGGTTTTTGGTTTTTGGTATGTGGTTTTTGGTTTTTGGTTTTTGGTTTTTGGTTTTTGGTATTTGGTTTTTGGTTTTTGGTTTTTGGTTTTTGGTTTTGGTTTTTGGTTTTTGGTTTTTGATTTTTGGTTTTCGGTTTTTGGTATGTGGTTTTTGGTTTTTGGTTTTTGGTCATTGGTTTTTGGTTTTTGGATTTTGGCTTTTCGTTTTTTGGTTTTTGGTTTTTGGTTTAGGGTTTTGGTTTTTGGTTTTTGGTTTTTGGTTTTGGGCTTTTGGTTTTTGGTTTTTGGTTTTTGGTTTTTGGTTTTTGGTTTTTGGTTTTTGGCTTTTGGTTTTTGGTTTTTGGTTTTTGGTTTTTGGTTTTTGGTTTTACGTTTTTAGTTTTTGGTTCCTGGTTTTTGGTTTTTGGTTTTTGGCTTTTGGTTTTTGGTTTATGGTTTAAATTTTTGGTTTTTGGTTTTTGGTTCTTGGTTTTTGGTTTTTGGTTTTGGTTTTTGGTTTTTGGTTTTTGATTTTTGGTTTTTGGTTTTTGGCATGTGGTTTTTGGTTTTTGGTTTTTGGTTTTTGGTTGTTGGTTTTTGGTATTTGGTTTTTGGTTTTTGGTTTTTGGTTTTTGGTTTTTGGTATTTGGTTTTTGGATTTGTTTTTGTTTTTTGGTTTTTGGTTTATGATTTTTGGTTTTTGGTTTTTGGATTTTGGTTTTTGGTTTTGGTTTTTGGTTTTTGGTTTTTGGTTTTTGGTTTTTGGTTTTTGGTTTTTGGTTTTTGGTTTTTGGTTTTTGGTTTTTGGTTTTTGGTTTTTGGTTTTTGGTTTTTGGTTTTTGGTTTTTGGTTTTTGGTTTTTGGTTTTTGGTTTTATGTTTTTGGTTTTTGGTTTTTGGTTGTTGGTTTTTGGTATTTGGTTTTTGGTTTTTGGTTTTTGGTTTTTGGTTTTTGGTATTTGGTTTTTGGATTTGTTTTTGTTTTTTGGTTTTTGGTTTATGGTTTTTGGTTTTTGGTTTTTGGATTTTGGTTTTTGGTTTTGGTTTTTGGTTTTTGGTTTTTGGTTTTTGGTTTTTGGTTTTTGGTTTTTGGTTTTTGGTTTTTGGTTTTTGGTTTTTGGTTTTTGGTTTTTGGTTTTTGGTTTTTGGTTTTTGGTTTTTGGTTTTTGGTTTTTGGTTTTTGGTTTTTGGTTTTTGGTTTTTGGTTTTTGGTTTTTGGTTTTTGGTTTTTGGTTTTTGGTTTTTGGTTTTATGTTTTTGGTTTTTGGTTTTTGGTTTTTGGTTTTTGGTTTTTGGTTTTTGGAATTGTTTTTGGTTTTTGGTTTTTGGTTTTCGTTTTGGGATTTTGGTTTTTGGATTTTGGTTTTTGGTTTTTGGTTTTTGGTTTTTGGTTTCTGGTTTTTGGTTTTTGGTTTTTGGTTTTTGGTTTTTGGTTTTTGGTTTTTGGTTTTTGGTTTTTTGTTTTTGGTTTTTGGTTTTTGGTTTTTTGGTTCATGGTTTTTGGTTTTTGGATTTTGGTTTTTGGTTTTTGGTTTTTGGTTTTTGGTTTTTGGTGTTTGGTTTTTTGGTTTTTGGTTTTTGGTTTTTGGTTTTTGGTTTTTGGTTTTTGGTTTTTGGTTTTTGGTTTTTGGTTTTTGGTTTTTGGTTTTTGGTTTTTGGTCATTGGTTTTTGGTTTTTGGATTTTGGCTTTTCGTTTTTGGTTTTTGGTTTTTGGTTTATGGTTTTGGTTTTTGGTTTTTGGTTTTGGGCTTTTGGTTTTTGGTTTTTGGTTTTTGGTTTTTGGTTTTTGGTTTTTGGTTTTTGGTTTTTGGTTTTTGGTTTTTGGTTTTTGGTTTTTGGTTTTTGGTTTTTGGTTTTTGGTTTTTGGTTTTTGGTTTTTGGTTTTTGATTTTTGGTTTTTGGCTTTTGGTTTTTGGTTTTTGGTTTTTGGTTTTTGGTTTTTGGTTTTTGGTTTTTGGTTTTTGGTTTTTGGTTTTTGGGTTTTGGTTTTTGGTTTTCGGTTTTTGGTTTTTGGTTTTTGGTTTTTGGTTTTTGGTTTTACGTTTTTGGTTTTTGGTTTTTGGTTTTTGGTTTTTGGTTTTTGGTTTTTGGTTTTTGGTTTTTGGTTTTTGGCTTTTGGTTTTTGGTTTTTCGTTTTTGGTTTTTGGTTTTTGGTTTTTGGTTTTTGGTTTTTGGTTTTTGGTTTTTGGTTTTTGGTTTTTGGTTTTTGGTTTTTGGGTTTTGGTTTTTGGCTTTTGGTTTTTGGTTTTTGGTTTTTGGTTTTTGGTTTTTGGTTTTAGGTTTTTGGTTTTTGGTTTTTGGTTTTTGGTTTTCGGTTTTTGGTTTTTGGTTTTTGGTTTCTGGTTTTTGGTTTTTTGTTTTCGGTTTTTGGTTTTTGGTTTTTGGTTTTTGGTTTTTGGTTTTTGGTTTTTGGTTTTTGGTTTTTGGGTTTTGGTTTTTGGTTTTTGGTTTTTGGTTTTTGGTTTTTGGTTTTTGGTTTTTGGTTTTTGGTTTTTGGTTTTTGGTTTTTGTTTTTGGTTTTTGGTTTTTGGTTTTTGGTTTTTGGTTTTTGGTTTTTGGTTTTTGGTTTTTGGTTTTTGGTTTTTGGTTTTTGGTTTTTGGTTTTTGGCTTTTGGTTTTTGGTTTTTGGATTTTGGTTTTTGTTTTTTGGTTTTTGGATTTTGGTTTTTGGTTTTTGGTTTTTGGTTTTTGGGTTTTGGTTTTTGGTTTTTGGTTTTTGGTTTTTGGTTTTTGGTTTTTGTTTTTTTGGTTTTTGGTTTTTGGTTTTTGGTTTTTGGTTTTTGGTTTTTGGTTTTTGGTTTTTGGTTTTTGGTTTTTGTTTTTTGGTTTTTGGTTTTTGGTTTTTGGTTTTTGGTTTTTGGTTTTTGGTTTTTGGATTTGTTTTTGGTTTTTGGTTTATGGTTTTTGGTTTTTGGTTTTTGGGGTTTGGTTTTTGGATTTTGGTTTTTGATTTTTGGTTTTTGGTTTTTGGATTTTGGTTTTTGGTTTTTGGTTTTTGGTTTTTGGTTTTTGGTTTTTGGTTTTTGGTTTCTGGTTTTTGGTTTTTGGTTTTTGGTTTTTGGTTTTCGGTTTTTGGTTTTTAGTTTTTGGTTTTTGTTTTTTCGTTTTTGTTTTTTGGTTTTTGGTTTTTGGTTTTTGGTTTTTGGTTTTTGGTTTTTGGTTTTTGGTTTTTGGTTTTTGGTTTTTGGTTTTTGGATTTTGGTTTTTGGTTTATGGTGTTTGGTTTTTGGTTTTTGGTTTTTGGATTTTGGTTTTTGGTATTTGGTTTTTGGTTTTTGGTTTTTGGTTTTTGGTTTTTGGTTTTTGGTTTTTGGTTTTTGGTTTTTGGTTTTTGGTTTCTGTTTTTTGGTTTTTGGTTTTTGGTTTTTGGTTTTTGGTTTTTTGGTTTTTGGTTTTTGGTTTTTGGATTTTGATTTTTGGTTTTCTGTTTTTGGTTTTTGGTTTTTTGGTTTTGGTTTTTGGTTTTTTGATTTTGGTTTTTGGTTTTTGGTTTTTGGTTTTTGGTTTTTGGTTTTTGGTTTTTGGTTTTTGGTTTTTGGTTTTTGGTTTTTGGTTTTGGTTTTTGGTTTTTGGTTTTTGATTTTTGGTTTTTGGTTTTTGGTATGTGGTTTTTGGTTTTTGGTTTTTGGTTGTTGGCTTTTGGTTTTTGGTATTTGGTTTTTGGTTTTTGGTTTTTGGTTTTTGGTTTTTGGTATTTGGTTTATGGATTTGTTTTTGTTTTTTGGTTTTTGGTTTATGATTTTTGGTTTTTGGTTTTTGGATTTTGGTTTTTGGTTTTGGTTTTTGGTTTTTGGTTTTTGGTTTTTGGTTTTTGGTTTTTGGTTTTTGGTTTTTGGTTTTTGGTTTATGATTTTTGGTTTTTGGTTTTTGGATTTTGGTTTTTGGTTTTGGTTTTTGGTTTTTGGTTTTTGGTTTTTGGTTTTTGGTTTTTGGTTTTTGGTTTTTGGTTTTTGGTTTTTGGTTTTTGGTTTTTGGTTTTTGGTTTTTGGTTTTTGGTTTTTGGTTTTTGGTTTTTGGTTTTTGGTTTTTGGTTTTTGGTTTTTGGTTTTTGGTTTTTGGTTTTATGTTTTTGGTTTTTGGTTTTTGGTTGTTGGTTTTTGGTATTTGGTTTTTGGTTTTTGGTTTTTGGTTTTTGGTTTTTGGTATTTGGTTTTTGGATTTGTTTTTGTTTTTTGGTTTTTGGTTTATGGTTTTTGGTTTTTGGTTTTTGGATTTTGGTTTTTGGTTTTGGTTTTTGGTTTTTGGTTTTTGGTTTTTGGTTTTTGGTTTTTGGTTTTTGGTTTTTGGTTTTTGGTTTTTGGTTTTTGGTTTTTGGTTTTTGGTTTTTGGTTTTTGGTTTTTGGTTTTTGGTTTTTGGTTTTTGGTTTTTGGTTTTTGGTTTTTGGTTTTTGGTTTTATGTTTTTGGTTTTTGGTTTTTGGTTTTTGGTTTTTGGTTTTTGGAATTGTTTTTGGTTTTTGGTTTTTGGTTTTCGTTTTGGGATTTTGGTTTTTGGATTTTGGTTTTTGGTTTTTGGTTTTTGGTTTTTGGTTTCTGGTTTTTGGTTTTTGGTTTTTGGTTTTTGGTTTTTGGTTTTTGGTTTTTGGTTTTTGGTTTTTTGTTTTTGGTTTTTGGTTTTTGGTTTTTTGGTTTATGGTTTTTGGTTTTTGGATTTTGGTTTTTGGTTTTTGGTTTTTGGTTTTTGGTTTTTGGTTTTTGGTTTTTTGGTTTTTGGTTTTGGCTTTTGGTTTTTGGTTTTTGGTTTTTGGTATTTGTTTTTTGGTTTTTGGTTTTTGGTTTTTGGTTTTTGGTTTTTGGTTGTTGGTTTTTGGTTTTTGGGTTTTGGTTTTGGGTTTTTGGTTTTTGGTTTTTGGTTTTTGGTTTTTGGTTTTTGGTTTTTGGTTTTTGGTTTTTGGTTTTTGGTTTTTGGTTTTTGGTTTTTGGTTTTTGGTTTTTGGTTTTTTTTTTTTTTTTGTTTTTTGGTTTTTGGTTTTTGGTTTTTGGTTTTTGGTTTTTGGAGTTGTTTTTGGTTTTTGGTTTTTGGTTTTTGGTTTTGGGATTTTGGTTTTTGGATTTTGGTTTTTGGTTTTTGGTTTTTGGTTTTTGGTTTTTGGTTTTTGGTTTTTGTTTTTGGTTTTTGGTTTTTGGTTTTTGGTTTTTGGTTTTTGGTTTTTGGTTTTTGGTTTTTGGTTTTTTGTTTTTGGTTTTTGGTTTTTGGTTTTTGGTTTTTTGGTTTATGGTTTTTGGTTTTTGGTTTTTGGTTTTTGGTTTTTGGTTTTTGGTTTTTGGTTTTTGGTTTTTGGTTTTTTGGTTTTTGGTTTTTGGTTTTTGGTTTTTGGTTTTTGGTTTTTGGTTTTTGGTTTTTGGTCATTGGTTTTTGGTTTTTGGATTTTGGCTTTTCGTTTTTTGGTTTTTGGTTTTTGGTTTACGGTTTTGGTTTTTGGTTTTTGGTTTTTGGTTTTGGGCTTTTGGTTTTTGGTTTTTGGTTTTTGGTTTTTGGTTTTTGGTTTTTGGTTTTTGGTTTTTGGCTTTTGGTTTTTGGTTTTTGGTTTTTGGTTTTTGGTTTTTGGTTTTACGTTTTTAGTTTTTGGTTTTTGGTTTTTGGTTTTTGGTTTTTGGCTTTTGGTTTTTGGTTTATGGTTTAAATTTTTGGTTTTTGGTTTTTGGTTTAGGGTTTTGGTTTTTGGTTTTTGGTTTTTGGTTTTGGGCTTTTGGTTTTTGGTTTTTGGTTTTTGGTTTTTGGTTTTTGGTTTTTGGTTTTTGGTTTTTGGTTTTTGGCTTTTGGTTTTTGGTTTTTGGTTTTTGGTTTTTGGTTTTTGGTTTTACGTTTTTAGTTTTTGGTTTTTGGATTTTGGTTTTTGGTTTTTGGCTTTTGGTTTTTGGTTTATGGTTTAAATTTTTGGTTTTTGGTTTTTGGTTTTTGGTTTTTGGTTTTTGGTTTTTGGTTTTTGGTTTTTGGTTTTTGGTTTTTGGTTTTTGGTTTTTGGTTTTTGGTTTTTGGCTTTTGGTTTTTGGTATTTGGATTTTGGTTTTTGTTTTTTGGTTTTTGGATTTTGGTTTTTGGTTTTTGGTTTTTGGTTTTTGGGTTTTGGTTTTTGGTTTTTGGTTTTTGGTTTTTGGTTTTTGGTTTTTGTTTTTTTGGTTTTTGGTTTTTGGTTTTTGGTTTTTGGTTTTTGGTTTTTGGTTTTTGGTTTTTGGTTTTTGGTTTTTGTTTTTTGGTTTTTGGTTTTTGGTTTTTGGTTTTTGGTTTTTGGTTTTTGGATTTGTTTTTGGTTTTTGGTTTATGGTTTTTGGTTTTTGGTTTTTGGGGTTTGGTTTTTGGATTTTGGTTTTTGATTTTTGGTTTTTGGTTTTTGGATTTTGGTTTTTGGTTTTTGGTTTTTGGTTTTTGGTTTTTGGTTTTTGGTTTTTGGTTTCTGGTTTTTGGTTTTTGGTTTTTGGTTTTTGGTTTTCGGTTTTTGGTTTTTAGTTTTTGGTTTTTGTTTTTTGGTTTTTGTTTTTTGGTTTTTGGTTTTTGGTTTTTGGTTTTTGGTTTTTGGTTTTTGGTTTTTGGTTTTTGGTTTTTGGTTTTTGGTTTTTGGTTTTTGGATTTTGGTTTTTGGTTTATGGTGTTTGGTTTTTGGTTTTTGGTTTTTGGATTTTGGTTTTTGGTATTTGGTTTTTGGTTTTTGGTTTTTGGTTTTTGGTTTTTGGTTTTTGGTTTTTGGTTTTTGGTTTTTGGTTTTTGGTTTTTGGTTTTTGGTTTTTGGTTTCTGTTTTTTGGTTTTTGGTTTTTGGTTTTTGGTTTTTGGTTTTTTGGTTTTTGGTTTTTGGTTTTTGGATTTTGATTTTTGGTTTTCTGTTTTTGGTTTTTGGTTTTTTGGTTTTGGTTTTTGGTTTTTTGATTTTGGTTTTTGGTTTTTGGTTTTTGGTTTTTGGTTTTTGGTTTTTGGTTTTTGGTTTTTGGTTTTTGGTTTTTGGTTTTTGGTTTTGGTTTTTGGTTTTTGGTTTTTGATTTTTGGTTTTTGGTTTTTGGTATGTGGTTTTTGGTTTTTGGTTTTTGGTTTTTGGTTGTTGGCTTTTGGTTTTTGGTTTTTGGTTTTTGGTTTTTGGTTTTTGGTTTTTGGTTTTTGGTATTTGGTTTATGGATTTGTTTTTGTTTTTTGGTTTTTGGTTTATGGTTTTTGGTTTTTGGTTTTTGGATTTTGGTTTTTGGTTTTGGCTTTTGGTTTTTGGTTTTTGGTTTTTGGTATTTGTTTTTTGGTTTTTGGTTTTTGGTTTTTAGTTTTTGGTTTTTGGTTGTTGGTTTTTGGTTTTTGGGTTTTGGTTTTGGGTTTTTGGTTTTTGGTTTTTGGTTTTTGGTTTTTGGTTTTTGGTTTTTGGTTTTTGGTTTTTGGTTTTTGGTTTTTGGTTTTTGGTTTTTGGTTTTTGGTTTTTGGTTTTTTTTTTTTTTTTGTTTTTTGGTTTTTGGTTTTTGGTTTTTGGTTTTTGGTTTTTGGAGTTGTTTTTGGTTTTTGGTTTTTGGTTTTTGGTTTTGGGATTTTGGTTTTTGGATTTTGGTTTTTGGTTTTTGGTTTTTGGTTTTTGGTTTTTGGTTTTTGGTTTTTGGTTTTTGGTTTTTGGTTTTTGGTTTTTGGTTTTTGGTTTTTGGTTTTTGGTTTTTTGTTTTTGGTTTTTGGTTTTTGGTTTTTGGTTTTTTGGTTTATGGTTTTTGGTTTTTGGATTTTGGTTTTTGGTTTTTGGTTTTTGGTTTTTGGTTTTTGGTTTTTGGTTTTTTGGTTTTTGGTTTTTGGTTTTTGGTTTTTGGTTTTTGGTTTTTGGTTTTTGGTTTTTGGTTTTTGGTTTTTGGTCATTGGTTTTTGGTTTTTGGATTTTGGCTTTTCGTTTTTTGGTTTTTGGTTTTTGGTTTACGGTTTTGGTTTTTGGTTTTTGGTTTTTGGTTTTGGGCTTTTGGTTTTTGGTTTTTGGTTTTTGGTTTTTGGTTTTTGGTTTTTGGTTTTTGGTTTTTGGCTTTTGGTTTTTGGTTTTTGGTTTTTGGTTTTTGGTTTTTGGTTTTTGGTTTTTGGTTTTACGTTTTTAGTTTTTGGTTTTTGGTTTTTGGTTTTTGGTTTTTGGCTTTTGGTTTTTGGTTTATGGTTTAAATTTTTGGTTTTTGGTTTTTGGTTTTTGGTTTTTGGTTCTTGGTTTTTGGTTTTTGGTATGTGGTTTTTGGTTTTTGGTTTTTGGTTTTTGGTTGATGGTTTTTGGTATTTGGTTTTTGGTTTTTGGTTTTTGGTTTTTGGTTTTTGGTTTTTGGTTTTTGGTTTTTGGTTTTTGGTCATTGGTTTTTGGTTTTTTGATTTTGGCTTTTCGTTTTTTGGTTTTTGGTTTAGGGTTTTGGTTTTTGGTTTTTGGTTTTTGGTTTTGGGCTTTTGGTTTTTGGTTTTTGGTTTTTGGTTTTTGGTTTTTGGTTTTTGGTTTTTGGTTTTTGGTTTTTGGCTTTTGGTTTTTGGTTTTTGGTTTTTGGTTTTTGGTTTTTGGTTTTTGGTTTTACGTTTTTAGTTTTTGGTTTTTGGTTTTTGGTTTTTGGTTTTTGGCTTTTGGTTTTTGGTTTATGGTTTAAATTTTTGGTTTTTGGTTTTTGGTTTTTGGTTTTTGGTTTTTGGTTTTTGGTTCTTGGTTTTTGGTTTTTGGTATGTGGTTTTTGGTTTTTGGTTTTTGGTTTTTGGTTTTTGGTTTTTGGTATTTGGTTTTTGGTTTTTGGTTTTTGGTTTTTGGTTTTGGTTTTTGGTTTTTGGTTTTTGATTTTTGGTTTTTGGTTTTTGGTATGTGGTTTTTGGTTTTTGGTTTTTGGTCATTGGTTTTTGGTTTTTGGATTTTGGCTTTTCGTTTTTTGGTTTTTGGTTTTTGGTTTAGGGTTTTGGTTTTTGGTTTTTGGTTTTTGGTATTGGGCTTTTGGTTTTTGGTTTTTGGTTTTTGGTTTTTGGTTTTTGGTTTTTGGTTTTTGGTTTTTTGCTTTTGGTTTTTGGTTTTTGGTTTTTGGTTTATGGTTTTTGGTTTTACGTTTTTAGTTTTTGGTTTTTGGTTTTTGGTTTTTGGTTTTTGGCTTTTGGTTTTTGGTTTATGGTTTAAATTTTTGGTTTTTGGTTTTTGGTTTTTGGTTTTTGGTTTTTGGTTCTTGGTTTTGGTTTTTGGTTTTGGTTTTTGGTTTTTGGTTTTTGATTTTTGGTTTTTGGTTTTTGGTATGTGGTTTTTGGTTTTTGGTTTTTGGTTTTTGGTTTTTGGTTGTTGGTTTTTGGTATTTGGTTTTTGGTTTTTGGTTTTTGGTTTTTGGTTTTTGGTTTTACGTTTTTGGTTTTTGGTTTTTGGTTTTTGGTTTTTGGTTTTTGGTTTTTGGTTTTTGGATTTTGGTTTTTGGTTTTTGGTTTTTGGTTTTTGGTTTTTGATTTTTGGTTTTTGGCTTTTGGTTTTTGGTTTTTGGTTTTTGGTTTTTGGTTTTTGGTTTTTGGTTTTTGGTTTTTGGTTTTTGGTTTTTGGGTTTTGGTTTTTGGATTTTGGTTTTTGGTTTATGGTTTAAATTTTTGGTTTTTGGTTTTTGGTTTTTGGTTTTTGGTTTTTGGTTTTTGGTTCTTGGTTTTTGGTTTTTGGTATGTGGTTTTTGGTTTTTGGTTTTTGGTTTTTGGTTTTTGGTTTTTGGTTTTTGGTATTTGGTTTTTGGTTTTTGGTTTTTGGTTTTTAGTTTTGGTTTTTGGTTTTTGGTTTTTGATTTTTGGTTTTTGGTTTTTGGTATGTGGTTTTTGGTTTTTGGTTTTTGGTCATTGGTTTTTGGTTTTTGGATTTTGGCTTTTCGTTTTTTGGTTTTTGGTTTTTGGTTTAGGGTTTTGGTTTTTGGTTTTTGGTTTTTGGTTTTGGGCTTTTGGTTTTTGGTTTTTGGTTTTTGGTTTTTGGTTTTTGGTTTTTGGTTTTTGGTTTTTGGTTTTTGGTTTTTGGCTTTTGGTTTTTGGTTTTTGGTTTTTGGTTTTACGTTTTTAGTTTTTGGTTTTTGGTTTTTGGTTTTTTGTTTTTGGTTTTTGGTTTTTGGTTTTTTGGTTTATGGTTTTTGGTTTTTGGTTTTTGGTTTTTGGTTCTTGGTTTTTGGTTTTTGGTTTTTGGTTTTGGTTTTTGGTTTTTGGTTTTTGGTTTTTGGTTTTTGGTTTTTGGTTTTTTGTTTTTGGTTTTTGGTTTTTGGTTTTTTGGTTTATGGTTTTTAGTTTTTGGATTTTGGTTTTTGGTTTTTGGTTTTTGGTTTTTGGTTTTTGGTTTTTGGTTTTTTGGTTTTTGGTTTTTGGTTTTGGTTTTTGGTTTTTGGTTTTTGGTTTTTGGTTTTTGGTTTTTGGTTTTTGGTTTTTGGTTTTTGGTTTTTGGTTTTTGGTTTTTGGTTTTTGGTTTTTGGATTTTGGTTTTTGGTTTTTGGTTTTTGGTTTTTGGTTTTTGGTTTTTGGTTTTTTGGTTTTTGGTTTTTGGTTTTTGGTTTTTGGTTTTTGGTTTTTGGTTTTTGGTTTTTGGTTTTTGGTCATTGGTTTTTGGTTTTTGGATTTTGGCTTTTCGTTTTTTGGTTTTTGGTTTTTGGTTTAGGGTTTTGGTTTTTGGTTTTTGGTTTTTGGTTTTGGGCTTTTGGTTTTTGGTTTTTGGTTTTTGGTTTTTGGTTTTTGGTTTTTGGTTTTTGGTTTTTGGTTTTTGGTTTTTGGTTCTTGGTTTTTGGTTTTTGGTTTTGGTTTTTGGTTTTTGGTTTTTGATTTTTGGTTTTTGGTTTTTGGTTTTTTGTTTTTGGTTTTTGGTTTTTGGTTTTTTGGTTTTTGGTTTTTGGTTTTTGGTTTTTGGTTTTTGGTTCTTGGTTTTTGGTTTTTGGTTTTTGGTTTTGGTTTTTGGTTTTTGGTTTTTGGTTTTTGGTTTTTGGTTTTTGGTTTTTGGTTTTTTGTTTTTGGTTTTTGGTTTTTGGTTTTTTGGTTTATGGTTTTTGGTTTTTGGATTTTGGTTTTTGGTTTTTGGTTTTTGGTTTTTGGTTTTTGGTTTTTGGTTTTTTGGTTTTGGGTTTTTGGTTTTTGGTTTTTGGTTTTTGGTTTTTGGTTTTTGGTTTTTGGTTTTTGGTATTTGGTTTTTGGTTTTTGGTTTTTGGTTTTTAGTTTTGGTTTTTGGTTTTTGGTTTTTGATTTTTGGTTTTTGGTTTTTGGTATGTGGTTTTTGGTTTTTGGTTTTTGGTCATTGGTTTTTGGTTTTTGGATTTTGGCTTTTCGTTTTTTGGTTTTTGGTTTTTGGTTTAGGGTTTTGGTTTTTGGTTTTTGGTTTTTGGTTTTGGGCTTTTGGTTTTTGGTTTTTGGTTTTTGGTTTTTGGTTTTTGGTTTTTGGTTTTTGGTTTTTGGCTTTTGGTTTTTGGTTTTTGGTTTTTGGTTTTTGGTTTTTGGTTTTACGTTTTTAGTTTTTGGTTTTTGGTTTTTGGTTTTTTGTTTTTGGTTTTTGGTTTTTGGTTTTTGGTTTTTTGGTTTATGGTTTTTGGTTTTTGGTTTTTGGTTTTTGGTTCTTGGTTTTTGGTTTTTGGTTTTTGGTTTTGGTTTTTGGTTTTTGGTTTTTGGTTTTTGGTTTTTGGTTTTTGGTTTTTTGTTTTTGGTTTTTGGTTTTTGGTTTTTTGGTTTATGGTTTTTAGTTTTTGGATTTTGGTTTTTGGTTTTTGGTTTTTGGTTTTTGGTTTTTGGTTTTTGGTTTTTTGGTTTTTGGTTTTTGGTTTTGGTTTTTGGTTTTTGGTTTTTGGTTTTTGGTTTTTGGTTTTTGGTTTTTGGTTTTTTGTTTTTGGTTTTTGGTTTTTGGTTTTTTGGTTTATGGTTTTTGGTTTTTGGATTTTGGTTTTTGGTTTTTGGTTTTTGGTTTTTGGTTTTTGGTTTTTGGTTTTTGGTTTTTTGGTTTTTGGTTTTTGGTTTTTGGTTTTTGGTTTTTGGTTTTTGGTTTTTGGTTTTTGGTCATTGGTTTTTGGTTTTTGGATTTTGGCTTTTCGTTTTTTGGTTTTTGGTTTTTGGTTTAGGGTTTTGGTTTTTGGTTTTTGGTTTTTGGTTTTGGGCTTTTGGTTTTTGGTTTTTGGTTTTTGGTTTTTGGTTTTTGGTTTTTGGTTTTTGGTTTTTGGTTTTTGGTTTTTGGTTCTTGGTTTTTGGTTTTTGGTTTTGGTTTTTGGTTTTTGATTTTTGGTTTTTGGTTTTTGGTTTTTTGTTTTTGGTTTTTGGTTTTTGGTTTTTTGGTTTTTGGTTTTTGGTTTTTGGTTTTTGGTTTTTGGTTCTTGGTTTTTGGTTTTTGGTTTTTGGTTTTGGTTTTTGGTTTTTGGTTTTTGGTTTTTGGTTTTTGGTTTTTGGTTTTTTGTTTTTGGTTTTTGGTTTTTGGTTTTTTGGTTTATGGTTTTTGGTTTTTGGATTTTGGTTTTTGGTTTTTGGTTTTTGGTTTTTGGTTTTTGGTTTTTGGTTTTTTGGTTTTTGGTTTTTGGTTTTTGGTTTTTGGTTTTTGGTTTTTGGTTTTTGGTTTTTGGTTTTTGGTCATTGGTTTTTGGTTTTTGGATTTTGGCTTTTCGTTTTTTGGTTTTTGGTTTTTGGTTTAGGGTTTTGGTTTTTGGTTTTTGGTTTTTGGTTTTGGGCTTTTGGTTTTTAGTTTTTGGTTTTTGGTTTTTGGTTTTTGGTTTTTGGTTTTTGGTTTTTGGTTTTTGGCTTTTGGTTTTTGGTTTTTGGTTTTTGGTTTTTGGTTTTTGGTTTTTGGTTTTACGTTTTTAGTTTTTGGTTTTTGGTTTTTGGTTTTTGGTTTTTGGCTTTTGGTTTTTGGTTTATGGTTTAAATTTTTGGTTTTTGGTTTTTGGTTTTTGGTTCTTGGTTTTTGGTTTTTGGTATGTGGTTTTTGGTTTTTGGTTTTTGGTTTTTGGTTGTTGGTTTTTGGTATTTGGTTTTTGGTTTTTGGTTTTTGGTTTTTGGTTTTTGGTTTTTGGTTTTTGGTTTTTGGTTTTTGGTTTTTGGTTTTTGGTTTTTGGTCATTGGTTTTTGGTTTTTGGATTTTGGCATTTCGTTTTTTGGTTTTTGGTTTTTGGTTTAGGGTTTTGGTTTTTGGTTTTTGGTTTTTGGTTTTGGGCTTTTGGTTTTTGGTGTTTGGTTTTTGGTTTTTGGTTTTTGGTGTTTGGTTTTTGGTTTTTGGTTTTTGGTTTTTGGCTTTTGGTTTTTGGTTTTTGGTTTTTGGTTTTTGGTTTTTGGTTTTTGGTTTTTGGTTATACGTTTTTAGTTTTTGGTTTTTGGTTTTTGGTTTTTGGTTTTTGGCTTTTGGTTTTTGGTTTATGGTTTAAATTTTTGGTTTTTGGTTTTTGGTTTTTGGGTTTTTGGTTTTTGGTTTTTGGTTTTGGTTTTTGGTTTTTGGTATGTGGTTTTTGGTTTTTTGTTTTTGGTTTTTGGTTTTTGGTTTTTGGTATTTGGTTTTTGGTTTTTGGTTTTTGGTTTTTGGTTTTTGGTTTTGGTTTTTGGTTTTTGGTTTTTGGTTTTTGGTTTTTGGTTTTTTGGTTTTTGGTTTTTGGTTTTGGTTTTTGGTTTTTGGTTTTTGGTTTTTGGTTTTTGGTTTTTGGTTTTTGGTTTTTTGTTTTTGGTTTTTGGTTTTTGGTTTTTTGGTTTATGGTTTTTGGTTTTTGGATTTTGGTTTTTGGTTTTTGGTTTTTGGTTTTTGGTTTTTGGTTTTTGGTTTTTTGGTTTTTGGTTTTTGGTTTTTTGGTTTTTGGTTTTTGGTTTTTGGTTTTTGGTTTTTGGTTTTTGGTCATTGGTTTTCGGTTTTTGGATTTTGGCTTTTCGTTTTTTGGTTTTTGGTTTTTGGTTTAGGGTTTTGGTTTTTGGTTTTTGGTTTTTGGTTTTGGGCTTTTGGTTTTTGGTTTTTGGTTTTTGGTTTTTGGTTTTTGGTTTTTGGTTTTTGGTTTTTGGTTTTTGGTTTTTGGTTCTTGGTTTTTGGTTTTTGGTTTTGGTTTTTGGTTTTTGGTTTTTGATTTTTGGTTTTTGGTTTTTGGTTTTTTGTTTTTGGTTTTTGGTTTTTGGTTTTTTGGTTTTTGGTTTTTGGTTTTTGGTTTTTGGTTTTTGGTTCTTGGTTTTTGGTTTTTGGTTTTTGGTTTTGGTTTTTGGTTTTTGGTTTTTGGTTTTTGGTTTTTGGTTTTTGGTTTTTGGTTTTTTGTTTTTGGTTTTTGGTTTTTGGTTTTTTGGTTTTTGGTTTTTGGTTCTTGGTTTTTGGTTTTTGGTTTTGGTTTTTGGTTTTTGGTTTTTGATTTTTGGTTTTTGGTTTTTGGTATGTGGTTTTTGGTTTTTGGTTTTTGGTTTTTGGTTTTTGGGTTTTGGTTTTTGGTTTTCGGTTTTTGGTTTTTGGTTTTTGGTTTTTGGTTTTTGGTTTTACGTTTTTGGTTTTTGGTTTTTGGTTTTTTGTTTTTGGTTTTTGGTTTTTGGTTTTTTGGTTTTTGGTTTTTGGTTCTTGGTTTTTGGTTTTTGGTTTTGGTTTTTGGTTTTTGGTTTTTGATTTTTGGTATTTGGTTTTTGGTTTTTGGTTTTTGGTTTTTGGTTTTTGGTTTTTGGTTTTTGGTTTTTGGTTTTTGGTTTTTGGTTTTTGGTTTTTGGTTTTTGGGTTTTGGCTTTTGGTTTTTGGTTTTTGGTTTTTGGTTTTTGATTTTTGATTTTTGGTTTTTGGCTTTTGGTTCTTGGTTTATGGTTTTTGGTTTTTGGTTATTGGTTTTTGGTTTTGGTTTTTGGTTTTTGGTTTTTGGTTTTTGGTTTTTGGTTTTTGGTATTTGGTTTTTGGTTTTTGGTTTTTGGCTTTTGGTTTTTGGTTTTTGGTTTTTGGTTTTTGGTTTTTGGTTTTACGTTTTTAGTTTTTCGTTTTTGGTTTTTGGTTTTTGGTTTTTGGCTTTTGGTTTTTGGTTTATGGTTTAAATTTTTGGTTTTTGGTTTTTGGTTTTTGGTTTTTGGTTCTTGGTTTTTGGTTTTTGGTTTTTGGTTTTGGTTTTTGGTTTTTGGTTTTTGATTTTTGGTTTTTGGTTTTTGGTATGTGGTTTTTGGTTTTTGGTTTTTGGTTTTTGGTTTTTGGGTTTTGGTTTTTGGTTTTCGGTTTTTGGTTTTTGGTTTTTGGTTTTTGGTTTTTGGTTTTACGTTTTTGGTTTTTGGTTTTTGGTTTTTGGTTTTACGTTTTTGGTTTTTGGTTTTTGGTTTTTGGTTTTTGGTTTTTGGTTTTTGGATTTTGGTTTTTGGTTATTGGTTTTTGGTTTTTGATTTTTGATTTTTGGTTTTTGGCTTTTGGTTCTTGGTTTATGGTTTTTGGTTTTTGGTTTAGGGTTTTGGTTTTTGGTTTTTGGTCATTGGTTTTCGGTTTTTGGATTTTGGCTTTTCGTTTTTTGGTTTTTGGTTTTTGGTTTTGGTTTTTGGTTTTGGTTTTTGGTTTTTGGTTTTTGATTTTTGGTTTTTGGTTTTTGGTATGTGGTTTTTGGTTTTTGGTTTTTGGTTTTTGGTTTTTGGGTTTTGGTTTTTGGTTTTCGGTTTTTGGTTTTTGGTTTTTGGTTTTTGGTTTTTGGTTTTACGTTTTTGGTTTTTGGTTTTTGGTTTTTGGTTTTTGGTTTTTGGTTTTTGGTTTTTGGATTTTGGTTTTTGGTTATTGGTTTTTGGTTTTTGATTTTTGATTTTTGGTTTTTGGCTTTTGGTTCTTGGTTTATGGTTTTTGGTTTTTGGTTTAGGGTTTTGGTTTTTGGTTTTTGGTTTTTGGTTTTGGGCTTTTGGTTTTTGGTTTTTGGTTTTTGGTTTTTGGTTTTTGGTTTTTGGTTTTTGGGTTTTGGCTTTTGGTTTTTGGTTTTTGGTTTTTGGTTTTTGGTTTTTGGTTTTTGGTTTTTGGTTTTTGGTTTTACGTTTTTAGTTTTTGGTTTTTGGTTTTTGGTTTTTGATTTTTGGCTTTTGGTTTTTGGTTTATGGTTTAAATTTTTGGTTTTTGGTTTTTGGTTTTTGGTTTTTGGTTTTTGGTTCTTGGTTTTTGGTTTTTGGTATGTGGTTTTTGGTTTTTGGTTTTTGGTTTTTGGTTTTTGGTATTTGGTTTTTGGTTTTTGGTTTTGGTTTTTGGTTTTGGTTTTTGGTTTTTGGTTTTTGATTTTTGGTTTTTGGTTTTTGGTATGTGGTTTTTGGTTTTTGGTTTTTGGTCATTGGTTTTTAGTTTTTGGATTTTGGCTTTTCGTTTTTTGGTTTTTGGTTTTTGGTTTAGGGTTTTGGTTTTTGGTTTTTGGTTTTTGGTTTTGGGCTTTTGGTTTTTGGTTTTTGGTTTTTGGTTTTTGGTTTTTGGTATTTGGTTTTTGGTTTTTGGTTTTTGGCTTTTGGTTTTTGGTTTTTGGTTTTTGGTTTTTGGTTTTTGGTTTTACGTTTTTAGTTTTTCGTTTTTGGTTTTTGGTTTTTGGTTTTTGGCTTTTGGTTTTTGGTTTATGGTTTAAATTTTTGGTTTTTGGTTTTTGGTTTTTGGTTTTTGGTTCTTGGTTTTTGGTTTTTGGTTTTTGGTTTTGGTTTTTGGTTTTTGGTTTTTGATTTTTGGTTTTTGGTTTTTGGTATGTGGTTTTTGGTTTTTGGTTTTTGGTTTTTGGTTTTTGGTTGTTGGTTTTTGGTATTTGGTTTTTGGTTTTTGGTTTTTGGTTTTTGGTTTTACGTTTTTGGTTTTTGGTTTTTGGTTTTTGGTTTTTGGTTTTTGGTTTTTGGATTTTGGTTTTTGGTTTTTGGTTTTTGGTTTTTGGTTTTTGATTTTTGGTTTTTGGCTTTTGGTTTTTGGTTTTTGGTTTTTTGTTTTTGGGTTTTGGTTTTTGGTTTTTGGTTTTTGGTTTTTGGGTTTTGGTTTTTGGATTTTGGTTTTTGGTTTATGGTTTAAATTTTTGGTTTTTGGTTTTTGGTTTTTGGTTTTTGGTTTTTGGTTTTTGGTTTTTGGTTCTTGGTTTTTGGTTTTTGGTATGTGGTTTTTGGTTTTTGGTTTTTGGTTTTTGGTTTTTGGTTTTTGGTATTTGGTTTTTGGTTTTTGGTTTTTGGTTTTTGGTTTTGGTTTTTGGTTTTTGGTTTTTGATTTTTGGTTTTTGGTTTTTGGTATGTGGTTTTTGGTTTTTGGTTTTTGGGCATTGGATTTGGTTTTTGGATTTTGGTTTTTCGTTTTTTGGTTTTTGGTTTTTGGTTTAAGGGTTTTGGTTTTTGGTTTTTGGTTTTTGGTTTTGGGCTTTTGGTTTTTGGTTTTTGGTTTTTGGTTTTTGGTTTTTGGTTTTTGGTTTTTGGCTTTTCGTTTTTGGTTTTTGGTTTTTGGTTTTTGGTTTTTGGTTTTTGGTTTTACGTTTTTAGTTTTTGGTTTTTGGTTTTTGGTTTTTGGTTTTTGGCTTTTGGTTTTTGGTTTATGGTTTAAATTTTTGGTTTTTGGTTTTTGGTTTTTGGTTTTTGGTTTTTGGTTCTTGGTTTTTGGTTTTTGGTTTTGGTTTTTGGTTTTTGGTTTTTGATTTTTGGTTTTTGGTTTTTGGTATGTGGTTTTTGGTTTTTGGTTTTTGGTTTTTGGTTTTTGGGTTTTGGTTTTTGGTTTTCGGTTTTTGGTTTTTGGTTTTTGGTTTTTGGTTTTTGGTTTTACGTTTTTGGTTTTTGGTTTTTGGTTTTTGGTTTTTGGTTTTTGGTTTTTGGTTTTTGGATTTTGGTTTTTGGTTATTGGTTTTTGGTTTTTGATTTTTGATTTTTGGTTTTTGGCTTTTGGTTCTTGGTTTTTGTTTTTGGGTTTTGGTTTTTGGTTTTTGGTTTTTGGTTTTTGGTTTTTGGTTTTTGGGTTTTGGTTTTTGGATTTTGGTTTTTGGTTTTTGGTTTTTGGTTTTTGGTTTTTGGTTTTTGGTTTTTGATTTTTGGTTTTTGGCTTTTGGTTTTTGGTTTTTGGTTTTTGGTTTATGGTTTTTGGTTTTTGGTTTTTGGTTTTTGGTTTTTGGTTTTTGGTTTTTGGTTTTTGGTTTTTGGTTTTTGGGTTTTGGTTTTTGGTTTTCGGTTTTTGGTTTTTGGTTTTTGGTTTTTGGTTTTTGGTTTTTGGTTTTACGTTTTTGGTTTTTGGTTTTTGGTTTTTGGTTTTTGGTTTATGGTTTTTGGTTTTTGGCTTATGGTTTTTGGTTTTTCGTTTTTGGTTTTTGGTTTTTGGTTTTTGGTTTTTGGTTTTTGGTTTTTGGGTTTTGGTTTTTGGCTTTTGGTTTTTGGTTTTTGATTTTTGGTTTTTGGTTTTTGGTTTTTGGTTTTTGGTTTTTGGTTTTTAATTTTTTGGTTTTTCGTTTTTGGTTTTTGGTTTTTGGTTTTTGGTTTTTGGATTTGTTTTTGATTTTTGGTTTTTGGTTTTTGGTTTTTGGTTTTTGGTTTTTGGTTTTTGGTTTTTGGTTTTTGGTTTTTGGTTTTTGGATTTTGGTTTTTGGTTTTTGGTTTTTGGTTTTTAATTTTTTGGTTTTTCGTTTTTGGTTTTTGGTTTTTGGTTTTTGGATTTGTTTTTGGTTTTTGGTTTTTGGTTTTTGGTTTTTGGTTTTTGGTTTTTGGTTTTTGGTTTTTGGTTTTTGGTTTTTGGTTTTTGGTTTTTGGTTTTTGGATTTTGGTTTTTGGTTTTTGGTTTTTGGTTTTTGGTTTTTGGTTTTTGATTTTTGGTTTTTGGCTTTTGGTTTTTGGTTTTTGGTTTTTGGTTTTTGGTTTTTGGTTTTTGGTTTTTGGTTTTTGGTTTTTGGGTTTTGGTTTTTGGTTTTCGGTTTTTGGTTTTTGGTTTTTGGTTTTTGGTTTTTGGTTTTACGTTTTTGGTTTTTGGTTTTTGGTTTTTGGTTTTTGGTTTTTGGTTTTTGGATTTTGGTTTTTGGTTTTTGGTTTTTGGTTTTTAATTTTTTGGTTTTTGGTTTTTGGTTTTTGGTTTTTGGTTTTTGGATTTGTTTTTGGTTTTTGGTTTATGGTTTTTGGTTTTTGGTTTTTGGGGTTTGGTTTTTGGATTTTGGTTTTTGATTTTTGGTTTTTGGTTTTTGGATTTTGGTTTTTGGTTTTTGGTTTTTGGTTTTTGGTTTTTGGTTTTTGGTTTTTGGTTTTTGGTTTTTGGTTTCTGGTTTTTGGTTTTTGGTTTTTAGTTTTTGGTTTTTGTTTTTTGGTTTTTGTTTTTTGGTTTTTGGTTTTTGGTTTTTGGTTTTTGGTTTTTGGTTTTTGGTTTTTGGTTTTTGGTTTTTGGTTTTTGGTTTTTGGTTTTTGGTTTTTGGATTTTGGTTTTTGGTTTATGGTGTTTGGATTTTGGTTTTTGGTTTTTGGATTTTGGTTTTCGGTATTTGGTTTTTGGTTTTTGGTTTTTGGTTTTTGGTTTTTGGTTTTTGTTTTTGGTTTTTGGTTTTTGGTTTTTGGTTTTTGGTTTTTGGTTTCTGTTTTTTGGTTTTTGGTTTTTGGTTTTTGGTTTTTGGTTTTTTGGTTTTTGGTTTTTGGTTTTTGGATTTTGATTTTTGGTTTTCTGTTTTTGGTTTTTGGTTTTTTGGTTTTGGTTTTTGGTTTTTTGATTTTGGTTTTTGGTTTTTGGTTTTTGGTTTTTGGTTTTTGGTTTTTAGTTTTTGGTTTTTGGTTTTTGGTTTTTGGTTTTTATTTTTTGGTTTTGGTTTTTGGTTTTTGGTTTTTGATTTTTGGTTTTTGGTTTTTGGTATGTGGTTTTTGGTTTTTGGTTTTTGGTTTTTGGTTGTTGGCTTTTGGTTTTTGGTTTTTGGTTTTTGGTTTTTGGTTTTTGGTTTTTGGTTTTTGGTTTTTGGTTTTTGGTATTTGGTTTTTGGATTTGTTTTATTTTTTTGGTTTTTGGTTTATGGTTTTTGGTTTTTGGTTTTTGGATTTTGGTTTTTGGTTTTGGCTTTTGGTTTTTGGTTTTTGGTTTTTGGTTTTTGGTATTTGTTTTTTGGTTTTTGGTTTTGGTTTTTAGTTTTTGGTTTTTGGTTGTTGGTTTTTGGTTTTTGGGTTTTGGTTTTGGGTTTTTGGTTTTTGGTTTTTGGTTTTTGGTTTTTGGTGTTTGGTTTTTGGTTTTTGGTTTTTGGTTTTTGGTTTTTGGTTTTTGGTTTTTGGTTTTTGGTTTTTGGTTTTTGGTTTTTGGTTTTTTTTTTTTTGTTTTTTGGTTTTTGGTTTTTGGTTTTTGGTTTTTGGATTTGTTTTTGGTTTTTGGTTTTTGGTTTTTGGTTTTGGTTTTGGGATTTTGGTTTTTGGATTTTGGTTTTTGGTTTTTGGTTTTTGGTTTTTGGTTTTTGGTTTTTGGTTTTTGGTTTTTGGTTTTTGGTTTTTGGTTTTTGGTTTTTGGTTTTTGGTTTTTGGTTTTTGGTTTTTGGTTTTTTGTTTTTGGTTTTTGGTTTTTGGTTATTTGGTTTATGGTTTTTGGTTTTTGGATTTTGGTTTTTGGTTTTTGGTTTTTGGTTTTTGGTTTTTGGTTTTTGGTGTTTTGGTTTTTGGTTTTTGGTTTTTGGTTTTTGGTTTTTGGTTTTTGGTTTTTGGTTTTTGGTTTTTGGTTTTTGGTCATTGGTTTTTGGTTTTTGGATTTTGGCTTTTCGTTTTTTGGTTTTTGGTTTTTGGTCTAGGGTTTTGGTTTTTGGTTTTTGGTTTTTGGTTTTGGGCTTTTGGTTTTTGGTTTTTGGTTTTTGGTTTTTGGTTTTTGGTTTTTGGTTTTTGGCTTTTGGTTTTTGGTTTTTGGTTTTTGGTTTTTGGTTTTTGGTTTTTGGTTTTACGTTTTTAGTTTTTGGTTTTTGGTTTTTGGTTTTTGGTTTTTGGCTTTTGGTTTTTGGTTTATGGTTTAAATTTTTGGTTTTTGGTTTTTGGTTTTTGGTTTTTGGTTTTTGGTTCTTGGTTTTTGGTTTTTGGTATGTGGTTTTTGGTTTTTGGTTTTTGGTTTTTGGTTTTTGGTTGTTGGTTTTTGGTATTTGGTTTTTGGTTTTTGGTTTTTGGTTTTTGGTTTTTGGTTTTTGGTTTTTGGTTTTGGTTTTTGGTTTTTGGTTTTTGATTTTTGGTTTTTGGTTTTTGGTATGTGGTTTTTGGTTTTTGGTTTTTGGTTTTTGGTTGTTGGCTTTTGGTTTTTGGTTTTTGGTTTTTGGTTTTTGGTTTTTGGTTTTTGGTTTTTGGTATTTGGTTTTTGGATTTGTTTTTGTTTTTTGGTTTTTGGTTTATGGTTTTTGGTTTTTGGTTTTTGGATTTTGGTTTTTGGTTTTGGTTTTTGGTTTTTGGTTTTTGGTTTTTGGTTTTTGGTATTTGTTTTTTGGATTTGTTTTTGTTTTTTGGTTTTTGGTTTATGGTTTTTGGTTTTTGGTTTTTGGTTTTTGGTTTATGGTTTTTGGTTTTTGGTTTTTGGATTTTGGTTTTTGGTTTTGGCTTTTGGTTTTTGGTTTTTGGTTTTTGGTTTTTGGTTTTTGGTTTTTGGTTTTTGGTTTTTGGTTTTGGTTTTTGGTTTTTGGTTTTTGGTTTTTGGTTTTTGGTTTTTGGTTTTTGGTATGTGGTTTTTGGTTTTTGGTTTTTGGTTTTTGGTTGTTGGCTTTTGGTTTTTGGTTTTTGGTTTTTGGTTTTTGGTTTTTGGTTTTTGGTTTTTGGTATTTGGTTTTTGGATTTGTTTTTGTTTTTTGGTTTTTGGTTTATGGTTTTTGGTTTTTGGTTTTTGGTTTATGGTTTTTGGTTTTTGGTTTTTGGATTTTGGTTTTTGGATTTTGGTTTTTGGTTTTTGGTTTTTGGTTTTTGGTTTTTGGTTTTTGGTTTTTTGGTTTTTGGTTTTTGGTTTTTGGTTTTTGGTTTTTGGTTTTATGTTTTTGGTTTTTGGTTTTTGGTTGTTGGTTTTTGGTATTTGGTTTTTGGTTTTTGGTTTTTGGTTTTTGGTTTTTGGTATTTGGTTTTTGGATTTGTTTTTGTTTTTTGGTTTTTGGTTTATGGTTTTTGGTTTTTGGTTTTTGGTTTTTGGTTTTTGGTTTTTGGTTTTTGGTTTTTGGTTTTTTGGTTTTTGGTTTTTTTTTTTTTTGTTTTTTGGTTTTTGGTTTTTGGTTTTTGGTTTTTGGATTTGTTTTTGGTTTTTGGTTTTTGGTTTTTGGTTTTGGTTTTGGGATTTTGGTTTTTGGATTTTGGTTTTTGGTTTTTGGTTTTTGGTTTTTGGTTTTTGGTTTTTGGTTTTTGGTTTTTGGTTTTTGGTTTTTGGTTTTTGGTTTTTGGTTTTTGGTTTTTGGTTTTTGGTTTTTGGTTTTTGGTTTTTTGTTTTTGGTTTTTGGTTTTTGGTTATTTGGTTTATGGTTTTTGGTTTTTGGATTTTGGTTTTTGGTTTTTGGTTTTTGGTTTTTGGTTTTTGGTTTTTGGTTTTTTGGTTTTTGGTTTTTGGTTTTTGGTTTTTGGTTTTTGGTTTTTGGTTTTTGGTTTTTGGTTTTTGGTTTTTGGTTTTTGGTCATTGGTTTTTGGTTTTTGGATTTTGGCTTTTCGTTTTTTGGTTTTTGGTTTTTGGTTTAGGGTTTTGGTTTTTGGTTTTTGGTTTTTGGTTTTGGGCTTTTGGTTTTTGGTTTTTGGTTTTTGGTTTTTGGTTTTTGGTTTTTGGTTTTTGGTTTTTGGCTTTTGGTTTTTGGTTTTTGGTTTTTGGTTTTTGGTTTTTGGTTTTTGGTTTTTGGTTTTACGTTTTTAGTTTTTGGTTTTTGGTTTTTGGTTTTTGGTTTTTGGCTTTTGGTTTTTGGTTTATGGTTTAAATTTTTGGTTTTTGGTTTTTGGTTTTTGGTTTTTGGTTTTTGGTTCTTGGTTTTTGGTTTTTGGTATGTGGTTTTTGGTTTTTGGTTTTTGGTTTTTGGTTGTTGGTTTTTGGTATTTGGTTTTTGGTTTTTGGTTTTTGGTTTTTGGTTTTTGGTTTTTGGTTTTTGGTTTTTGGTTTTTGGTTTTTGGTTTTTGGTTTTTGGTTTTTGGTTTTGGGCTTTTGGTTTTTGGTTTTTGGTTTTTGGTTTTTGGTTTTTGGTTTTTGGTTTTTGGTTTTTGGTTTTTGGTTTTTGGTTTTTGGTTTTTGGTTTTTGGCTTTTGGTTTTTGGTTTTTGGTTTTTGGTTTTTGGTTTTTGGTTTTATGTTTTTGGTTTTGGGTTTTTGGTTTTTGGTTTTTGGTTTTTGGTTTTTGGTCATTGGTTTTTGGTTTTTGGATTTTGGCTTTTCGTTTTTTGGTTTTTGGTTTTTGGTTTAGGGTTTTGGTTTTTGGTTTTTGGTTTTTGGTTTTGGGCTTTTGGTTTTTGGTTTTTGGTTTTTGGTTTTTGGTTTTTGGTTTTTGGTTTTTGGTTTTTGGCTTTTGGTTTTTGGTTTTTGGTTTTTGGTTTTTGGTTTTTGGTTTTTGGTTTTACGTTTTTAGTTTTTGGTTTTTGGTTTTTGGTTTTTGGTTTTTGGCTTTTGGTTTTTGGTTTATGGTTTAAATTTTTGGTTTTTGGTTTTTGGTTTTTGGTTTTTGGTTTTTGGTTCTTGGTTTTTGGTTTTTGGTATGTGGTTTTTGGTTTTTGGTTTTTGGTTTTTGGTTGTTGGTTTTTGGTATTTGGTTTTTGGTTTTTGGTTTTTGGTTTTTGGTTTTTGGTTTTTGGTTTTTGGTTTTTGGTTTTTGGTTTTTGGTTTTTGGTTTTTGGTTTTTGGTTTTGGGCTTTTGGTTTTTGGTTTTTGGTTTTTGGTTTTTGGTTTTTGGTTTTTGGTTTTTGGTTTTTGGTTTTTGGTTTTTGGTTTTTGGTTTTTGGTTTTTGGCTTTTGGTTTTTGGTTTTTGGTTTTTGGTTTTTGGTTTTTGGTTTTATGTTTTTGGTTTTGGGTTTTTGGTTTTTGGTTTTTGGTTTTTGGTTTTTGGTCATTGGTTTTTGGTTTTTGGATTTTGGCTTTTCGTTTTTTGGTTTTTGGTTTTTGGTTTAGGGTTTTGGTTTTTGGTTTTTGGTTTTTGGTTTTGGGCTTTTGGTTTTTGGTTTTTGGTTTTTGGTTTTTGGTTTTTGGTTTTTGGTTTTTGGTTTTTGGCTTTTGGTTTTTGGTTTATGGTTTAAATTTTTGGTTTTTGGTTTTTGGTTTTTGGTTTTTGGTTTTTGGTTTTTGGTATTTGGTTTTTGGTTTTTGGTTTTTGGTTTTTGGTTTTGGTTTTTGGTTTTTGGTTTTTGATTTTTGGTTTTTGGTTTTTGTATGTGGTTTTTGGTTTTTGGTTTTTGGTCATTGGTTTTTGGTTTTTGGATTTTGGCTTTTCGTTTTTTGGTTTTTGGTTTTTGGTTTAGGGTTTTGGTTTTTGGTTTTTGTTTTTGGTTTTGGGCTTTTGGTTTTTGGTTTTTGGTTTTTGGTTTTTGGTTTTTGGTTTTTGGTTTTTGGTTTTTGGCTTTTGGTTTTTGGTTTTTGGTTTTTGGTTTTTGGTTTTTGGTTTTACGTTTTTAGTTTTTGGTTTTTGGTTTTTGGTTTTTGGTTTTTGGCTTTTGGTTTTTGGTTTATGGTTTAAATTTTTGGTTTTTGGTTTTTGGTTTTTGGTTTTTGGTTCTTGGTTTTTGGTTTTTGGTTTTGGTTTTTGGTTTTTGGTTTTTGATTTTTGGTTTTTGGTTTTTGGTATGTGGTTTTTGGTTTTTGGTTTTTGGTTTTTGGTTTTTGGTTGTTGGTTTTTGGTATTTGGTTTTTGGTTTTTGGTTTTTGGTTTTTGGTTTTTGGTATTTGGTTTTTGGATTTGTTTTTGTTTTTTGGTTTTTGGTTTATGGTTTTTGGTTTTTGGTTTTTGGATTTTGGTTTTTGGTTTTGGTTTTTGGTTTTTGGTTTTTGGTTTTTGGTTTTTGGTTTTTGGTTTTTGGTTTTTGGTTTTTGGTTTTTGGTTTTTGGTTTTTGGTTTTTGGTTTTTGGTTTTTGGTTTTTGGTTTTTGGTTTTTGGTTTTTGGTTTTTGGTTTTTGGTTTTTGGTTTTTGGTTTTATGTTTTTGGTTTTTGGTTTTTGGTTGTTGGTTTTTGGTATTTGGTTTTTGGTTTTTGGTTTTTGGTTTTTGGTTTTTGGTATTTGGTTTTTGGATTTGTTTTTGTTTTTTGGTTTTTGGTTTATGGTTTTTGGTTTTTGGTTTTTGGATTTTGGTTTTTGGTTTTGGTTTTTGGTTTTTGGTTTTTGGTTTTTGGTTTTTGGTTTTTGGTTTTTGGTTTTTGGTTTTTGGTTTTTGGTTTTTGGTTTTTGGTTTTTGGTTTTTGGTTTTTGGTTTTTGGTTTTTGGTTTTTGGTTTTATGTTTTTGGTTTTTGGTTTTTGGTTTTTGGTTTTTGGAATTGTTTTTGGTTTTTGGTTTTTGGTTTTGGTTTTGGGATTTTGGTTTTTGGATTTTGGTTTTTGGTTTTTGGTTTTTGGTTTTTGGTTTTTGGTTTCTGGTTTTTGGTTTTTGGTTTTTGGTTTTTGGTTTTTGGTTTTTGGTTTTTGGTTTTTGGTTTTTGGTTTTTTGTTTTTGGTTTTTGGTTTTTGGTTTTTTGGTTTATGGTTTTTGGTTTTTGGATTTTGGTTTTTGGTTTTTGGTTTTTGGTTTTTGGTTTTTGGTTTTTGGTTTTTTGGTTTTTGGTTTTTGGTTTTTGGTTTTTGGTTTTTGGTTTTTGGTTTTTGGTTTTTGGTTTTTGGTTTTTGGTTTTTGGTTTTTGGTTTTTGGTTTTTGGTTTTTGGTCATTGGTTTTTGGTTTTTGGATTTTGGCTTTTCGTTTTTGGTTTTTGGTTTTTGGTTTATGGTTTTGGTTTTTGGTTTTTGGTTTTTGGTTTTGGGCTTTTGGTTTTTGGTTTTTGGTTTTTGGTTTTTGGTTTTTGGTTTTTGGTTTTTGGTTTTTGGTTTTTGGTTTTTGGTTTTTGGTTTTTGGTTTTTGGTTTTTGGTTTTTGGTTTTTGGTTTTTGGTTTTTGGTTTTTGGTTTTTGGTTTTTGATTTTTGGTTTTTGGCTTTTGGTTTTTGGTTTTTGGTTTTTGGTTTTTGGTTTTTGGTTTTTGGTTTTTGGTTTTTGGTTTTTGGTTTTTGGTTTTTGGTTTTTGGGTTTTGGTTTTTGGTTTTTGGTTTTTGGTTTTTGGTTTTTGGTTTTTGGTTTTACGTTTTTGGTTTTTGGTTTTTGGTTTTTGGTTTTTGGTTTTTGGTTTTTGGTTTTTGGCTTTTGGTTTTTGGTTTTTCGTTTTTGGCTTTTGGTTTTTGGTTTTTGATTTTTGGTTTTTGGTTTTTGGTTTTTGGTTTTTGGTTTTTGGTTTTTGGTTTTTGGTTTTCGGTTTTTGGTTTTTGGTTTTTGGTTTCTGGTTTTTGGTTTTTGGTTTTCGGTTTTTGGTTTTTGGTTTTTGGTTTTTGGTTTTTGGTTTTTGGTTTTTGGGTTTTGGTTTTTGGTTTTTGGTTTTTGGTTTTTGGTTTTTGGTTTTTGGTTTTTGGTTTTTGGTTTTTGGTTTTTGGTTTTTGTTTTTGGTTTTTGGTTTTTGGTTTTTGGTTTTTGGTTTTTGGTTTTTGGTTTTTGGTTTTTGGTTTTTGGTTTTTGGTTTTTGGTTTTTGGTTTTTGGCTTTTGGTTTTTGGTTTTTGGATTTTGGTTTTTGTTTTTTGGTTTTTGGTTTTTGGTTTTTGGTTTTTGGTTTTTGGTTTTTCGGCTTTGGTTTTTGGTTTTTGGTTTTTGGTTTTTGGTTTTTGGTTTTTGGTTTTTGTTTTTTTGGTTTTTGGTTTTTGGTTTTTGGTTTTTAATTTTTGGTTTTTGGTTTTTGGTTTTTGGTTTTTGGTTTTTGGTTTTTGGTTTTTGTTTTTTGGTTTTTGGTTTTTGGTTTTTGGTTTTTGGTTTTTGGTTTTTGGTTTTTGGTTTTTGGTTTTTGGATTTGTTTTTGGTTTTTGGTTTATGGTTTTTGGTTTTTGGTTTTTGGGGTTTGGTTTTTGGATTTTGGTTTTTGATTTTTGGTTTTTGGTTTTTGGATTTTGGTTTTTGGTTTTTGGTTTTTGGTTATTGGTTTTTGGTTTTTGGTTTTTGGTTTTTGGTTTTTGGTTTCTGGTTTTTGGTTTTTGGTTTTTGGTTTTTGGTTTTTGGTTTTTGGTTTTTGGTTTTTAGTTTTTGGTTTTTGTTTTTTGGTTTTTGTTTTTTGGTTTTTGGTTTTTGGTTTTTGGTTTTTGGTTTTTGGTTTTTGGTTTTTGGTTTTTGGGTTTTTGGTTTTTGGTTTTTGGATTTTGGTTTTTGGTTTATGGTGTTTGGTTTTTGGTTTTTGGTTTTTGGTCATTGGTTTTTGGTATTTGGTTTTTGGTTTTTGGTTTTTGGTTTTTGGTTTTTGGTTTTTGGTTTTTGGTTTTTGGTTTTTGGTTTCTGTTTTTTGGTTTTTGGTTTTTGGTTTTTGGTTTTTGGTTTTTTGGTTTTTGGTTTTTGGTTTTTGGATTTTGATTTTTGGTTTTCTGTTTTTGGTTTTTGGTTTTTTGGTTTTGGTTTTTGGTTTTTTGATTTTGGTTTTTGGTTTTTGGTTTTTGGTTTTTGGTTTTTGGTTTTTGGTTTTTGGTTTTTGGTTTTTGGTTTTTGGTTTTTGGTTTTTGGTTTTGGTTTTTGGTTTTTGGTTTTTGATTTTTGGTTTTTGGTTTTTGGTATGTGGTTTTTGGTTTTTGGTTTTTGGTTTTTGGTTTTTGGTTGTTGGCTTTTGGTTTTTGGTTTTTGGTTTTTGGTTTTTGGTTTTTGGTTTTTGGTTTTTGGTATTTGGTTTTTGGATTTGTTTTTGTTTTTTGGTTTTTGGTTTATGGTTTTTGGTTTTTGGATTTTGGTTTTTGGTTTTGGCTTTTGGTTTTTGGTTTTTGGTTTTTGGTTTTTGGTATTTGTTTTTTGGTTTTTGGTTTTTGGTTTTTAGTTTTTGGTTTTTGGTTGTTGGTTTTTGGTTTTTGGGTTTTGGTTTTGGGTTTTTGGTTTTTGGTTTTTGGTTTTTGCTTTTTGGTTTTTGGTTTTTGGTTTTTGGTTTTTGGTTTTTGGTTTTTGGTTTTTGGTTTTTGGTTTTTGGTTTTTGGTTTTTTTTTTTTTTTGTTTTTTTGTTTTTTGGTTTTTGGTTTTTGGTTTTTGGAGTTGTTTTTGGTTTTTGGTTTTTGGTTTTGGGATTTTGGTTTTTGGATTTTGGTTTTTGGTTTTTGGTTTTTGGTTTTTGGTTTTTGGTTTTTGGTTTTTGGTTTTTGGTTTTTGGTTTTTGGTTTTTGGTTTTTGGTTTTTTGTTTTTGGTTTTTGGTTTTTGGTTTTTTGGTTTATGGTTTTTGGTTTTTGGATTTTGGTTTTTGGTTTGTGGTTTTTGGTTTTTGGTTTTTGGTTTTTGGTTTTTTGGTTTTTGGTTTTTGGTTTTTGGTTTTTGGTTTTTGGTTTTTGGTTTTTGGTTTTTGGTTTTTGGTCATTGGTTTTTGGTTTTTGGATTTTTGCTTTTCGTTTTTTGGTTTTTGGTTTTTGGTTTAGGGTTTTGGTTTTTGGTTTTTGGTTTTTGGTTTTGGGCTTTTGGTTTTTGGTTTTTGGTTTTTGGTTTTTGGTTTTTGGTTTTTGGTTTTTGGTTTTTGGCTTTTGGTTTTTGGTTTTTGGTTTTTGGTTTTTGGTTTTTGGTTTTTGGTTTTACGTTTTTAGTTTTTGGTTTTTGGTTTTTGGTTTTTGGTTTTGGGCTTTTGGTTTTTGGTTTATGGTTTAAATTTTTGGTTTTTGGTTTTTGGTTTTTGGTTTTTGGTTTTTGGTTTTTGGTTCTTGGTTTTTGGTTTTTGGTATGTGGTTTTTGGTTTTTGGTTTTTGGTTTTTGGTTGTTGGTTTTTGGTATTTGGTTTTTGGTTTTTGGTTTTTGGTTTTTGGTTTTTGGTTTTTGGTTTTTGGTTTTTGGTTTTTGGTTTTTGGTTTTATGTTTTTGGTTTTTGGTTTTTGGTTTTTGGTTTTTGGTTTTTGGTTTTTGGTCATTGGTTTTTGGTTTTTGGATTTTGGCTTTTCGTTTTTTGGTTTTTGGTTTAGGGTTTTGGTTTTTGGTTTTTGGTTTTGGGGTTTGGGCTTTTGGTTTTTGGTTTTTGGTTTTTGGTTTTTGGTTTTTGGTTTTTGGTTTTTGGTTTTTGGTTTTTGGCTTTTGGTTTTTGGTTTTTGGTTTTTGGTTTTTGGTTTTTGGTTTTACGTTTTTAGTTTTTGGTTTTTGGTTTTTGGTTTTTGGTTTTTGGCTTTTGGTTTTTGGTTTATGGTTTAAATTTTTGGTTTTTGGTTTTTGGTTTTTGGTTTTTGGTTTTTGGTTTTTGGTTCTTGGTTTTTGGTTTTTGGTATGTGGTTTTTGGTTTTTGGTTTTTGGTTTTTGGTTTTTGGTTTTTGGTATTTGGTTTTTGGTTTTTGGTTTTTGGTTTTTGGTTTTGGTTTTTGGTTTTTGGTTTTTGATTTTTGGTTTTTGGTTTTTGGTATGTGGTTTTTGGTTTTTGGTTTTTGGTCATTGGTTTTTGGTTTTTGGATTTTGGCTTTTCGTTTTTTGGTTTTTGGTTTTTGGTTTAGGGTTTTGGTTTTTGGTTTTTGGTTTTTGGTTTTGGGCTTTTGGTTTTTGGTTTTTGGTTTTTGGTTTTTGGTTTTTGGTTTTTGGTTTTTGGTTTTTGGCTTTTGGTTTTTGGTTTTTGGTTTTTGGTTTTTGGTTTTTGGTTTTACGTTTTTAGTTTTTGGTTTTTGGTTTTTGGTTTTTGGTTTTTGGTTTTTGGCTTTTGGTTTTTGGTTTATGGTTTAAATTTTTGGTTTTTGGTTTTTGGTTTTTGGTTCTTGGTTTTTGGTTTTTGGTTTTGGTTTTTGGTTTTTGGTTTTTGGTTTTTGATTTTTGGTTTTTGGTTTTTGGTATGTGGTTTTTGGTTTTTGGTTTTTGGTTGTTGGTTTTTGGTTGTTGGTTTTTGGTATTTGGTTTTTGGTTTTTGGTTTTTGGTTTTTGGTTTTTGGTATTTGGTTTTTGGATTTGTTTTTGTTTTTTGGTTTATGGTTTTTGGTTTTTGGTTTTTGGATTTTGGTTTTTGGTTTTGGTTTTTGGTTTTTGGTTTTTGGTTTTTGGTTTTTGGTTTTTGGTTTTTGGTTTTTGGTTTTTGGTTTTTGGTTTTTGGTTTTTGGTTTTTGGTTTTTGGTTTTTGGTTTTTGGTTTTTGGTTTTTGGTTTTTGGTTTTATGTTTTTGGTTTTTGGTTTTTGGTTGTTGGTTTTTGGTATTTGGTTTTTGGTTTTTGGTTTTTGGTTTTTGGTTTTTGGTTTTTGGTATTTGGTTTTTGGATTTGTTTTTGTTTTTTGGTTTTTGGTTTATGGTTTTTGGTTTTTGGTTTTTGGATTTTGGTTTTTGGTTTTGGTTTTTGGTTTTTGGTTTTTGGTTTTTGGTTTTTGGTTTTTGGTTTTTGGTTTTTGGTTTTTGGTTTTTGGTTTTTGGTTTTTGGTTTTTGGTTTTTGGTTTTTGGTTTTTGGTTTTTGGTTTTTGGTTTTTGGTTTTTGGTTTTTGGTTTTTGGTTTTTGGTTTTTGGTTTTTGGTTTTATGTTTTTGGTTTTTGGTTTTTGGTTTTTGGTTTTTGGAATTGTTTTTGGTTTTTGGTTTTTGGTTTTGGTTTTGGGATTTTGGTTTTTGGATTTTGGTTTTTGGTTTTTGGTTTTTGGTTTCTGGTTTTTGGTTTTTGGTTTTTGGTTTTTGATTTTTGGTTTTTGGTTTTTGGATTTTGGTTTTTGGTTTTTGGTTTTTCGATTTTGGTTTTTGGTTTTTGGTTTTTGGTTTTTGGTTTTTGGTTTTTGGTTTTTTGGTTTTTGGTTTTTGGTTTTTGGTTTTTGGTTTTTGGTTTTTGGTTTTTGGTTTTTGGTTTTTGGTTTTTGGTTTTTGGTCATTGGTTTTTGGTTTTTGGATTTTGGCTTTTCGTTTTTGGTTTTTGGTTTTTGGTTTATGGTTTTGGTTTTTGGTTTTTGGTTTTTGGTTTTGGGCTTTTGGTTTTTGGTTTTTGGTTTTTGGTTTTTGGTTTTTGGTTTTTGGTTTTTGGTTTTTGGTTTTTGGTTTTTGGTTTTTGGTTTTTGGTTTTTGGTTTTTGGTTTTTGGTTTTTGGTTTTTGGTTTTTGGGTGCGTGCCAAGACCATTCACAACGCAGAATGTATGCGAATTGGGTGATTGAACAACAAGCCGTTGATAACGATTTTTCGAACAAAATTTTCTTTAGTGATGAGGCTCATTTTTCGCTCAGTGATTACGTAAATAAACAGAATTGCCGCATATGGGGCTCTCAAAATCCTCAGGTGATCACAGAAAGGCCTAAACATTCGGAAAAAGTGACCGTTTGGTGTGCATTATGGTCTGGTGGTGTTATTGGCCTGTATTTTTTTGAAAACGATCAAGGAAGAACCATTACAGTCAATTCTGACCGGTATGGATGGATGTCAACCGATTATTTTTGGAGAGAAATTGAAGATTATGATCTGTGTTGTGTGGCTTGTAGATCCGTTCTGTTGGAACCACACAACAGAACGGATCTACAAGCCACACAACACAGGCTAATCGAGCACTTTTGCAAGGGAAATTTCCAGGAAACGTTATTTCGAGATTGAGTGATGTCAATTGGCCCGCAAGATCCTGCGACCTAATACCTTTGAATTTCTTTTTATGGGGCTATGCAAAAGATCGTGTTTACGCGAACAATTTTCAAAATCTTGAGCAATTTAAAACCAATTTTTGCGAAGTTATGGCCGAAACATTGCCGGAAATGTGCCGAAAAGTCATTGAAAATTACCTCAAAAGGATTAAGGTCTGTAAGAGGTCCCGTGGAGGACATTTAATAATGTTGTGTTTCTCGTATAATGACAAGGTTTAATCTTTATATTACTTTACTTTCCCAAGCGTAAAATGGATAACCCTATATAAGGTCAACAAAACCCTTACAGCATTCGCGTGTTTACCATCAAATACATCAATGCTGTCGAACATTAGCACAAACAGTTCGCAAAATTTATTCTTTCTTCTGGTGTTTGATCTTGGCCGCAGAGGGTTGTTCTAAAATTGGGCATATTGATGTCTTATAAACTTTCGAGTTATACATGCTAGACAAGGCTGGGAAAGTGCTAGAGAAACTCGCCCCACGTCTCATGCCCACGCCACACGCTTCACGCCCACGCCCCATGCCTCACGCCCCATGCCTCACGCCTCATGCTGCACGCCCCACGCTTCACGCACCAAGCCTCACGCCTCACACTTCAAGCGTAACGCCTCACACCTCACGCCTCATACCTCACGCTTCACCTGCTCAGTCACCGGGGCTAGTCATGTGGAGGTAGTCTCTGATAAGCATACGAGAACCTTCCTAGCTGCCTTTGATAGATATCACAACTGGCGCAATTTCCCCGCATAAACTATCGTGACGATGCATCTACTTTTCAGGAAGCGGAAAAGGATATCAAAAGATTTTTTCCGAAGACTCCCCCGAATTCAAACAAATTAAGGAATTTATAGGCAACCTTGGCATTTCATTGTCGTTCTCTCCTCCTTTTGGGCCGCATTTTGGTGGCATTTGAAATGCGGCAGTGAATTCATTCAAGTACAACTTCAATAGAGTGGTGGCTTAAATTCACGGCGACTGTGTGGAATCAGCGCTGGCAGCCGGGATCCGGTCCCACTGATACCAGGTCACATCTTGATTGGCCGGCCCTTGAGGACTCGAACTCCATCTTCAGACAGCGTTGACATCAATTAAACCTTTGCTGACAGATGGTCCCTAATTTTAGCAATGAGAAATAGCTTCTGGGCTACTTGGAAAAAAGAAGTCCTTCACCAATTAATACAAATCATTTCCCTCAGAGAAACCTCAAGGCGACATGTTATATTGAAGGTGTGTTGCTCAGTGATCGGCATACAAGAAGGGCCGATTTCGCAATAGTAACAATTACAGGTACTAAGACACCATGTGTTAATCAAACCGATAGTTTATGAATAAATTGAAGTAACAGGTGATTAAACGATTGTCTAAGTTATTTGAAACCCACAAATACAACAGTTGGCGACAAGGACGTTGCATAACTACAAAACGAATAGAAAAAAAAGAAACCAAAAAGAATTGTGCCGGATATAAGATTCATGTGCGCGGAAAATAGATACTAGTAAAATGTGAATGAAATTCGGAACGTTGGAACGCAACAATTTGCAATTTTTCTCCACCTCGAAAATTGATCTGAAGTTAAGAAATTAATTTTTCTTACGTCTATTGCATCTATATAAGCTCCAATGTTAACATAAACGCCAAAAAAAGTTGTTGATGATTTCAGCGTTTTTGACAACCGCGTAAGTCACCGCAGTTGCAGATATTATGTTGGGCTGACATACTGAGGCCTGCTAGCACTCAGTCGTGTCATGGGACTTCCGGAACACCCCCTGCTCGTGCTGAGCCACCCTATACATAAAAAAGCTAACACGAAGGGTCATTTTAAGAAATGAAAGATGATTGATTTTACCACTTGATCATTTTTGTATTTTAATTGAATCTAATTGCAAAATACCGATGTGACTAGTCAATTCAAAAAAATAAAAACAAATTCCATTAAATGAGGCCCCTCTTCAAATTTCCAATTGAACAGACGAAAAGCAAATTATCGCGTAAACAGTAAAAGTGAATTGAAACACAGAATATAAAAGAAATATATACCAATGAAATATTGATAAAAAGAAGAAAAAAATAAGATGTAATTACTTACCCCTTGTACGGCTATGGAGCGCTTGGCAACTGGAAGGGAAATGGGACACTGCTAGTAATTATCAAATTTTTAAAATAAATTTTTAAATTAAATTTCCTTTTTTCTTTATTTTTACACAAGTCGCACACTCTGATTGCCAGACGTCAAAATTTCTGATAGTCTTTTAATGATTCGGTATAAATGTGCTCTATTGTCGTTCACTGAAAGGGCACAACGAAATTGATTCACTATCAGCCAGTAATAATAAGAAGAATTCACCTCTTCAACGCCTTCTCTTGTTTTCCGCACCATTTACTTTTAGCCATTATAATCCCAACTCCCAATCAAAATCTTTTCCCCTAACACACCCCAAATCACTCAATCACATCACCATTTAATTCTTAAATTTCCACCCAATAATCCAAATTAAAATTACTTCCTATTCCTAAAATAGAATCACTTCACAATTACTTCTCAACATTCAAGATTAAGATCACTGCTCAACTTTCACATTAGAATCAGTTTTCATTTTCTAAAATAAAACCACTTTGAACCCAGAGTTCCAGCGGACCCCTGGTCGAGAATCCACGACGCTACCAACGGAGCCACCTTCTGTTGATTTCCCATTCATTGAATTAGCAACTTCAACTATGTACCTTTCTTAGTGGGCATTGAAATGAAATATGTTAGTGGGGAAACGTGAATGCATTTTTTTAGTATTAAAAATAAAATTTGTTACTGGGAGCTAATGAATAAAATTAGTTAGTTTAAAGTAAGGAATTAGGTTTTGTTTGGGGAAATGTGTCGAATGAAATTTTGTTAATGAGAATTAATGAATGAAGTTTTGTTGGTGGGAAATTGAAGAGTATTATTATTTTTTTTTTTTTGTAATTAGAAATAGGGTAAGAGGATAGAATTAATATGATGGGGAAATAAAAATTAACGTTAAATGGAACAACTATATAAAAAAAATTAAATAGACAAAGAAAAGGGTAGAAGTGTCCAAAAGAAGGTGGAGATGTTGCGGTGGCACTTTGAAATTGCGAATGGGATAATGCCGGAATTCGCAACCCGTTTCGAAAGTTTTTCTTAGATCCGCGGGCGAAACGGCAAATTGAACGTCTGAAATAAGCATTTAGTGGCAGAAACACAGCTGGAAAACATAATAAATTGGCGAAGCTAATAAGTTTGGGCTACGAAATGTATAACTGCAGTTCCGCATGCTTTCTAAACTGAAAAAACGCATTAGATATGCTAATATGACAGACTAATCATAGACACCGAATATGATAAATGAATTGCTCACTTTTATGAAATACCAGCATTGTGTATATCATCTGGAAAGATTATGCAGCACCTTTGCATAAAATCTTATGTTTCCTACATATCGTTCCTAGCTCCACACGGAGATATTTGTGGTGGACCAAGTCCTTACAGGGGAAACCAGTGCTGCGGGAACATTTGGCGATATTTGCGCTCTAGAAAATTTATCCACCAGGAAATTTATATATTTCTTGCAGAACCTATTGAAACTACTGTTGAGAAACGGTTGAAAAGTATCGATATAGAAACGATTGAAGACACCAACCCTGAAAATGACAAGAAGTGACAACCACGATCAACCGTAACATGTAATGGAAAAAATAGCGGACTCTCGAGTGATTAAAGGCAGTTGGATAACGAGTAGAGAGAGTTTAGTTAGAATTTGTTTTTTTTTTTTTGAATTTGTTCGAGGAAGAATGTAGTCAATTTGAAGAGTTGTTGAATAAAATATATAGAAGGTACTAAGCCTGAAGTCTAGTATTGTATTTTTCCCATAACTTCTTTATTTTGTGGAAAGTTCGGTGATTGAAGCGATTCCGCGAGCAACAGACATTGTGGTTCTTCGAGTTTTTAGTTCAGTGAACGAAACGATTCTCCAAGCAACATTTTTCGCCCCAAACATTGGTCCGTCGAGCCGGATACGGCATATTTGAAACAGATAAAAAGGGGTGAGTGTGTTTTTTTTAAATAAAACAGGAGTGGTGTGTTATTAGAACAGTAGTGTAAAGATGGATAAGCTAGTCGCGGTACAAATGCAACGCTTAAATCAAATGATCAATTCCGCTGTTAACTATGGTAAAGAAGGAAAAAAGAAAAGATCAGTGTACAGTGTCGAGAGGCGTCTTAAATCCGCTGAAGATACTTACTTAGCGGCCAAAGAATCTCACAATGAGATACTGAAGTTGTGGGCAGGGGACGAAATACCCTATTTCGAAAAAAATATATTTGGTGAACTGGAAGAGAAGTATTTCTCGTTAGCCAACGAAATAAATGAATTTTTACAGACCGAGCTGGTTGCAGATTCTCAGTGTCCCGTTAATAGTGGCATGAAACTGCCAAAAATTGAGCTACCGCAGTTTCACGGGGTATATGAAGACTGGGTGTCGTTCAGGGATTTATTTAGTTCGCTGATAAAGGAGCAAAATTTATCAGCTGTGCAAAAAATGCACTATTTGAAACCTTGTGTATTTGGTGAAGCGGCGACACTTTTAAAACCATACCAGATTACTGCTACCAATTTTACTATTGCCTGGCAAGTTTTAGTTGATCGTATCGAAAATAAACGAGTTTTGCTTGACACGCAACTCCGGAAGCTGTTAGATCCAAGCACTGTGGGTGAGTCTGCGGTTGGGATTCGCAAATTGCTAGATACGACATTTGAAGCCATCAAGGCAATAGAAAATCTTGCTATAGATGATATATGGGATGCATTGCTTGTCCATGTTACCACACAACGACTGCCTATGTAGACACGTCAGTTATGGGAACAGCAAACTACTGTCAATAAAAAACTGCCGTCGTTCGAACAAATGAAATTATTTTTAGACAACCGCTTTCGGGCATTAGAAGCGATTGCACCTACAACAAGAACAAAACAATTTACTTCGAAATTGCAATCGCATTTGGTGCAACAGGAAGTCTGCGCGTTTTGCAAAGGAAATGATCACAACATAAGACATTGTTCAAGTTTCGTAAAGTTAAATTTTGATGATCGATTAAAGACGATCAAGCAGAATGGGCTTTGTCTTAATTGTTTAGCCAAAGGACATATAGTGTCGCAATGTGCGAGCCAAGTGTCATGTGCAACATGCGGCAGACGACATCACGGGTTGTTGTACAGAGAAGCTTCCGGAGAAGCAACCATCCCCGACAGATCAAAATTACCGACGAAAGCCAACGAGTCAACTACTTGAAGTTTCAATGGACATGCCTACACACAATCTACAGAAATTCAAAGCAAGGACATAGTATTGGCTACAGCTCTCGTAAATGTGAAGTCATTGGAAGGGAATTCAATAGTTTTACGGGTGCTAATTGATCAGGGATCCCAAGCGAGTTTTATCTCCGAAAATGCGGCTACTCAGTTAGAATTGAAGAGGAAAGCTGCAAACATTGGTATTTCCGGAATTGGTCAATTTACCGGTGTACAGTTGCGAGGAAAGGTATTGTGTCAAATCAATATTTCATCTACTGAATGTATATCTATGGAAATGTTAGTGCTCAGGAAAATTACGAGCCCACTGCCTGTAAACGAGTTCAATGTCTCAGCGTTTGAACATTTACAAAACCTTCGGCTAGCGGATCCTCATTACAATAAAACTGCTAAGGTAGATATGCTATTGGGAGCTGACGTGGTCTCGAAGATCTTACGGCCTGGGATAGTCCGGGGCCTAGAGGGGCCGATAGCTCAAAACACATCGTTGGGCTGGATCATTTCGGGAGAAGTGAATAATTCAAATACAACGACAATTCGAAGCTTTGCGATTACAAAGAATCTTGAAGATGGAATCACCAAACAACTTCGGAAGTTTTGGGAAGTAGAAGAAGTTTCAACACAGAGAGCCTTTACCATGGAAGAAGAAAGTTGTGAAAGTTTCTATCAGCGAAATACATCTCGGGGCGCAGACGGACGTTTTACAACAAGATTGCCTTTTAAGAATAATTACAAATGTCAGCTGGGTGCATCACGACAAATTGCGTTAAATAGTTTGATAGCTACAGAAAAGAGATTAGCGAGGGACTCCGAGTTAGAGGCTGAATACAGAGACTGCATCAACGAATATTTGAGGTTGGGACACATGTTTCCTGCGAAAGATACACAAGACGTAATCGAGACTAGTAACGGGAGAAAAATCTGCACCGCGAATTATTTGCCACACCATGCGATAGTTAAAGATAGTTCCACAACAAAGGTCCGAGTAGTATTTGATGCGGCGAGGAAAACAAAGTCAGGATGGGCGTTGAACGATGTTCTAATGACTGGTCCCTGTATTCTAAACAAATTATCGGATGTTTTGTTGAGATGGAGACTTTGTGTAAAAGCCTTCGCCGCCGATATTGAAAAAATGTATCGGCAAATAAGAATTCATGAAGAGGATGCAAAATATCAGCGCATTTTATGGAGGGATACGGATGGATCGATTAAGGACTACTGCTTAGCAACTGTCACCTTCGGAACAACTTGTGCTCCATATTTGGCGATTCGAAGTCTACATCAAGCGGCTGAGTCTGTTAAGGAAACGAATCCTTCGATTTATACATCGATAATGCAAGATTTCTATATGGATCACTATTTGTCAGGAGCAGATACTTTAGAAGAAGCCATGGAGAAGCAAACAACAGTGAGAAATTTACTTAATACCGCGGGCTTCAAACTGAGGAAATGGATAGCAAACGATAATTCCATTTTGCAGAATATAGACCTGAAGGATCAAGCTGAGCATACAATATTGAATTTAGATTGGGACAATGGTTTCAAAACGCTAGGCGTTGTTTGGTATCCGTCATGTGACAGTTTTAGCTACAAAATTAAAATAACATCGAATGGTCCGGTATGTAGTAAAAGGACATTATTGTCGGAAATAGCACGACTGTTCGATCCGATGGGATGGCTAGCTCCGATCATTATTCGAGGAAAAATATTAATGCAAGCACTGTGGTTGAGCGGTACGGATTGGGATAGTATCTTACCTAAGGAAATCAGCGACGAATGGGACCACATACAAAAGGATTTGATACATATCGAAAACTTGCGAGTGCCGCGTCTAATCAAGGTTGAAAAAAGTGAAGAAGTTCAATTGCACGGGTTCTGTGACGCATCAAATCAAGCTTATGCCGCAGTAGTATATCTGGTATCGACATCGCAAATACAAGCACAATCATCGTTGATCATGACTAAAACCAAAGTCGCCCCAATAAGACCCATTACAATACCCAGACTAGAATTATGTGGAGCGGTTTTACAAGCTAAACTAATAAAGGAAATTAAACTGTCATTGAATCTCGTAGCGGTTAAACTATACCTTTGGACTGATTCAACGGTAGTCCTATCGTGGATTAAAGGTCATCCAAGTAAATGTTCCGTATACGTCGCTAATTGAACCGCAGAAATACACACCGAAGCAAAAGATGCTATTTGGCAATATGTTCTAACTGCCGAGAGCCCCGCTGATATCGCTACTAGAGGCGTAGATCCAGCGAGTTCGCTCAAGCATTCACTGTGGTGGAATGGGCCAGGGTGGTTGGCTCAATGGAAAACCCGTGGCCCGAAGCAAATGGAAATTCCTACAATAGAACTTGAAGCTCGAAAGCTTGCCGTCGTGGTCAATACTTTGCATTTCACAGATTGCGAGTACTTGTTAAACAAATTCTCTACTTTGAATAGACTCATTCGAGTGACGGCATATTGTTACAGATTTGCCGCTTTAACGAAAAGGATCAAGCCGGATACACTATATTTGTCCACTTATGAAGTAAGAAAGTCACTTTTATTTTGGGTAAAGTACACTCAAAGAACAACATTTGCCATTGAAATGTCAGCTTTGGAAAGAATGAAGCCCATCGAGAAAAATAGTAAGATATTAAACTTCAACCCATTGTTACATGAAGGTATATTAAGAGTCGGAGGTCGATTGGAAAATGCGCATATAGGTTTTGATAAAAAACATCCCATTATTCTACCAAAACACAGTCGTTTGACAGCACTGATAATAGAACAATATCACTTTTCGACGTTGCATGGGGAAGCGCAATTGACGCTAAATTTGATACGAGCGAAATATTGGATTGTTAATGGAAAACAAGTCGTGAGTCAACATATTCATCGCTGTGTTACTTGTTTTCGTCATAGGGCTACAGTACAATCGCAATTAATGGGAAACTTGCCGAGTGCCCGAGTGAATATATCTAGACCCTTCGCTCATACCGGAGTCGATTATTGTGGACCAATTTTTATTAAAAATGGAAAGGGCAGAGGAACTGCGAAGATTATAGGCTATGTCGCTATATTTATTTGCTTAGCGATAAAGGCTATTCATATCGAATTGGTGGGAGATTTAACTACAGAATCCTTTTTAGCCACACTCAAAACATTTTTAAGTAGCCGAGGATTTTGCAAGCATCTATACAGTGACGAAGCCTCCAACTTCGTAGGCGCTAACTTTGAGTTAAAGAATGGCATCGAAAGGAATAGAAATGTAGCAGAAGACCTAGTCACCAACGACATTATGTGGCATTTCAATCCTCCCGCAGCACCTCATTTCGGGGGTCTATGGGAGGCAGGAGTCAAGTCTATAAAATACCACCTTAAGAGGATAGTCGGCGAAACAACTATGACATATGAAGAATTAAACACAGTGCTGACGCAGATTGAGGCTTGTCTAAATTCTAGACCACTATGTCCACTATCAGAAGATCCTAATGATCTATTAGCTTTAACACCAGGACATTTTTTGATTGGTGATGCTCCTCTGGCTGTACCGGAAGACAATTTATTGGACTTGAAAATTCATTATTTAACCCGTTGGCAACTCACTCGACGGACTACGCAACATTTTTGGAAACAATGGAGCTCGGAGCACATCTCACGCTTACAGCAGCGATCTAAATGGCTCCAAACAATACCCAATTTACGTGAAGGGGATCTGGTGCTAGTGAACGAGGATAGATGCCCCTCTTACAAATGGCCACTGGGAAGGATCATAAGAACAACACCTGGTGTCGATGGTAGAGTCAGAGTCGTGACTGTAAAAACGCAAAATTCGTCATTTCAAAGGCCAATTACAAAAATTGCACCGCTACCCATTAATGACCATCACGATCAAGAGGAAATATTAGCAATGACTGAAAACCTAATCAAATAAGAACATGAAAAAAAATAAAGTCCCTAAACATACCCTAGATCGAAACTACCGAAATTACAAATATCACAGAACACTGAGAAACCCCTAGAAGCCCACTTAGAATCACACGCCATACCCCTAGAAACCCACTTCGAATCACGAACTAAAACTCATTAGAAAACATAAAGAACACACACAAGAAGATTTTGAAAACACTCCCTTTACAAATCACTCTAAACCCCACAAGAATCATTTGAAAACAAAAAAAAACAACCCGAGCGAGTAGGACGCGCTATAACGTCCTCCGTTCCTGCGCCTCAAGGTTCTCAGCACGGTGGTAATACCGCTGAGTACCGATTGGTACCCAGATCCTCGAGATCCAGAGTCGGAACGGAAACAACGCCATAAACTATAATATATTCTAACACTTATTACATGCAAACTAATAATCATATTTCCAGATCAGAAATCAGGAATTTACCTGAAAATACTTTCCAGCGGGGGGAGGATGTTGAGAAACGGTTGAAAAGTATCGATATAGAAACGATTGAAGACACCAACCCTGAAAATGACAAGAAGTGACAACCACGATCAACCGTAACATGTAATGGAAAAAATAGCGGACTCTCGAGTGATTAAAGGCAGTTGGATAACGAGTAGAGAGAGTTTAGTTAGAATTTGTTTTTTTTTGAATTTGTTCGAGGAAGAATGTAGTCAATTTGAAGAGTTGTTGAATAAAATATATAGAAGATACTAAGCCTAAAGTCTAGTATTGTATTTTTCCCATAACTTCTTTATTTTGTGGAAAGTTCGGTGATTGAAGCGATTCCGCGAGCAACAGACATTGTGGTTCTTCGAGTTTTTAGTTCAGTGAACGAAGCGATTCTCCAAGCAACATTTTTCGCCCCAAACAACTACCACACAACGATTTTAAAGAAAATCTACCGTCCAGACCCCATCACAACTGTGCCTCCAACGGAAGTGTTTTGTGAGAAGTTGCATGTGGTCTGGACCACTATTCACGAATTAAGCTTTGTTTTCGAATTTAATAAATGAATTATTCACTTTTATCATATGCGCGCATTTGGCATATATTTTGGGAAGATTACGCAGCACCCCTGAATGTAATCATATGTTTCCCAAATATCGTTCCTTGTTTCCTATAGAGATAATCATAGCGGACCAAGCCCTTACAGCGGGAATCAGCGCTGCGGGGACATTCGGTGATATCTCTATTCTGAAAAATTTATCCACCTGCAAATTCATATTTCTTGCAGAATTTATTGAAACTACCATACAACGAACTCACAAATCATGAAATTGCTGAAAGTCGAAGGGAGTGTCACAAGCTTCGACGTTAGGCTCAACGGGCGCGGAACCGTGGCGAGGCATGCAACTAAGTGGCAGTATATAAGCCGGCCAGGAAATGCCTTCGCAAATTGATCAACAATAGCAAGATTCACTGCCGGCAAGACCTAGTGGACAATGTGATTAAGGATTCGTGAGGCCTTGGCTACAAGCTAGTTATGCGGAAGCCTAATGCCCTAAGGAAGCCATGCATACATGATGCGGAAAGGATGGACAAGATAGTGCGGGCACTCTTCCCACCCATCTCGTCGGTGTTGACGCTGTCAATGGTGGAACAGCAGCCAAGTGTTAACTTTTCATACAGCCGGAACTGGAGGTGGCAGTCCTTTCATTGAAAGCAAGGAAGGCTCCAGGTCCAGATGGTGTTCTGGCTGAGGGATTGCGGCTCGTCTATCACCATTGTCCTGACTTGCTGCTCAGCACATTCAACGCTTGCCTACGAGATGGGATCTTCCCGCTACCATAGAAGGTGGCGAGGCTCGTGCTGATCAGCAAGGGGAAGGGAAATCCCGAATCGCCGTCTGCATACCGCCCGTTATGCATGCTAGACACGGCTGCAAAAGTGCTAGAGAAACTAATCAAGGGAAGACTCACTGACGCGATTCGTGCTGCTAAGGACCTATCTTCTCGGCAGTACGGCTTTAGAACACGACGTTGTCCTTGTACTACTGATGCGATTGCAGAGGTGGTGAGCGCGTTACAAAAGGCAGACGCATATATTCGCACCAAGCGACAGATCGTTCTGTTGGTGACCCTCAACGTCAGGAATGCCTTCAACTCTGCTAGATGAGTGGATATTCAGGATACGCTGGAAAAGCCTTTTCAAGTTCCAGGATATCTAATGCGGCTTTTGAGGAACTACCTAACTGCTCTACGACACGACACAGGGCCAACGAAGGATGAAAATTACATTAAATGTTGTCCAGGGATGTATCCCTGGTCCGGCCCTGTGGAATGTGTCTTACGACGGGCTACTGAGACTCGAGATGCCAGATGAGTCGCGCTTCATCGGCTATGCGGCTAATGTAGCGGCTCTGATCGCTGGGCGCACTATCAAACAAGCGCAAGTTAGTAGGTATACTAATGCGCCGAGTGAGGGACTGGATGATTGCTTGCGGGCTCAGTTTAGCACTGGAGAAAAGCGAAGTGGTCATCTTGATAAAAAAAGAAAATCCCTAGAATAAGGATGATAAGTACTGGAGACTTGCGAATCGAAGCCATCGGTGAAGTACCTGGGTCGACTGATCGACTTAAAGATGAGTTTCTCTGAGCAAATCAGAGCAACTTATGGCCAACGTAGAGCAACTTATGGCCAACGTAGGGGACCCAGCCGGGGGCGTTGGGGCTGAGGGATCACTTTTCTGGCACTTCCTCTTCCCTTCTCGCTAGAAGAGGGATCCCCCAGTTCAAAGGTACCTCACGGCGTAGCAAAACGAGACCTGACCCGAAGTAATGTATCAAACGGTTCCAGGGTATGTTTTCGGTTGACAGGGGAGGTGTATAGTGGGTAGTCCACTCGCCTTCTTGCGAGCATGGGAGTCCCACACTTTGTGCATAAATGGCATTCACCTCCCAAACACAAAAAAAATTATACATCCTTATGTTTGACATTCCCCTTTTAATGCAACGGCTTTGATCAGAGAAAGTAACAGCTGCTTATTGTACAATGTTTGCTCTCTCGAGTCTCCATGTCACCTAACTTTAACGAGATAAAAAATTTTTAAGATTAGCAGTAGAGTTGGTTGATTGACACATAATATAAAATTTTTGTATATAGTAAAAATTGATCGGAATATCTTGTAGAGTATGGGTAATAAATGTCTTGTAGTGTAGCTTCGGGGCGCGAAAAGAACCCATCCCATAAATCATTAGCCGACAAGCACGCGCACGCAGTCGTAAAGCGAAGCTGACCCTTTTGCCAGAACATCGGCAGCTATGCCCTATACCCCATACAAACTTAAATCTAACCCCCAGCAAGTGCATTGGCCTAAGATCCAACTTGAAACTCTCACCTGCTATAAATTAATTTTCATGCCATAAATCTTATGCAAAAACCACAGATGTAGCCTAGCAAACCACCATATAATATTCAGGTATAAAAATAACGGTTTAGAATTAATGATCCTATTATTACAGCTGTTTCCTATTGGATTTCGATGAATCATTCCAATTGGCGCTCTTTTGCACTTGTTTGACATTTGGTCTGGCAGAATGCTCGCGGAAGGTGTCTGTAGTTCGCGTCGATCGTGGAACTTTGTCTAATCGAAAAATGAGAACCAATGTAAGATACCGCGTTTTCGGACTTTTCAGGATGTAGTGATAATTGCACGTGAAATGTCGGTAGTGTAGTGCTATTGTTTTCTCGTTTCGTGAATTTACCATGAAAATGCGATAGACCGGGTAAATAAAGCCTTCCGCCAGCTACTTCCATTTTGGCAGATTTTTCAAGTAAGTAAATACAAATGCTCATATGTGTATGCATTTGTGTGTCTGTTTATAAGAATGTGATTTTGCTGCTTTTCTTGGTAGGAATGCAATTGTTATAATTCTGATAAATGTTTTATGGTATCGTGTAACCTTTCGCAGACTTGTACATATAAATGTTAAATATTAAAATCATGTTTCTGTACTTGTGCAAGTGTACGATTACTGCCGACGGTTTTAGAGAGTTTCCTGTGAAAATTTGTGCCTTGAATTATGTTTGGTTTAGAGTATCGATGTTTTACGAATATCTAGGCGCAGTACCAATGACTCGTTTAAAAGCTAGAATTTGGAACAAAAAATTAAAACTAACCGGTTTTTGTAAAGAGCTTAATTACTTTTGTTTTCTTGAAAAGCCGTCGGGCCTTGCGTTGCCTTATTAGACACGTTTTGACTCCTTTGAGTCATTTTTAACAACTTATTACAAATTCTGACGTGATTTTCTCAGTACTAGACCACACTGACTGAGATAAGCTAGAATAGACGGACATCCAACAACCCAAAAACATAATATCCTTCTACCTGGCCTAATTTTTTACCTACCTGCTTAATCTATCCTACATCTATACAAAGTCATTTCCTTCCACACATCTTTTAGACACTGAAGATGACTTAAAGGAGTCGAAATGCGTCTGCTCACACAACAACGCAGGTCCCGACGGCTTTTCAAGAAAAAAGAGAACTAGCCTAAGGATATAAAATAAACAAAATAATTGACTACAACTTAATTACTTTTTAATCAACCGATTTATTTTCTTTTAATTCCTACAATGTAATTTAATGTTTGCAATACTCATATTTCGCCAACGACTTGCTGGTTTCATCCAGGTAGGTTCGATTGTAGAGAGAAGTTGCGAATCGTCTTTTTTATACCGCTGGGTGTATACCTCCTACTCGTTGCTATCCGCTTTTTATTATCGCCCATGAGCCCTTCTTAATTACAAACTTCAACCCTGCCGTCATTATTTGAGCCACATGTAGAAAACTTGACATATATCCGAATGAACTTAAACAGAGTGGAATAAACATTGTCTTGATCCTTATTGAGAAGATATTTTCGATGCACTTTGTAGGTTTTGATGCTCTCGTTTGCGTCTAGTTTTCTTGGACCTTAGATGCGGCTGATAATCTTGGCGTCTTTGATACTATTCGAATGATTTCCAACACAATGTGCTCTGCTTTTTTGATCAGGACTGCTTTGCGTGCCTCTTCGTTATTTTTGCTTCCATTCGGTTTCTTTTGAACGTGTTTCAATATTTCTTGCCCTTTGCCCCGCATATATTTTCCTACAGTGGGAGCACTTAATTTTGTATATGCCTGACTTCACCATATCTTTCACCGAGTTCTTTGTTGATTATTGATTATTTTTGCTGGTGGAAACCGGGTCTAATTCTGATTTCTTTCTTCGCTTCCTGCAAAAAGTGCCTCCAACTGTCTCGGTCCATTGACCGCCTCCTCCAGTAAAGAAATCTGAGCAGCAATGAACTGTCTTTGTCGACCGACTTAGACCAGCCTTTCCTCGGTTTTCCCACTAGCCTGCGGCCTTCAGTTCTCCCAACCTTCTCGGGTATCCGTTGTTCGTCCATACGATTCATATAGCCATTCCATTGCAGCTTTCGTAGCTTTGTAATCATGGCTGTATCAAATTCACCATTGGTCCTCGTCTAGCTTCGTTCTAATTATTCAGCTCAGGACCCGTCTTTTGAAGGCATTCAATATGTTTTCAGATGCTAGGGTGAGGCTCCATGTCTTACACCCATAGCGTAGTACAGGTCTTATCACAAATTTTTACATTTGAAGCTTTGTTTTCCGGTGCATGCAGCTGCTCTTCGAGATAGTCAGAACTGAATAAAATATTTTATTTGCCAGTTGTATTCTTCGGTGCATTTCGTCTCTTTCAGTACCGGTTCTTATTATTTTGGCGCCTATATGCACAAATTTGCCCACATATTCGCCAAGTGTGATATTTTGTTTATTTGAGGTATTTTTCCTCGACTGCGTCATGAGCTTTATTTTATTCTCATTAATTTGTAGCCCTACTGGTTTTGCTTCGTTGTCTGATTTCAGGATAAAGCTCTTTGGCAGTTATTAATAGTAGCGTACCTCGCATCGACAGTTAGCTTTCTTATGAAATATTCCAGATTTAAAAAGAATAGCAATGTGGAGTAAAAGTATGTATACAGATGTCCGTATAGGACTGCAGCAATGGTCTGCTGCCTCGGTGAAGAGGATGGTAAGATCCGCCGAGATCGGCCTTGTCTGGGGACGCGTGAATGCGCTGCCAGGCTAGCGTTGCGGTGTCGTAGGGCGGGTTCTTTTCCCCAGCACAAGGGCCCACTACAAAAGAATTTCGCGTTCACGAATTCTTGGGTCTCAGAAAATGTCGACCGAAGTCGAAAACTGGAGGTAACTAACTGAGGGTGGAAATTGCTTGTTCAGAGAACAAGTTAAAACGGGTAAAAACAGACAGATTCGCGGAGACCTCGTCATTACCCGACGATTCTTATGGCCCACAAATAATAGTGGGGCATCCGCCCAACTGGATCAAGATCCAAATGTAGACGTGGCCATATATTTCACTTTTGAGTGGAAAACTCATACAGATATAATTTATATGAACTTTCCCATCAAAAGAGAAGAGATTTATGTTATAGAATTATGTGATCACAAAACCCTATACCATAAAAGGGCACGTGAGCAGAAGGCCACTCTACCCGGCAAGAGCCCCTGCTAAACATCAAAAACGGTGGAGCGCGCCCGATGGCTGGCCCATAATAGGTGAAAAGCCTGCCCTCGTTGCCGGTCCGGGAAAAAAGAAATGGTGGTATTATTTTAATTAATCATTTCCATTTATTTAATTATATAACAACAATATATATATATATATATATATATATATATATATATATATATATATATATATATATATATCAAGATAGTAGAAAAAAAATATAAGAAAAAATTCTATTTTTCATAAAAAATTATATTTTTGATTTTAAAAATCAATGGATGTGGACGGGGTGGGTAAGTCCTGGAATTTAAACTTCTGAACGATTATCCAAAGTAGCATGAACATTCCATTTTTCCTTTTTTTTTTGCAGCCATATCTGAGCATATGCCGTTATAATATTTAAAGTATTAACTAAACATTCACTTAATTCGTTCACTAGTTTTTTCAACCTCTGCTACCATAAGACACTCGTACTCCAAATATTCCAGACCAAAAATTTTTGTTTTATTGGGTTTGATCCATGTCACAATCATCACCAGTATTATAATAATCATCGATTTCAAAATCATTGTCAGACTACTTGAGATCAGAATCGCCAGACACAGTCACTATTGAGATAAACGAAAACACCACGAGGTATTCCCCGATAGAGCCGGATGAAAATCTAGCCTTCAGCCAAACAATGCGTAATTGCCCACAATTAATTTTTCTTTTCCACGCTGGGCCAATCTACCTCTAATCTTCAATCGTACTTACTCGTAGTCTCAACATTCTACGAGCCTGTAGGTGCGGGAAACAAAGCATCTATAACAGTACTCATGATCTGACACGTGGTCAAGTTTTATCCACTAGTCACACACCATTTGATCCACTCGCGACCATCTCTAGTCAGATCTCCCTCTAAAACTCCCCCCAATGCTAAAATTTATCTTGCTGTTAGCTGGATCGAAAACGGATCTGCCGTTTTTACTTCCAGTAACGGCTAGTACCCGTACTGTTCCCATCACCCTATGTGAGATTTGTAAGAGCCATTAGAGCGTAGCGTGAGTTACAGCATGAAAATTGAGGTCTTGGACGGTGAACGGCATGGTCAAGGTGGAAAATATTCGCGATGGCTTGAAGCGCTCCCAGCTGACACATAGCATGTCGATGCTCTTTATCGAAACCCATTTTCATTAGGCTTGAAACAGCCGCGAGAGGAAGACGATCTGGATCATCTGCAATTGTTTCCCCTCCTCGTCCCAGCAGCGTTTTGAGAAATCCGCAATACTCCATTATGTGTTCTATCAGTCGCAAAACTTGCGTCTCCCGTCTTCCAGTCTTGTGGTCCGGCTGGTAGTGAACAATGTTATGCAGCGCTGTAGCAGCTCTTTTCCGAGTACCGGCATCACTATCAGAGTGCATCATTTGAACACGCAGTCAGAGCATATATACTAACAAGCAACTGCACCAGCTGTTTTTCCGATTAAAAAGGGACGTAAAATGACATAAGAGAAATTATTTTGCATTTCTTTCCTTCCTTTCTAACAATTTGAGAGGAAAATAAATTTTACTCAATACATACACAAATCGATCTCTAATTTTACGCAATACATACACAAATCGGTCTTTACGTTAACTACCGTTAGATGCGAAATTTATTCTATGTGAAATTTCTTGTTAGTAGATATGCTCTGACGCAGTGGAATACATCCAGATTGTCGAAGTGTTGCGCACGAGTCTGGTGTACAAGACAGCTCTAAAAGCTTTTTAGACATTTCGACTGGATCTTAAGATCCCAACATCGGCAGAAATGTGTATACAAACTCTTCTTTATTTTTCGATGCGAGCTGATGATCTTGTAATGTTGAGCAAATATTGACTGATTCGATAGGTCGACTGTTTAGCCAATTATTACGATGAGTTGGAGCCTTGAGGAAGAATCGGTGTCAACATTTCGAAAGAATGAATAGCTGGGATCTTTCAGTTTACGAGATGAGCCTGTTGAGTCCCTTTGCATTTACAAAACAAATGCTTTCTTCCCTTCTTAGCCGTATAAAGCGTAAATAAGTAGAATACCGTTTTATTTATTATCGTCTAGCTTAGCACAGAATCGATCGTTGATATGATATTCACATAGCAGTTTATTAAAGTCTTTTATGTACTCGCTAACACCGTTTACAAGAAAGAAGAGAATAGAAAGAAACAGTGGCAACGGAAAGTGTACACAACCACGGCTTTTTGGGAGATTCAATTAAGTACATGTGCATAAGATTTCTAAGTTTTATATAAACGAATTTGAATTAGTTAATCAGAAAGAGAGGAAAAATAAAATCCCAGCAAAGTGGGCAAAAAAAAACGTTTTTACTCGGCAGGATTTTATATCTTTACAAACATATTCAATATTATATATATATTCCGATGTGTGCCTCCTTCTAACACTTTGTAACATAAGGAGTTCCCTATCGGGTTCTTTCTGTACTTGTACGGTGTGACCGTAGCCAAGGCGTTTGAAACATTGAAAAGGCGCTGCTTTTCGCCGTATCCTACAAACAACCCACCCTTTTCTTACTTTGCCCTTATTCCGATATTGTTCGGCGTGCTTTTCGGTCAAGCCGATTATGCCGATACGCTGTCCCCTATGGTGTTTTCGTATCAGGCTCGCTTTGATCCAGCGCACGCTAAGGAACTCCCTTTTGATGGCCTCTTCTCCCTCAGCCAGATCTGTGACGCGGTCAGTGTATCTTATTTCGATCGTTACCATCGGCTCAACCGAGGCTATAGTTGCGCTTTTACCGGGGACTTTCTTTACTACGTCGCAAAATGCTTCCTGCTCCGAAGTATGTGGCCCGACCGCGTTGGTCGTGCTGCTTTAATGGCAGTGTTAGAGTCTTCCAGGCTTACGTTTCCCCTGATATCCAGTAGAACCTCCGCGTAGGATCGACCACCTTGGGATTTTTCGAGCAGCGCCTGCTGCCGTGGTCATCGTCGGGATTTCTTTTTCTCCTGTTTTGATCAGGTCTTTTTTCTTGTTGGGCGTCCCTTCGAACTTTACTTGCTGGTACTTTTTGAAGAAGTTTTTTTGCGGCTTTCTTCAGCGCCCATCAAGTGCTTCTTCCTTCCTTCTTCTACCCCAATCTCCTTCGATTGGGCTAGACGCCATTATTTTATTGATTTTTGATGGTGGAGCTATCTGCACGTGCCCTATAGATTTCGCCCCCAGCGTTTCTTCAGCCTTCTGCTGTCCTTTGGTCTTTGACCAGCTCCTACGATAATGCCCTTTGCGCTCTAGAAGCTCCTTTAGTTCAAGGAGTCCAATCTTTACTGCTTTGTTCTTTTTCGGTAAGTGACATGCAACAGTATTCACTGTACTTGCCTTGGACATAAAAGTGCTTTGTAAAATCAGGGGTTTTTTTTGTGTGGTAGGGTGGTGAATGCCATTTATGAACAAAGTGTGGGACTCCCATGCGCGGCTGGACTACCCACTAAACACCTCCCCTGTCAACCTGAGAACCCAGACTGTAACCGTTTGACGCATTACTTCGAGCCAGGTCTCGTTTTGTTACGCCGTGGGGCGCCTTCAAGCGGGGGAGCCCCTTTCCTAGCGGGAGGGGAGAGGGGAAGAGGAAGTGCGAGAGAAGTGATCCCCCAGCCCCAGCGCCCCCGGCTGTTGTGAGTCCCTTTTATATTTTAGGACTGCCCCGAGCATAATGTGCCATCTGGTTCCATTTGTCAACCGATACGAGCATATTATCCGGGGTGAGCTCTTCCGTCTTCCTGTAGAGTTCCCTTCGCAGCCTGATGCATTTTGTACACGCAAAAAGTGTGTGACTTGCATTGTCCTCCTCTTCTGGGCAAAACCGACAATCGGGAGACCGTGACTTACCGATCTTGTGCAGGTAAGACTGAAAACACCCATGCCCGCTCAAAAGCTGGGTCAGATAGAAGTCAGTCTCACCATGCCTTCGATTTAGCCATGGTCTTACATCCGCGATGAGGCGCGCAGTCCATCTTCCCTTCGTACAATTGACCCAAGCCTGCTGCCAATCGTTGAGCGAGCGCTGTCTCTCCTCGCGGACAACCAGCTCACTCGCATCCTCGTTTCGACGCAGGTAAAGCAAGGAGGGCGACAAGTACCACGCCTGCAATAACTCTCACCGCCGAGTCAGAGACTGTTGGATACGAAGATGCAATTCTCAGTGCTCCTCTTATCTGTACCTGTGCCAAACGTTTCCGGTATACTTCCTTGCTGAGAGTGTCGCCCCATACCTCTGCTCCGTACAGTAGCACTGACCCTACAGCACTCATCAGGAGGCGTCTTCTTGATGGGCTGGGTCCCCCTACGTTGGCCATAAGTCGACTCAGAGCCGGTATTTCCGAAGCAGCCTTCTCAGCCATTGCCCTGATTTGCTCAGAGAAACTCATCTTAGAGTCGATCAGTAGCCCCAGGTACTTCACCGCTGGCTTCGATTCGATTCGTAAGTCGCCAATACTGATCATCCTTACTCTAGGGACTCTCTTATTTGTCAAGATGACCACTTCGGTTTTCTCCAGTGCTATACTGAGCCCGCGAGCAGTCATCCAGTCCCTCACTCGGCGCATGAGCATACCTAGCCTAAGTTGCGCTTGTTCAATGTTGCGTCCAGCGACCAGAGCCTTAACATCATCCGCATAGCCGACCAAGCGCGACTTGTCTGGCATCTCAAGTCTCAATAGCCCGTCGTAAGACACGTTCCACAGGTCCGGGCCAAGGATAGATCCCTGGGCAACACCCGATGTAATTTCTATCCTTCGCTGGCCCTGTGTCGTGCCGTAGAGCAGGCTTCGGTCCTTCAGGTAGTTCCTCAAAAGCCGCATTAGATATTCTGGAGCTTGAAAAGAGTTTTCCAGCGTACACAGAATATCCACCCATCTAGCGGAGTTGAAGGCATTCTTGACGTCGAGTGTCACCAACAGGACAATCCGTCGCTTGGTGCGACTATATGCCTCTGCATTTTGGACCGCGTTTACCACCTCTGCAATCGCATCAATGGTTGAATGTCCCGCTCTAAGGTCGTACTGCCGAGGAGATAGGTCCCCAGCAGCACGAATCGCGTCAGTGAGTCTTCCCTTGATGAGTTTCTCTAGCACTTTCCCAGCCATGTCTAGCATGCATAACGGGCGGTATGCAGACGGCGATTCGGGATTTCCCTTCCCCTTGCTGATCAGCATGAGCCTCGCCACTTCCATCGTACAAGGAGAAGCCCGTCCCGTAGGCAAGCGTTGAATGTGCTGAGCAGCAAGTCAGGACAATGGTGATAGACGAGCCGCAACACCTCAGCTGGAACACCATCTGGACCTGGAGCCTTCCTCGCTTTCAACGAAAGGACTGCCTCTTCCAGTTGCGGCTGTGTGAAAAGTAGGCGCTCTACTGCCGTTTCACCATGGACAGCGTCAACACGGACGGAATGGGCGGGGAAGAGTCCCCGCACTATCGCGTCCATCTTTTCCGCGTCATGTATACAAGGCTTCCGTAGGGCACCAAGTTTCTGTATGACCAGCTTGTAGCAATGGCCTCACGGATCCTTGTTCACATTGTCCGCTAGGTCTTGCCAGCAGCGAGCCTTGCTACTGCTGATCAGTTTGCGAAGGCATTTCCTGGCCGTCTTATATGCTGCCATCCAGTTGAATACCTCATCACCGTTCCGGCCCGTTGAGCCTCACGTCGAAGCTTGTGACACTCCCTTCGCTTTTCAGCGATTTCAGTTGACCACCAGTACACCGGGGGCTTGCCGTGCCGGCGTCTTCAACGAAGCATAGAACCGCAGCAAGCAGTCGTAATGATGCTCATAGTAGAGTTCACCACGTCTTGAGCTGCCAGTTCTTCCGTCCCCTCCGATGCTCCCTGCAGCGGCTCACTTGCTGTGAGTACCTCGATGAACCTCTCGACGTCCATCCTTCCGATGTTCCATCCAGTTGTAGAAGGCCAAGAGCACGGACGTCGGGAGACAGCATCACTTATCTCAAGCAGAATGCACTGATGGTCACTGGCTGAGTAGTCCTCGAATACTTTCCAGTTGTGTGTCCTCCGTACAAAGGACTCCGAGGCGAATGTCACGTAAGATATGGTTCCCTCACAACCAATGCGGCGGAAAGTCGGCGTATTGTCGGTAGTTAGTACGACAAGGGCCGTCTTGGCTGCCATTTCCAGGATTCGTTTTCCCCGCGGATCCATCTGGGGCATACCCCATTCGATTGCTCTAGTGTTGAAGTCGCCCCCAACGAGCACTTTGCCCTCTGCGATCGAGACAGCGCTCTCAAAAGCCTCAAGCTTTTCTTGGAAAGATGAAATCGACTCGTTAGGCGTTAGGTACACACCAAAGAAGGTGGTCCCTGAGCACCAACCCACACGAAACCATCCCCCCGCCCACAACTCTCCCCTTGAAAGTCACTGTTCCGAACCCAGATGGCGGCAGTACCAGTTTCATCAGAATACCATAATTCAGGACTTTTATTATGGCGTTGCTCACTCAGCAGCAAGAAGTCGGCTTTCATGTCCCTCGCAAACTGCTCAAGCAGATTTTGGGCGGTTGAACTGCGGTGTAGGTTTAGCTGCAGGATGCGGGTCATTGGAGTTCTGATTTTGTTTTGGCTAGGGCTTCCTGGAACACCCGGCATTTTCCTGATCCCAAGACGTGTCCAAAATCAGGTTTTGGATCAGCATCCTTGCAAAGAATACAGTGTGCCCCCTTCGTACACTCTTTTCTTTTTTGTCCCATTTCACCGCATATGTAACAAAGGGAACTCCTATCAAGTCCTTTGCATACTTGTATGGTGTGACCATAACCAAGGCATTTGAAACAATGAAGAGGTGTTGCTCTTCGCCGTATCCTACAGACAACCCACCCAATTCGTGCTTTGCTCTTGTTCAGGAATTGTTCGGCGTCCTTTTCGGTCAAGTCAACTATGGCCATGCGTTGTTTCTGGTGTCAGTCTCGCTTTGATCCTTCCCACGCTAGGGAACTCCTTTTTGATGGCCTCTTCTACCTCGGCCGGATCCGTCACGCAGTCCATGTCTCGTATTTCGATCGTTGCCATCGGCTCGAGCGGGGCTATAGTTGCGCTTTTGCCGAAGACTTTCATAATGCGTCGCAGAATGCTTCTTTATTGCCGGCCTCTGCTCCGAATTCGACCAGTGTGTGGCCCGACCGCGTTGGTCCCACTACTTTAATGGTAGTATTGGTGTCTTCGGGCCTTACGTTTGCCCTGATGTCCCGCAGTTCCTCCGCGTAGGATCGGCCATCTTGGGGCTTTACGAGCAGTGCCTGCTGTCGAGGTGTTCGTCGGGGCTTCTGCCTCTCCTGTTTTGCATCAGGTCCTTTTTCTGATTGGGCGTCGGTGCGAACTTTACCAGTTTTTGAAGGAGTTTCTTAGCGGCTCTCTTCGCTCCTTTTGTAAGCACTGTCTGGAACCCGTGATCATCAAGTGCCTCTTCCTTACTTCTTTTATCCCGATCTCCTTCGATTGAGCTAGACGCCATTCTTTTATTGACTTTTAATGGTGGAGCTATCTGCATGCATTGCGTCCCAAGAGCCTCTTTAGCCTTCTGTTCGCCTTTGGCCCTTAACCAGCTCCCCGTATAGTGCCCTATACGATCTAGGAGCTCCTCTATTTCAAGGAGCCCTACCTTTGCTGCTTCGCTGATTTTTGGGAAGTCGCATGCAGATTGTATTCTTTCCAGAACATCTCCCGCTTTTCGAGGTAGCCTTTCTTCTTCGTATCGCTGGGCCGCAATTGTACCTTGCAACCATCCTTGGGAGAGGTTATCGCGTTCCATTTCCGAGTGCAGTACTTCCGTCACATTTTTGACGTTGGCGGTGCAACCACGCGGTGTCTGGTCACTCGTTGCTTTTCGTGCCGTAGTCTCCTCGTTGGCTTCAGTGTGTTTCGCTGCAAAGGTCGGGATTTGTGACCTTTGCATCAGTCGCTTCGGTAACGATCGCGGCAGTGACAATCGAATTTTCGGTGCTCGTTATATTGTCTACTTCCGAGGCTCGAACACCTGAAGCGTCCTGCAGAGTTTCCCGCTTTTCCTTAATAGGACGCTCTGTCGTTCGCATCATTTTTTTGTTGCGCCCGAACGCCGCAGGAATCTCAGTCTGAACCAGACTGTCTGTTATTCTCCGTTTTTCGTCTGCCTTAACTGTCATTGTGTTATTCTTCGCTTTTGTCGTGGTTAGTACCGCTCTTGATGCACTGTGAACATCGTGGCTGTAACCGCTGGTTGCGTCGTCATTGTTTTATTTTTTTTTTGTTTCTTTTTTTGGATGCTCTTGGGTTTTTGATTTTGTTTGCTTCAGTTTTGTTGGGTTCCCCCTCGCAGCGGCTATCTCCGTTCATGTGCGTAGTCATCTTTTTGGTCCCATGGTTATCTTTGCAGATCAGGGAGGCCATGCGAGGGTTGGCACAAGCCTTTATGAGGACAAGTGCTCAGAGCCAGACCAGCGCTAATAGAGAGTCCGTCTCAACCGAACGTACACCACCAACCTAATGGTGCGAACTTCGAACGTACTCCGAGGCCCGCCAAGGTTTTACCGGGACGGAGACGGTATGATAGTTGAATTGGAGCCATTCACACACGAGTTTCACGTCGGCGCTACTGTGCAAAGCAACTAGGCCCTAATCATTACATCCGCCAGCTCAAAGCATCAATTCTAGTTCGTTGTCCAAAGCATAGTCCAGATCCGATCAGAGTCGTTACCTGTCATCCCAGGAGGTAACCTCACGGCCTCATATCCTCGGGTCCGTGGGGGCGGCGCTCTCCAAAGAATGCTAGCCTCCAAGAATGCTCTTGTCGACCAGCATTCCCCCTGCAGGAATTTCCTCGGGTAGGTGGGGGCGGAACTCCCCAAAGAATGCTAGCCTCCAAGAACGCTCTTGTCGACCGGCATTCCCCCTAGTATAATGGCATGCACACAGAATAACTAATTTTTAAACTTGACTTTATGTGATAAATAGTTATATGCGTGAAAAGTAAGCGTTAGAAAAATGTTTGGAATTATGCTTTATTTTCTCGTCATTCCGCGCCTTCTATATGAATCTGGGCTTTTCAGGAAAAATGTACTTTTTCTTCTAATGTTTAATCGATTACGTTTTTATCACATATTATCTTTTTCTTTTAAATTTCATCATTTCCACTCAAATAACACATCCACTAACTGCAGCAATCAATATGGAGTCAAGTGCATCACTTTTAATTAAATCCCCATAGGGAATATCCGTTCACCAAACAAAAGCCGCAAGGTTTCCGAACTTTCACTGAATTGCAAATATCAAAAACGGAATTGCATTCCAATTCAGATGAACACAATGCAAAACCTGATTCATTTAATCGAATATGGGAACCCCTTTTTCTTTACGAGTTTGTTAGCCCTTTTCTAGGTTATTTCAGCATTTATTTTTCTTTACGTTTCGAGTAAGCAATCTAGCACGGAATTTAAACATAATGTGTATTTTCACAGAACTCAGGATAAATATATCCACTTTTGAGCACTTAACGATTTATTATTTTTTTTTGTTCAAACTTGCGTTGACACTTTTGCGTGCTCAAAACATACACTTGAATCAGTTGCGAATTTCGCGAAAAATATCAGAACCATTTCCGTACAAGTTAATTTTCTTCCAATTAACTCAATTCTCGCCAATTTAATAGATTTTCAAATATGCAATCGCATAATAACTTGCTGTTAAAAAACTAATTCTTTCGTTCCTTTAGAAATACAAGCAATCACCGTACAGATGGCGATCATTATGACTTTTTAAAATAAACCTTCTTCTGCCGTTTTCATATAATCGGTTTGGACCCAAGTTGAGCTAATTACAAATCACTTCAACCTTCGTCAAGATCAAAGAACTAGTTTTTAGGGTTTTGTACTAAAATACAAAACCCTATTGCAATCACGACCTGTGTCCGTCTGTCTGTCCGTCCGTCCGTCCGTCTGTATGTCACAGCACTTTTTCTCCGAAACTATAGAGGCTACAGCCATGAAACTTTGTAGAAAGGTCAGAAGTGGTGACCTCTTGAAAGTTCAAGGGTGGAAAAATTTTTCAAAGGCGTTTAAGGTGGGTCTCCCCATATAGGGAGGTGACCCCTCAAAAAAAAATTTTCACCATTGGTAGTCGAATAGGGTGTCATTGGAAAGGTCTTAATGAGATCTTTTCCAAACAAGTTTTAAAATTGCCATCCAAAAAATCTGAAAAAAATCATGAATGTAGGCCTTAATGAGTACAATAACAACAAATACATGAGAAGTCGAAATTCACTCAACTTTGTTAGTAATAGTATGATTTATCGATTTTGTGTTTTCTTGAATAAAATCCAAACGGTACCCTTAAACTCAATAAAAAGCAAAGATATGACTATTCATAAGATTGATCTTTTCGGAAAGTTTCATAAAGATCGAATAGTATTTACCGAAGTTATAGCGATTTGAATTTTCATGTATTACTATGGAGCAATATGCCCTGTATTACTATGGAAACATATTGCTATGGAGCCATATGCGCTTTTTACCGACTTAGACACTACAGCTTTGCTAGAATTTGCATGAAAATTTCAGGAGTGATAGGTATCATGAAGATGAGTACATATAATTGAAAGAAGTCGAAGAGGCAGGAGAGAGCTCCTAGCAAAAGGGCTTTGTAACCATTCTAGGATTCGAAAAAATAGGCCATGAATCGATGATTACAGTACAGAAGATTGGCCCCTGAAAAAAAAATTCATGAAAGGTAGCCGATATGAGTATCAATTGAAAGTTCTCTATGAGAGCTTTTCAAAACAGTTCTTAAACTGACAGTTTTTGCTTCAGTGGGGGCACAGGGGGGAAATACATGAAAAATGTGTTTTCTCCCTCGCGAATGGACACCCGTGATCTAAAAAATCTGAAAAAATTATCAAAGGAGATATTCATGGGTATAACTATAACAAATACCTCAGAAGTCAAAATTCGTTCAATTTTGTTAATAATAGTATGATCCTCGAATTTCACATTTTCTCCAATAAAATCGTCTTTGACATATTTCATGATTTTATTCGTTGCTGGTTACTGCATTTTGTAAGTCAAGTACAAAACCCTTCTGACATGAGCATAGGTCTGTCTACCCAACTTGTTTATATTACTTGGATACTTTTGCGAAAAGGAAGTAGCATGTGTAAACTTTTATCACTGTTAGTCCACTTTTAATTCTTCCCCAAAATGACAATTAAATTATACTGAGCTTCACTGGTGTCCTTTTGAGCGAGAATTTTCCGCACATTTTTCATTTATCAGGGTTGCACTTCTTCCCTTCCAAACGAGTAAACAATTTCACATAAACGGTGAATCATTTCTCTCTGCAATACCGCGAGGATGGTATCTTTTACCGCAAAAATTATATCAGTGTGCTCATGTCCAAATTTTAATTGCAGATTTATCATAATGTCATAAAGAATATAAATGTAAAGAAAAATTAACTTTAATACATATTGTAATGAATCTTGTGACGCCGCTGGCGACTCACTTACACACCTTGCCACCGAGTGGCTTGGCATCGCATGTCGGTTGTGACGGTTGCACATCCCACGTCAATTTTGTCGTGGGATGTCAACCGGAAAAATTGACAGCCACATGGCGGAAAGTGTGGTTGTGAGTCGCGTGGATGCCATGTACTCGCATGGTGAAAATCGTGGTACGATAAATTATTAAAACAGAAAGACTTAAAATTACCTTTCGCAGGAGAACGTAAAACACGACGTTACTTACATTAACCTTTCTTGTAGAGACTCCTTTGTGCACACTTCTTCATTCATCAGAGTAGGTATTGCGCGCGTATCATCTTCAATTTCATCCAATTCTTTCATTTTAGCACACGACCAAATTAGTTGAAAATGATTCGATACATCCTTTCTTGTTTCAATGATAATTCCGTTCAGCAAGGAAGATTTAAGACATTTTCTGCACATTTTACCCTAAATTATAAGAAAATACAGTAAAAACGACATATTTAGTGCCAGTGCAATTAACTCGTATCGTATCGTGAAAAAGCACACATCAAAACATAACATACATATGCATAACACCAATTAAAAAGTGGATGTGAGGTGGTGGCCGCCACCCAGGAGGATATCCCGGTTGAGCACCCCAAGGCAGCGACACCTGCTAGAAGGTACCAAGTGAACCCCAAGTGCTTCGTTCGAAATGTTGGGAACAATGCTAATGGATCACTCGTTACAGAGGCATGTTCAAGTCGAACAACTCCAAAACCAAGACCCCCTCCAACAACTACACCACGACCAAATATAACATGCCACACGTATAAATGCCCGCCAGCATATGCAGCTTGGTATTGTTTAAATGAGACAACTTGTTTTACTGTGAAAATTGGTGATGAAATTTTATATAATTGCGAGTGTGCTGATGGTTACATGGGACCACGGTGTGAATACAACGATCTTGATGGATCATATTTGCCCACTCGACCACGTGTCATGTTAGAAACAGCAAGTATAGCCAGTGGTGCAACGTTAGCTCTCATACTTGTCGTAATTCTATGCCTAGTGATATACACAAAATGTCAACAACGTCGAAAATTAGAACGATTGGCTGGAGACGGTGAAATAGATATTGACAGTGTCGACAGTCAAGTGCAAATTACAATAAGTGAATCGGAAAAGTTGAGACCATACGAAACACCTCATCATCATGGCACAATAGCAATGTCGGCGACATTGAAACGATAGGAGAATTCTTTCATTCTCTAACTAAACGAAAATATTTTAATTTACCTAATAGATACGATTACGATTATAATATTATACATTACGACTACGCTATTACTATAATAGTTATTGTTTAGATTCCTTTGGGTGTGGGTGTTATTAATTTTATAAATGAAATGAAGAGAAGAGATGATTATGTATAGCTTAGTCCTTCTATATATTCTATTCTCCTGTATACCAAGTTTTCTTCGGCTATCATCTCTCATCGTTATCATTATTATTTTTGTATTTGTTGATAACAGTAGGCTTTACTTTGATTTAGACATTGAAAATTTGATATAAGTATATATTTATAGGAATATTTAACTCTAATAAAAGAATAATACAAATAGTATTAACAACTCTGCGCAGCATTGTCATAACCCCATTTAAAATCCAAGTTGGAATGGTTCCTCTACATGACTACTACTCGTAATTTGTCATTAGTGTTGTCGTCTAGCTACTAATTCCCATAGCCCTCTGTTTTCACTAACCATGTGGCAACAAACTTGTATGTAATAATATTAGCAAGTTTCCATGTAGATAAGTAAATTAACACAAGCCGGAAGAGGCCGGTCTTCTCAATGATATTGAAACTAACCCTGATCTCGAGCATGAATGAACCCAAAGAAGAAGAAATTGTAGCCCTATAAATACGGATCCGTTTCTAAAGACAAACTAGTGACAATAGTACTAACCATACACGCTTCTACTCAAAATATTTTATTGAATACAGAAATGACGTAAATATAACCTTGAATTATATAAGGAGTCACAGTTAGACATTATATTTTGTTTCTATTGTCGTGGAAACGAAAATATTACTAACTTTAGAATCGTTTTAAATTGGTAGTATTATTTTCTGTTGAGAAGAATATTTGTCTACTCCTTTTTAAGTTTTAGGTCATTGAAATAATTAAAATATACAACATGAATTGCTAATTAAACACGACTTTCCTTTCCAGTAGCTCTGCTTTTCAGCGGGAATCGAGGTGCAGGGTAAGTATGCCGTCACGAGGGTAGGGTTTGAGAAAATCCGCTGAAGTCGGTTTCGCGTTGCGCGCGGTACGCGGTACCTTAGTGGACTTTGAGTTTTCTTTAACGTAGTTTCCGTCGGGTTGAGTTAGCGTAGCATACTTTTCGGTACCGCGTCGGAAATTCGGGAACGCGAAATAAAAATCAGATTTTGTACTTTTGACTGGTTGATGAAGAAATACGGAGTAACGTAGAATAGGTTTCCTCTCCGTATGGTTTTGTTTTTGCAACGCGTTTTGGAAACGGGCGTGTACAGGTAGCTGAATATTGTAAATGAGCGTAACCCATTCGGAGACCCGCGACCGAAATCCTCTCCGATCTAGCTGGCCGACAAGCAACCACCGCGTGAATGGGTTACGGTGCACGGATTGGTTGACCGGTTGGTACCATCTGTTGGCACTACTCAGACTTAACGTCTAGAACCGATGAGAGGTCGGTTCCGCGATCGCAAAGAAATGAAAAAATCATTACAATATATGAAAACAATACAGTATAAAATTAATATTTTATTTATGTATATATGTATATATATATATATATATATATATATATATATATATATATATATATATATATATATATATATATATATATATATGTATTTTTTTTTAATAAATTTTATAATTTATAAAACTATAAATTTCAATAATTAAATTTTTCAAATCTGCAATTACAATTTGGATATGTTATGCAAGTTTTCGAGCCGTTAGCTTAGGCAACTGCTCGATTACTACAGTCTATAGAAAAGACCTGGCACAGGTACAGAGAAGAGGAGCACTGAAGATTGCATCTTCATATCCGACAGTCTCTGATCCGGCCATAAGATTTATTGCAGGAGTGGTACCTGTTGTCCTCCCTGCTAGAGAATGCCGCGCTTTTACCTGGTAATTGGCAGCAGTCTTGGATGAATTGCATGAACTGAAGGTGGACTGCGCTTCTCACTCGTAATCTGAGACCGTGGCTAAATCGAAGGAATTATGAGACTGACTTCTATCTGACCCAGCTTTTGAGCGAGTATGGGTGTTTTCAGTGTTGTCTACACAATATTGATTAGCCACTGTTTCCCGACTCTCAGTTTTGTCCAGGAGAGGAAGACAATGCCTTCTACACACTTATTGCATGCAAATAACGGGATAGGCTGCGACTTGATCCCTACAAAAAGAAAGGAGAGCTTATTCTGGGTGTTATAGTTGCAGCGATGCTTGGATCAGTTGACAAATAGGACTATGTAGCACATTATCTTTGGGCAGTCCTAAAAGATAAAAGGGATTCACAACACACAGCAGCCGGGAAAATCGGGGCTGGGAGATCGCTTGTTTGGCAATTCCTTTTCCATCCCCCAGCTTGAAGGCACTTCACAGCGTAGCAAAACGAGACCTGGCCCAAAGTAAAGTGTCAAACGGTTCCAGGCTGGGTTCACAGATTGACAGGGGGCAAGCCATCTGTGACCCTTCTTCGTGATGTTTCGAATCCCATTAAATATTCATCATGTCCCTCTACTTCTCCTTTTGTACATTCTATCGTGACCTCTCCCTCAGAAATCGAAAGTGTATTACACACTTTTGACCGTAATGGTGATCTGGGTTCTAATAGAATACAAAATCTGTTCGTGAAGTCATTATCCTTTTCATTGTCCACTTCTCTGTCAATTATTTTCAATATATACTTCCTGTTGCTTCTCCAACGTCTAGAAGCAAGCTAAAATCTTTACGATCCATAAATTTGGAGATCGTAGTGAAATCTCGAACTTTCGTCCGTTTTTGGGCCATTGTAAAAAACTTGTACAATACCCTACTAAAATTGCGACCTGTCTATCCGTCTGTCCACCCGACCGTTCATGTCCTCTCAAAAGTCGCGGTGCAAAAAAATATTTCATGGTGTTTAAGGGGGTCTCCCAATGTAGAGGGTGACCCTTGAATTTTTTTTAAGCAAGTAGTCAATATGGGTAATAAATGGAACGTTTTGATGAGAGGTTTTCACAGGCGTACGAGAAATTTGTGCCCCCTCTCGATTGGACAGCAAAATCTGAAAAAATTAGGAAAGTAAGTCTTTATAAGTAAAAGGGCAGCAATACTTTACAAGTCTAACCCCCATCAAATTTGTTAATAATAATTAAATTTTACGAATTTTTCGTTTTCACTTATAAAATCAAAAGGTGACCTTCAAATTCCCCAAAAATGTTTATTTACGTTCCTACTGCAAGTCCTTCAACGTCTTAACCGGCGCCTATCTATTTCTACCATTATTCTGGTCAATTCTGGAGTATGCTTAAGCGCATAAATTCAAAATAGCAGCCGCTAAATGTCAAAAAGTAATCGAGATTCGAGCGTAAAATAAAGTAAATAAATCTAGCAAAATTAGAGATCACAGTGCTATGTCACAGCCCTTATTCTACTGCCTGTAATATAATATACTAAATGAAATTTATTAACTTTTCAAGAACTCTTCAGTATATACCCTGAAATTTTTAGCCAAAAAGGAGGGAAAACATCAAACTTTTTGAACTTATTGACCAATTTCTAGTTCTTTTACGTTAAAAAAAGCTTTTAAGCGCGTTTAATAACTTTCTTCCAGTCCTTGCATCTGACCCATAGCATTCACTGCCACACGCTACTCAGCAGAAATACCACTCACTGTTTTAAAGTGAACTTAAAAAGCGATTTGCACTTCTAACCAAAAGGATTCTGGGAAAGAAACCAAACAAATAAGGATCTCCCACAAGCATTGAATCAATATTATATTCCGAAATTTCCGTTTCCGTGAGCATATATGCATGAGAATAACAACTGATGCTAAATGTTTGCATTTGTCTAATAGACAACTACCCTCGCCTTATCCACTTAAAAGTTAATCTCCTTAAAAACGCTTCCGTTTGAAATGCATTGCAACATCTCTTGCCTCTCCTCTAGTTCCACTATCGTTGTTCCAAATCTCCATGGTTCTGCTACCACTTACATCAGGATGCAGCAACAGTAGCCGCAAGTATCCAATTCTAAGGATACTCGTACTATCTCTCACTCAGTACGAGTACATTTCAACTTGCTCGTCGTCTTCCATTCACCCCATTGAAATAAGTGAGGCGTGTAAGTTTAAACGCCCGGGTCTTTGGTGACTCCTAGAATTTCAATTGGTGTCGAGGTGAAAGGTATCCGTCCATGGATCTTGCTATCTATTCATCTCTGCAACAACTTGGCTAAATGCAAGTCGAGAATGATTCATTTTGTATTCCGAATGCGTTAAATCTATTTAGGCCATCCACAAACATAATCTTTGGGATTTAAGACGATTACTTTTAAGAACTAGTTATATAGCCAATTAAAATTCATGAATTCACAATGAGGGGAGTAGGAGATTATTTCCTGGTATTTTCCAAGGGAATTCCAAGGCAGGAAGACAATTGAGTTATTTATAGATTCAAGTCGATTGTGGGAGGACATTTAGAGGTAAGTTTAAATATAAATTTGTTGGCTGGAAAATGAATTTCTGGCAAGGAGATTTTAATAAGGTAACTTAAAATATCGTGACTCTGAGTAAAGAAATTAATGAATTTATTCTTCTGGTCCGCCTACTGGATTATAAAAAACAATCTACTTCCTACTGAAAGAATAACCACATAAAAATTGAAATTGAAGAACAGCTGTTCAAAGCCATCTCCGGATCCAGCGCTGAAACCTGAAACAAACAAGTTGAGTAAGTAGGAGAGTGCTCCTACCAGAAGGTCTTTGTAAACGTCCTAGGGTTAGAAACAAGTTTTCTAATAGTGTGAATTGATAACTTGAATTATTTATCCAATAATTTGATATGAAACCGTTCAAATTTATGCTAAAGATGCACAGTTTCTTTCATAAGCACAGTGCAGCCGCCATTTAAATCTATACAAATGTTCGACCAATTGAACATATTCAAGTTAGACACTATTCCTTCAATTTTCATGAAAATTGAAAGAAAATTAAAGTGCCTAGGTCAATTTGAAATATGTATCAACCACCAACACGTGTTATTGTTGTTGTAATTCCATACAATTGAAATGGCTATAACTCACTTGATTATGATTCGATCTCGATTAAATGTTGTGAATTGCAAAATTTCAAGAAGTTTAAAGGTACCGTTTTGATTTTATGGGCGAAAATGTGAAATCTACATATCATACTATTATTAACATAGTTGAGTGAATTTCGATTTCTGAGGTATTTGTTGCCCTTATACTCATAAAGATCCACATTCCTGACAGTTTTCAGATTTTTCGGCTCAAAGGTGTCCAATCGCGAGGGGGGGGAGGGAAGACACAAATGTTTGCTACATTTTACATTCGCCTGGACCCCCTAATTCATAAAATGATTTTCTTATTTCAGGTTCTAAAAGTTCTAATCAAGACTTTTCATTTGATACCCCACTCGACTACCTTTGGTAAAAAAAAATTGTTAAGGGTTCATTCGTTATAAGGGGGGACCCCCCTTAAACAAATTTTAAATTTTTGGTAAGACCTTAACTTTTGAGAGACCATCACTTCTGACCTTTTCACAACGTTTGAGCATTCTAGCTTCTATAGTTTCTGACGAATCTAGCTGTGACGGACGGACAGACGAACAGACAGGTCGCGAAACTAATAGTGTTCGCACACATAAAAAGATTTTCATAATCTCACAAAATTCACAAACCAAACGAACTGCATACATAGCACACTTGCAAGTTCATTCAAGTGCACTCAACGTTCAATTACCTGAATTCACATCAATTGCATTTATTTATTTTAAATCAATATTGTTGTATCGACACATTCGATTTTAAATTGTGCTGTAAAGTTTATCGCCCTGATTACAAATTCCAATTAAAAACGTAATTGCATGAGAAGAACAATATTTGGAATAGTGTATTGTAAGCATAAAATATATTTATAAAAGCCACAAAGAAGTACCAATAAACCATTCATTGCAAGACAGCAGTAATCATTGTTTAAATTTACAATTCGCTTCATCGAAGTTCATCACTCAGAACATTGGTCCGTCGAGCCGGATTGCAGCTATCGGAATTAGGAACGGACGAGAACCATCCCAAGATGTCGAAGAAGGCTGGACAAGATCAAAAGATAAAGGCTATTCAGCGGCTGATAGAAAACTACAAGAAGGACAGCTCGAAACGTTACAGCATTGCTTACTTCAGAGCAAGGTTGGAAAAGCTTCAGGGACTTTGGAGCAAATGCGAAGAACATCATCCTTTGGTATGCCAGGAGCCTAGTAGCGAGAAGGAGAAGGAGAATCGAGCTGGTTACATGAAAGAATTCGTGGCGCTGGAAAATATTGTACTGGACTACGTTACTCTGTTTTTGGAGAAGATCGAGGATTACGAGAAAACCTCCAACCCAAAAATAACAGGAACTGGACCAGGGAATGAAGTAGAAACAATCAAATTAGAACGACTCAAAATTCCTGCCTTCGACGGCAAATATTCGTCATGGTGTGCATTTCGTGATTTATATAAATGTATGGTGCACGAGAATGATAAAATAAGTGCCGTACAGAAACTACAGTATTTGCGTAGTTCACTTCGCAGTGAAGCGGAACACCTCATTCAGCACCTGACGATCATGAAAGCAAATAACGCGCCAGCATGGAAGCTACTCTGTGAGCGGTATGACAATGACAGAGCAATCTCCAACGATATGGTGCAACGGTTTTGGGAGCTGCCCCGGTGCAACGAGGATGATGTTGGTCAATTGAAAGGTTTGGTTGACATAACCAATCAGCTGGTGACTACACTTTCTACGCTAAAGGTCAACGCATTCAACTTAGTAGCCACATTCATCCTCAACCAGAAATTTGATGATGAGACTAGGAAGGATTGGCAGAAGCAGATCGGTCATTCAAAAGTAGTGCCAACATGGCAAGAGGTGTTGGACTTTCTTAAGAATCGATTCATCATGCTGGAAGCATTATCATCTTCAGTTGCGAAACAACCCACTAAACGAACAGCAATCACGGTCCATTCAGTGCATACTGGCCCACAATGTCCAATGCGCAACGAGAATCATCGACTTTTCAACTGTACGAAGTTTAAACAATCTACTGTTCAGACACGACGAGAGTTAGTCAACTCAAAGCGACTATACTTCAATTGTTTGAGCGATCAACACGGGGCAAAGCAGTGTACATCAAAGCACGGTTGCAAGGTATGTGGAAAACGACACAATACCTCTTTGCACCTATTTTCAGCTCAGCCAGTACCGTCGGCATCGGTGACTGCAAACAGCACTTGCATGTGCACATCGGAAGATAAAACCCAAGTTCTATTGGCGACTGCGCTAGTACAAGCCAGTGCAATTTCTGACGCGGAATCACCAGAGGCTGAGACTATCACACTTCGAGCGTTATTAGATACGGGGTTCAGCGATCATTGATTAGTGAAGCAGCAATGAGAGCATTAAAGGCGTCAAGGAAGCAGGCGAAAGTGGTAGTTGGTGGTGTTATTGGGGAACATGAGGTAACCACTCGTGGAGAGACGACCATTGCAGCCCATGTCAAAGGACGAAACGGTATGGAGAAATTAATATTCAGCCCACTAATTCTAAATACCATAACAACGCCGTTACCTGCTACGCAGACGTCCAAACACTTTCCTGAAGGTCTCAAGTCAAAAGATTTAGCAGACCCTAAATATTACGTACCGTCGAAGATTGACTTGCTAATTGGAGCTGATATCTACAGCAAGATTCTACTGCCTGGATTTTTTCCAGGTAATCCATCAGCTCAACAAACAAAACTAGGATGGGTGATTTTTGGTCCTATTGCACAATTGCCTGAGAAAAGGCAGGTACAAGTTTTGATGTCATACAGCGCTCTAGATGAATCTTTGCGACGATTTTGGGAGCAGGAGGAAGCTTTACTGTCCCGATCTCTTACACATGAAGAGAAACAAGCGGAAGAACACTATAGAAATCATACTCGTCGACTATGTAATGGTTCTTATTCGGTACGATTACCTTTTAAGGCTGATGTTAATCTAAAGAGAGACATGAGCAATACTCAAAGAGTAGCGTTTATTCGATTCCGTCAATTAGAGCAGTGGTTCAAACAAAACCCCAAACTACATGACGAATACAACAAATTTATGGGAGAATATCTCAAACTCGGGCACATGGAGCTTGTACCTATTGATGGCATCCGTAAAAACCCCTCCTTTTATTTACCCCATCATGCCGTCCTCAAAGAGAGCAGTACCACAACAAAGTTAAGAGTTGTGTTTAATGCATCGCAAAAGAGTCGGTCGGGTCAATCTTTGAATGACTTGCTACTAACCGGTCCTACAATTCAGGAAAGCATATTCTACATCCTAATGAGATGGAGACAACACCGATACGTTATAACATCCGACATAGAGAAGATGTACCGACAGATATGGCTAGATGAATCGGATCGAGATTGTCTCCGCATTTTGTGGCGGTTCAACACAACAGACCCCATTCAAATGTATCGATTAACAACAAATACGTATGGAACGACAAGTGCGCCATACTTGGCCATTAAGACCCTTCACAGGTTAGCAGAAGATAAACACATGAGCTATCGTAACGCATCAAAAGTTTTGAAAGAAGTCTTTTATGTTGACAATTGCTTAGCTGGTGCAAACAACTTGGCAGACTTGCGACATGTTCAAAAGGAGCTCCAGGACTTGTTGCACTGTGGTGGTTTTCATCTAAGACAGTGGAGTGCAAATCATTCTGAATTATTGGAAAACGCTCCCTTGGCAGATCGAATTACGCAAGTTCCGCTTCACATCGAGCTATCGGAAAACGTCAACACTCTCGGCCTTTGGTGGCATCCCGCAACGGATATGTTCTCATTCAGTGTCAGCATCAATGCGATTGACCCTGAAACCAAACGAGATGTGCTCTTAGACGTATCGAAATTATTCGACCCGATAGGATGGTTGCAACCCACAATCATAATTGGAAAAATAGCGATGCAGAGGATTTGGCTAACAAAATGTGATTGGGATGAGCCACTCGATAAGGAAGTAATCAAAGACTAGATTACTGTACGGAAACAATTCCATCAAGTAAGCCAAATCAAAATCCCGCGCTGGATAGGATACCTTCCATGCACCCGGGTTGAACTTCACGGATTTTGCGACGCCTCATCCAGAGAATACGCTGCTGCAGTTTACGTGAGAATTGTTAATGGTTCATCAATCACAACGAGACTTCTTGCTGCTAAATCCAAGGTGGCACATATAAAAATGCAGTCCATACCCCGACTGAAACTTTGTGGAGTTGTACTATTGACGTAAATTATGAAACAAGTTAAAGAAGCGCATCGTTGGGGGCATGCACGTATCAACTACTGGACTGATTCCACCATTGTGTTGGCCTGGATACAGAAACTAGCAACAAGCTGGACAGTGTATGTTGCTAATAGAGTAAGCAAAATACAACAGGAATCATCACCAGCCGATTGGAATCATGTTGCAACTCACGACAACCCTGCTGACTTAGCAATACGAGGTTTATATCCAGCAGAGCTAAGAGTACCTTCTTTATGATGGAATGGACCTTCATGGCTAAGGGATACAGACATAAAGTTATCTCAACCAACGATTTCAAACTGCGAGGAAGAAGAAGTTAACGGGAGTGCTGTCGCACTCCTTTCAATATTAACAAAAGATGAGCCGGAAATTTTTGAAAGATACTCTAATTTCAGCAAACTGAACAGAGTACTGGCCTACTGTTTGCGGCTCATTCATAATTGTCGGAATCCAAAAGACAAGCGCATTGGAGGATTAACAGCCAAGGAACTTAAATTGTCACATGACAAATGCATAAAACTAGCCCAACAACATGTTTATATGGATGAAATTCGGCATTTACAGAATTCAAAACCATTATTGAATACCAGTAGTCTCCGATTGCTTACTCCCTGGTTAGATTCTGAGGGTACCCTCAGGGTGGGCGGATGGCTACAATTTGCATTAGTAGGAGAAAAAACTAAGTATCCAGCTATCATACCGAAAGGCAGACTAGCACAACTGCTAACCAAAAGGGCTCATCTAAAAACAATGCATGGCGGTATCCAGTTGACACTTGCAACATTACGACTTGAATACTGGATAATATCTGCGTCTTCACTAGCAAGAAGGGAGATTCGTAGCTGTCTCACATGCTTCGAGCTGACAGCAAGGCCAAATGCACAATTAATGGGATCCATACCATCGATAAGGGTAAGTCCGTCAAATCCCTTTGAGCATACGGGGTTAGATTACGCGGGGCCTATAACACTCAAATGGAATGGAGGACGTGGTTCAAAAACAACAAAAGCATACGTGGTCATCTTTGTATGCATGGCAACGAAGCTTTCCATCTAGAAGTAGCGTCAGATTTGTCTACGGATACGTGTGTTGCTGCTATTCGACGATTTATAGCACGACGGGGAAGGTGTAGAGCCATTTACAGCGATTGCGGATCGAATTTTCTAGGCACCAACCGAAAACTTCATGATGAATATGATAAAGTATTGCACAAGAGTAATGAAATACTGGTTCAAGATGGTCTAGAATGGAATTTCATACCTCCTGGAAGTCCACATTTTGGTGGACTCTAGGAAGCTGGTGTGAAATCGATGAAGCGGCATCTTTACAAAATAATAGGAAAACAGTTACTAAACATTGAAGAGTTTTACACATTTCTTGCACAGATCGAAGCGTGCATGAATTCTAGACCATTGACCGCGATAAGCGACGATCCTTCAGATGACGCCGCTCTGACACCAGGACATTTTCTGACTGGAGAAAATTTGTTCGAGCTCAAAAGTGATCCAGAGGAGACGAATTTGACATTACTGAAGCGTTGGAGATTGGTGCAGGCAATGAAGCATTCCTTTTGGCACCGATGGACAAAAGAATATCTACAACGTCTTCAACAAAGACCAAAATGGCTTAAACCACAGGAAAATGTAAAAACACGAGATCTAGTTCTAGTCAAAAAGGATCATTTTCCATCGTTACAATGGCCATTAGCAAGGATATTGGCAATTCATCCTGGCGAAGATGGTTTTGTTCGGGTTGTCACTATCAAACTACATGGAAATGTGACAAAACGGCCTATTACAAAGATTTGCCCATTACCACTCCGAAGCCAATCAAATGAATCACCGATAGTTGAAACTCAATCAAAATCGCCGATACCTCAGCCATCATCTAGTACACTGTCAAGTACGAGAAAGCGAAAGCCGGTTCCAAATGATCCAGAAGCCATGGTATCAAAGCAGACTAAAGGGGAAAAACGGCAGTCGATGACTACCAAAGGATTCATTTCGAACTTACTTACGACTTTGTTGATCTTATGTGTCTTCTCAACGCCAACACAAGCAACTGTGAACATTTCACACTTAAACGGAGGTCTGTTTATCGAGCACGTGGGTCTCGGTAATTTATTACGGGGATCGTTGCAACTAAACATCAGGATCCCAATGTCTGACCTCATACAAGATCGAAAGAACATAGAAAATGTGAGCGACAGTTGGGAGGCAAAGTAACAGACAAGATACGATGCAGAAGTCTTGTCAATCATCTCGGTAAGTTTACAGACGACACCCTCCAGAAAATTGAAAGATTACAGTTCATCACTAGTCGCGCCAAGTGGGGTATACTAGGTCAAATGCTTACGGCAATGTTTGACGTAAATGATCAAGTAATAGCCGATATTAGCACCTTAGCAGAAAACCAAGAAAAGCTACAACGATTGTTTTCTCACCAAGGTGCAATTATCCTTCAAGCAACGAAAATATTAAACAAAACATCAAGCAGGATGAGCACACAACTCAGTCATTTTTCGGAACAGCTGGAGGCAGGATTGAGTTGGATTAACCAGTTCCAGGTTGACAACGATCACAATGCTTTGAATATTCAGTTTTTGGGAACATACAAACAAGCGGTGAATTTTATTCAGGAGATACAGGATAAATACAATCGTATTTTAACAGCCGTTTATACGAGAACAGGAATCTGGGAATGCATACAGATGGCAGAACTAGAAGCAGACATACATACAGCTCAAGCATTGCTATCTCCACATTTGGATCTTCTACATATAACCACGACAAAGATATCATTTTTCCACACCAACGCATCAATTGAGATCCAAGGTCATCTTCCTATTATGGATAAGCGGCCATACGACCTAGTCAAGGCAACTGCGATCCCTCAGCTGCATGAGGGGAAAACATTCTTCGAATTCAACATCAACAACAATCTCCTTGGAATCAACTATAAGGATCAGATGTATTTCGAAATATCAGAGGAAGAGTTCTTCAATGCTCAAGAAATTGGTCTCAACAAATACTTGCTATCGTCATCCATATTAATTAATTTACTAACTAGATCGAACTGTATTGTCAAACAGATATACAAAGCTTATACAATGAAAAACTGTTCAATACATTCATTTGCCATTGAAAGCCTCGTTGTGAAACAATTGCTGACAAATAACATGTGGTTATTCGTAACGCCAGAGCCAACCCATGCACAGACGACTTGTCACGACACAAGAACAAATATTATACTAAATGGAACGGGTTTGCTGCAGTTATCAGAAGACTGCACCGTTCACACCAAGGAGTTTATCCTTTCACCAAAAAGAACGGCCCAGAGTCACCAATTTTCATCTTACATTACTTCAACGGTTCCAGTTTTCAACTTAAGGTATCCAGCTACGGCGACAAAACATATTGCGAAATCAACTATCATACAGTCATCTGGATATTTAAAATCAGTCGCAACTGAGCAAGAAAACTTGATAGCTGAAGTAAAGGAAACCGTCTGGAAGAAAATCCACGACCATGGTATTACGGCAGCGGCATCAACACTGACATCCTGTTTTGTGGTTATCGTAGTAGTCATGCTAATTCGCTACCGGAAAACTTGCAACCAAGACCACAGGAAACCAGCAACTACATGGTATGAAGAGCATCAACTATAAGAGCCGGACCGGCTCTTGGTGGGCGGCAATGTTCGCACACATGAAAAGATTTTCGTAATCTCACAAAATTCACAAACCAAACGAACCAGCTTCAAGCTGCATACATAGCACACTTGCAAGTTCATTCAAGTGCGCTCAAAGTTCAATTACCTGAATTCACATCAATTGCATTTATTTATTTTAAATCAATATTGTTGTATCGACACATTCGATTTTAAATTGTGCTGTAAAGTATATTGCCCTGATTACAAATTCCAATTCAAAACGTAATTCATGAGAAGCACAATATTTGGAATAGTGTATTGTAAGCAAAAAATATATTTATAAAAGCCACAAAGAAGTACCAATAAACCATTCATTGCAAGACAGCAGTAATCATTGTTTAAATTTACAATCCGCTTCATCGAAGTTCATCACTCAGAACAAATAGGTCGTTGTAAAAAATTTTTTTACAAAGACCTAAAAAAGCGCAAAGAATCGTTATTCTTTTTATATTTAAATTAGAAAACTTATCTGAATTTGATGTTCCTTGTTTGCATTGGGCTCCCAATCAATATTGGCAGACGTTTATGACATCTGATTGTCAACAATTACTGAAGATCACGGTGATGATTTTATCAGAAATGATATATTGTGAATTTAAAGTTACGATATTGTCAGTTTGAAATTCACTGATAGCGAATTAGAAAGTACCGAATTCCTTTGTTTTTGAAAATTGCGGTATGGTGAAAAATCTGTACATATTCTCTCATGAGTTTTCTGAAGGTGAATGTGAACGGTCGAAACGTAAACTTGAAGATAAATTTAAAGTAAAAGTCAATAAGGTTGTAATTGAATTTAAACTAGAAATAATAAATAGTTAAATAAAATAATAGTTTTTTTCATTCGAAAGGTGTTTATATCGGGAACATTTTTTGTTCGTCGAGCGGGATATAAGAATTCTTTCAGATAATCGAATCCAGTATCAATTAATTATTTGATGAGTTAAAATTCAAAATAGTGACAGTTTCTTTAGTGGTATCTTGAATTACGGGCCGCGCGGTTAATTAAATCAAAGACATATGGTTAACGGCAAGGAAGTCTGGTAAGTCCTTTTCCATTTTCCTTACTTATCCTTTGTTTTAAAAGGTTCATAATTCTGTGCGTCAAAGAGACGTAAAATATAAACGTTGTTTGGAATTTTTTTTTCCATTTTCCTTATATAACATATCTGATTGAAAAGTTCTCAATTCTGGGCGTTAAAAAGACGTCAAGTAAAAAATTTGTTTGCAGTATTTTCGCATAAATGCGATAACTGTTGATTGCTTGAACTTTTAATTTTGAGCGGTTGTTGTTAAGAAACGCACGAATCAAACTGTGTTCGAAGTGTATAATGTAGTATTCAAGCACTTACATTAGGCAATATCAAACGTTCGAATAATAGTGACCAAATATTGATAATAGGAGAAAGCGTATTACAGGTCAAATTCGGTCAAAGACAAGGAAATTGGAAGCCGACGCAATCTGCCGACTTTAACACGTACTCTTCCTAATACAGTATTTTAAAACTACGGCAGGCTGAAAAAATGGAACGTTTAGTAGCGCAACAAGACTTACTAAACGAGCAAATAAATAAAATGTACGATAATTTCCGAAAGGACTCCAAAGCTCGTAAAACATTGGCGTACGTCAATAAATTAAAACAACGGGTACAAGAGGTCCGTCGATCATTTATTCAAACTCATGATCAAATATTCGCATTGGTTCAAGGGAAGGAGGATTTGACACTGGAATATTTTACAAAGAATGTGTATGTTACCTTCGAAGAATTCAATTTGAATTTCGAAACTGAGTTAGAGCAATTGCGTATAGAACATGAATCGCAAGGAATGCAAGGCAATCAGAATGCACAAAATCAACCCTCGAAGAGTCCAGAAGAGACAGACGTTCGACTCCCGAGAATAAATTTACCCAATTTCAGTGGGGACATTGTTAATTCACAACAAAACAAATATCGCCAAAGTAGAAAAGCTGCACTATTTGAAATGTAGCCTCGCAGGAGAAGCTGAGCAGCTACTGAAACATTATTCAGTCCCCGATGACAATTACGACTCGGCATGGAAGCTTCTACTAGAACGATACGATGACAAACAGGTCCTCCTGAACGTGCAGCTGAAAAGGTTACTTACGTTAAATAACGCTAATGAATCTGTTTCGTCAATAAAGCTACTACTGGATAGAACGCTTGATTGTGTTCAAGCAATAAACAACTTAAAAATTGACGATAAATAGGATGCAATGTTGATTCAGCTCATCATACAACGTTTGGCAACTGATTCACGCCAACTGTGGGAACAACAGCAAGCCTCTCTTCCTGAACCACCGTCATTTCGAAAGCTGAAAGATTTCATGCAATCTCGGTTCGAGCGTTGGAGGCTGCTGGAGTGGATAAACGAAAACCAAACAGAACTGTTCACAATGTATTGATAAGTTAGACAGATCAACGATTGAATTGTATCCTCTGCAAGGGTTCACATCATCTCAGACAATGTACAGAGTTTCGGCAAGCTAGTCACTCAATAGAATTTGATACAGTTAAAAGGAATGGCTTATGTCTGAATTGTTTGGAAAAGGGACACATGGTTGGGCAATGCCCTAGCAAAACCAGATGCTTTCGTTGTAAGTAAGCACATCACACGCTGCTTCACAGGTCTGAAACGACAAGCAAAACCGACGTCAGCCATCGAACATATATGTCACCTAGATACGAAACTCAGGTATCGAGTTCTGGAATTTTCAATGAGCAACAACGAATGGCAGCACCTAATGAACAACACACAATGGCATTTACACACCGCACAGAATCACAGATTTTGGATGTGTCCGGAAACCTCTTATCGAATAAATCACCAACAGCCGCTATAATGGACACTCCCATTTTGGACAATATGCAAACGGTATTATTAGCGACAGCTTTAGTGAATGTAGAGACTTCAAACGGAGACATGACACTCCGTACTCTACTAGATCAAGGGTCACAAATGTCAATCGTTTCGGAATGCGCAGCCCAAAGATTAGGTGTTAAAGGAAGGTCCACAAACACCACTATAGCAGTCATTGGGAAATCAAAAGGTATTTTGACAAATGGAAAATCGAGAATGAAGTTATATCTCAGAAATAACGAACATTTGACCATAGAGGCTATCATCTTAAATAAATTGACCAACTTTATTCCATCACAGACTATTTCTACGTCCATTAGAAAACTTGAACACCTAGACCTCGCTGATCCTCACTTTGATAGACCCAGCAAAATTGATCTGCTATTAGGAGCAGACATTTATGCACAAATAATCCTCGGAGGTATTAGAAATTTGAAAAAAGGGCCAGTACTCCAATTTACCAAATTGGGCTGGATAATATCTGGGAAAGTTGACATAGGCGACACCCAAATATTACATACATTTGCAATTGAAACAAACCGAAACTTAGAAATCAGCGAAGAATTAAAAAGATTTTGGGAAATTCGAGAAGTCGGAGCAAGCCGAGTTATGACACAGGAAGGAGAAGCTTGCGAGCAACACTATAGAACTCACGTACAAAGGGAGCCAAACGGACGATATCAGGTCCGATTACCTTTCAAAAATATGGATTGCCAGCATCAGTTAGGAACCTCTAGAACAAGTGCAGTAACAAGCCTATTGAAATTAGAAAAACGTTTTGCCGTGAACAAAGAACTTTATGCAGAATACTCAATCGTAATCCAGGAATACATAAACTTGGGCCACATGAAGGAAGTTCCTTATTGTGAAAAATCAGTTGTCGAAGCTGGAAGGAAAATCACCACAGCCAATTTTCTCCCACATCACGCTGTATATAAAAAAAAGTATCTCAACCAAATTACGCGTAGTGTTTGACGCGTCGAGGAAAACGAGTTCTGGAGTGTCACTCAACGATATTTTGTTGACTGGACCATCCATTCAAAAGAGCATGACGTCAATCATCATCCGATGGAGGTTGAAGCAATTCGCAATGATGGCTGACATCACAAAGATGTATAGACAGATGAACATGCATCCTCAAGATGCGAATTTTCAAAAGATTGTCTGGAGGTCTCAACCGAATGAACCAATCAAAGACTACTGCCTTACAACAGTGACTTTTGGAACCACTTCTGCCCCGTTTCTTGCAATACGCACGCTAAACCAATTGGCGATGGACGGAAAAGAAAAATTTCCTGTTGCGAGCGAATCGATACTTAACGAATTTTATGTGGATGATTTGCTATCCGGAGGACAGAGCCTACACGAATGCATCACCAAAAGAAATCAATTGACTGAACTACTGAACTCTGGTGGCTTTCAATTACGAAAATGGATAGCAAATAACAAACAAATTTTGCAAGGAGTCCCAACACAGGATATCAAGATGAAGGAAGCAATCGACTTCGTCATGGATCAAGCTTATAAATCGTTAGGAGCTATGTGGTTTCCGTTGAGGGATTACTTCACGTATCGATTGAAGAAGCATGAACAACTAACAACGTACACAAAAGGCGCTATTCTATCAGAAGTAGCACGTCTATATGACCCGCTAGGCTGGATAGCACCTATCATAATAGTGGCGAAAATATTACTTCAAAGTCTTTGGTTGTCTGGGCAAGACTAGGATGACCCAATACCAAGTCCTCTAAACACAGAATGGATTACTTTGTGGAAGCAGCTACCTGCAATTGAACATATTAAAATCACAAGATGGGTGACATATCAACCAGGCGCACTTGTAACTCTCCATGGATTCTGCGACGCTTCTCAAAGGGCCTACGCGGCTGCAGCTTACAATCAGGTCCAACGGTCACTTCCCATCTTTCTTGCAGCCAAAACCAAGGTGGTACCAGTAAAACCAGTGACTCTTCCCCGTTTAGAGTTGTGTGGAGCAGTACTTTTGTCTCGGTTAGTAAAGGAAGTAACAACGGCATTAGAATTGGAAAAGATGTCCACCTGGTTATGGACCGACTCGGAGATCGTTTTAGCTTGGTTGAGAGGTCATCGCACCCGATGGTCTATCTTCGTCAGCAAAAGAACGGCCAACATTGTTGAAAACGTTGGCAACGTTCCATGGCGTCATGTGCCGTCAAAATAGAATCCAGTTGGTGTAGCTTCTAGGGGAACTAAACCCAACGAGCTAGTCAATAATAAACTGTGGTGGCACGGACCAAGCTGGACTGGACCGATCGATAATAATTAGCCTGAAAATAAAGATATACCATCAACTGACCTCTGATTGGAATAATAAAGGAAAATTTTTTGGATGACCTATTGAAAAAATACTCGACATTAACAAGGTTAATAAGAATCACCGCTTATTGTTTTCGTGCGATTAAAGCGAAATTGAACCGACCAACCTCTCAAACATATCTCATTAGCGATGAACTAAAACATGCTTTTGAATTCTGGGTCAGACGTGCTCAACGAACGGAATGCTCGGCAGAGCTACTAAATCTTCAAAAATTGAAACCGGTCGGAAATAAAGGCCAATTAGCTAATCTGAATCCATTTATAGATAAAAGGGGCATAATGAGGGTTGGAGGTCGCTTACAACACGCTCAACTCTCTTTCGATGAAAAACATCCAATAATCTTACCTCAGATACACCAATCAACAATGCATGGACAAACGCAGTTAATGCTAAATAGTTTGAAGAGAAAATTCTGGCCGCTGTTTTCGTGCTAATGCAAAGGGTTTGACGCAACTAATGGAAGATCTGCCAGAAGCTCGAGTAACTATATCACGCCCGTTCACACACACAGGTATCGATTTCTGTGGGCCATTCAATCTCAAAGATCGCCGTGGAAGAGGATGCACAATATCAAAGGGCTATGTGGCAATATTTATCTGCCTGGCTGCGAAGGCTATGCATATAGAAGTCGTTAGTGATCTTTCCACACCAACATTTCTAGCAACGCTGCACAGATTCATGGCGAGAGGAGGAGTTTGCAAACACATTTATTCCGATTGTGGGACAAATTTTGTTGGAGCAGCTGCTGAGCTAAAAATCATGATGAAAATAAATGCTTATGCGGCTGAGACCTTAGCAAATGATGGAGTAAAATGGCATTTCAATCCACCAGCTTCCCCTCATTTTGGTGGGCTCTGGGAAGCCGGAGTACGTTCAATTAAATTGCACTTACGTCGAATAGAAGGCAACGTACCTTTAACATATGAAGAGCTTTCTACAGTATTAGTTAATATAGAAGCTTGTCTTAACTCTCGTCCTTTATGCCCTCTAAGTGTTGACCCTAGCGATATCACTGCATTGACTCCAGCCCATTTTCTCATCGGTGATATTATGGGAGTACCACCTGAAAAGGAATTCGAAACGGCCAATATCAATCACTTAGACAGATGGCTACTGACTCAAAAACTTACCCAAGATTTTTGGAAGCGATGGCAGAAAGAATACTTGAGTCGTCTCCAACGTCGGCCGAAATGGTTAATTAAAGAAACCAACGTGAAAGTTGGTGATTTATGCATCTTAAAGGATGAGAAGCTGCCATCCTACCCGTGGCCTCTAGCTCGGATCATACAAGTACATCCGGGTCCCGATGCAATAGAACGTGTTGTGACGGTTTGGGCAAATGGCAAAACATACAAACGATCCATCACAAAAATGGCACTACTGCCTATACAAAGAACGACACCATCACCATATAGATCATAGGGGATAACTTCACCACGCCAATGCATCGAACCACAGATCAAAACTTAAAGAACGCTGAAACCAAACATCCGAGCCTAATTGACATCAAAGGTATATCAAATAATAAAACCGTCAAACTAATATCTACATTTACAGAAACCGCAATCGAGAGTAAACGCTGCTGAGGGTTTTCAATAAACTCCTCATCCGGGGAAGTATGTTCAAAGTCATTTCCGGATCCAGCGCTGAAACCTGAAACAAAAAAAGCACAAAGAATCGTTTTTCTTTTTATATTTAAATTAGAAAACTTATCTGAATTTGATGTTCCTTGTTTAAATTGGGCTCCCAATCAATATTGACAGACGTTTATGACATCTGATTGTCAACAATTACTGAAGATCAAGGTGATAATTTTATCAGAAATGATATATTGTGAATTTAAAGTTACGATATTGTCAGTTTGAAATTCACTGATAGCGAATTAGAAAGTACCGAATTCCTTTGTTTTTGAAAATTGCGGTATGGTGAAAAATCTGTACATATTCTCTCATGAGTTTTCTGAAGGTGAATGTGAACGGTCGAAACGTAAACTTGAAGATAAATTTAAAGTAAAAGTCAATAAGGTTGTAATTGAATTTAAACTAGAAATAATAAATAGTGAAATAAAATAATAGTTTTTTTCATTCAAAAGGTGTTTATATCCGAAACAGTTGCATATTTGTTGAAATGAGGTTGAGAGTGCAATTTATTGATCTGTTCATTTAGATCATCGAGTTTATGGGATGCAATATTCAGAACATCCAGTTTATATTGTTCGATAAATGGATTTGATCAAGGTAATAATTGAAATCCGTTTGGTTTACTCTAGTTTCCCCGCAACAGTCGTCTTCCACTATATTGAGGCTAGGAATTATGTTTTCATAATATGAAATGAATTCATTATTGGTAAGTAACTGAGTCTGTGAAGAAAATGCTTTGCAATTTTTCGCAAGAGTTAGGATTCCTGTGTTGGAAATTTCCACGTCCTTTATAGTATTATTACACTGTACTGTGAGCATATGTGGCTCCCTTATCGGGAATATCCAGTTGGTATTTAACAAATTCTGCCATAACTCAATTTTACCGGTCAGAATCTTTGTTGAGCAGTCAATTGGAATATAACTTTATTGATTTTGATAAGTAGAGATATTTCACAAATGGGTTTATTTAGGGTTGAATAGATGATATAATTTTCACAAATGTATTTATTATATTCTAATTGTTTACAGGAGTCAATTGTTTGGAGTTGCGAATATTGCAATTTATTTGCAGAAACAGCCAGGTACTTGAAACTAGGGTCGATATAAGCGTAAGATTTTTGTTTGGCATGAGGTATAGGTAAAGGTATCAAATAATATAAATTGAAATCAGTGTCTTCGACTAACCGGAAAGAAATAACAATGATCATTCGTTGATTTTTAAACGAGTATTGTATCCTTATAACGTCCCCCGCAGGGGGAATGCCAGTCGACAAGAGCCCTATTGGAAGCTAGCATTCTTTGGGGAGCTCCACCCCCACATACCCGAGGAAATTCCCGCAGGGGGAGTGCCGGTCGACAAGAGCACTCTTGGAGGCTAGCATTCTTTGGGGAGCGCCGCCCCCACGGACCCGAGGATATGGGGGGTGCCGTGAGGATCCCTCCTGGGATGACAGGTAATGACTCTGATTGGATCTGGACTACGCTTTGGACAACGAACTGGAAATGACGCTTTGGGCTGGCGGATGTAATGGTTTGGACCTAGTTGCTTTGCACAGTAGCGCCGAGGTGAAACTCGTGTGTGAACGGCTCCTATTCAATTATTATACCGTCTCCGTCCCGGTAAAACCTTGGCGGGCCTCGGAGTATGTTCGAAGTTCGCACCATTGGGTTGGTGGTGTAGGTTCGGTTGAGACGGACTCCCGATAAGCGCTGGTCTAGCTCTGAGCAATTGCCCCCATAAGGGCTTGTGCCACCCCTCGCATGGCCCCCTGCTCTGCAAAGATAACCATGGCACCAAAAAGACGATCACACACACGAACGGAGATAGCGGCTCCTAGAAGGGACCCAACAAAACTGGAGCAAACAAAATCAAAAGACCACAAATACCCAGAAAAAGAAACGATAAAAAATAATGACGACGCAACCAGCGGTTGCAGCCACGATGTCAACATGCTAACAACGTACTAACAACGACAAAAACGAAGACTAACACAACGACAGTGACGACGGACGAAAAACGGAGAATACAGACTGAGATTCCTGCGGCGTTCGGGCGCAGCAAAAAAATGATGCGAACGCCCGAGCGTCCTAATAAGGAGAAGCGGGAAACTCTGCAGGACGCTTCAGATGTTCGAGCGGTGGGAGATAACATAAAGAGCACCGAAAATTTGATTGTCCCTGCTGCGATCGTTACCGAAGCGACCGATGCAAGGGTCGCAAATCCCGACATTGCAACGAAAACTTCAGAAGCCAACGAGGAGATTACGGCACTAAAAGCAAAGAGTGACCAGACACCCCGTGAATGCACCGCCAACGTTGAAAATGTGGTGGAAGTACTTCACTCGGAAACGGAATGCTATAACCTCTCACAAGGATGGTTGCAAGGTACAATTGCGGCCCAGCGATACGAAGAAGAAAGACTACTCCGAAAAGCGGGAGATGTTCTGAAAAGAATACAAGCTGCATGCGACTCCCCAAAAATCAGCAAAGCAGCAAAGGCAGGGCTCCCTGAACAAGAGGAGCTCCTAGATCGCATATGGCACTATCGGAGGAGCTGGTTAAGGGCCGAAGACGAAGAGAAGGCTAAAGAGGCGCTTGGGGCGAAATCGAAAGGCCACACGCAGATAGCTCCACCATTAAACGTCAATAAAAGAATGGCGTCTAGCCCAATCGCAGGAGATCGGGATAAAAGAAGGAAGGAAGAGGCACTTGACGGGCGTGGAGCACCAGATGAGAGGTTCCAGACAGTGCTTACAAAAGGAGCGAAGAAAGCCGCAATGAAACTCCTTCAAAAAAGCCAGAAAGAAAAGTTCGTACGGACGCCCAATTACAAAAAGGACTTGATGCAAAACAGGAGAGGCAGAAGCCCCGACGAAGACCCCCGCAGCAGGCACTGCTCGTAAAACTCCAACATGGCCGATCCTACGCGGAGGTACTGCGGGGCATCAGGGGAAACGTAAGGCCCGAAGACACCAATACGACCATTAAAGTAGTACGACCAACGCGGTCGGGCCACATACTGGTCAAATTCGGAGCAGAGGCCGGCGATAAAGAAGCATTCTGTGACGCAGTAAAGAAAGTCCTCGCCATAAGCGCAACAATAGCCCCGCTGGAGCCGATGGCAACGATCGAAATACGAGACATAGACTGCGTGACGGGTCTGGCCGAGGTTGAAGTGGCCGTCAAAAAGGAGTTCCCTAGCGTGGGAAGGATCAAAGCGAGACTGACACCAGAAAACAATAGAGGACAACGCATGGCCATAGTTGACTTGGCCCAAAAGGACGTCGAACAATTCCTGAACAAGGGCAAAGTACGAATTGGGTGGGTTGTCTGTAGGATACGGCGAAGACCAACGCCTCTTCAATGTTTTAAATGCCTTGGTTATGGTCAAACCACACAAGTATGCAAAGGACCCGACAGGAGTTCCCTATGTTACAAATGCGGTGAAATGGGACATAAAAGAAAAGAGTGTACGAAGGAGGCACACTGTATTCTTTGCAAGGATGCTGATCCAAAACTTGATTTTGGACACGTCTTGGGATCAGGAAAATGCCGGGTGTTCCAGGAAGCCCAAGCCAAGGCAAAATCAGGGCTTCGATGAACCGCATCCTGCAGCTAAACCCACACCGCAGTTCAACCGCCCAAAATCTGCTTGAGCAGTTTGCAAGGGACATGAAACCCGACTTCTTGCTGCTGAGTGAGCAACACCATGATAAACGTCCTGCATCATGGTATTCTGATGAAACTGGTACTGCCGCCATCTGTGTTCGGAACAGTGACTTTCAAGCGGAGAGTTGTGGACGAGGGTATGGTTTCGTGGGATCGGTGCTCAGGGATCACCTTCTTTAGTGTGTACCTAACGCCTAACGAGTCGATATTATCTTTCGAAGCCAAGCTTAATGCCTTGGAGGGCGCTGTCTCGAACGCAGAGGGCAAAGTGCTCGTTGTGGGCGACTTCAACGCTAGAGCAATCGAATGGGGTATGCCCCAGATGGATCCGCGGGGAAAACGAATCCTGGAAATGGCGGCCAGGACGGCCCTTGTCGTACTAACTACCGACAATACGCCAACTTTCCGCCGTATTGGCTGTGAGGAAACCATATCGGACGTGACATTCGCCTCGGAGTCCTTTGTACGGAGGATACACAACTGGAAAGTATTAGAGGACTACTCAGCCAGTGATCATCAGTGCATTCTGCTTGAGATAAGTGATGCTGTCTCCCGACGTCCGTGCTCTCGGCCTTCTACAACTGGATGGAACATCGGAAGGCTGGACGTCGAAAAGTTCGTCAAGGTTCTTACAGCAGGTGAGCCGCTGCAGGGAGCTTCGGAGGGGACGGAAGAACTGGCAGCTCAAGACGTGGTGAACTCTACTATGAGCATCATTACGACTGCTTTCTGCGCTTTTATGCCCTGTCGAAGACTCCAGCACGGCAAGCGCCCAGTGTACTGGTGGTCAACTGAAATTGCTGAAAAGCGAAGGGAGTGTCACAAGCTTCGATGTGAGGCTCAACGGGTGCGGAACCGTGACGAGGCATGCAACCAGGTGGCAGCATATAAGTCGGCCAGGAAATGCCTTCGCAAACTGATCAACAGTCGCAAGGCTCGCTGCTGGCAAGCCCTAGTGGACAATGTGAACAAGGATCCGTGGGGCCTTGGCTACAAGCTGGTCATGGGGAAGCTTGGTGCCCTACGGAAGCCTTGTATACATGACGCGGAAAAGATGGACGCGATAGTGCGGGGACTCCTCCCCGCCCATCCCGTCCGTGTTGACGCTGTCCATGGTGAAACAGCAGTAGAGTGCCTACTCTTCACACAGCTGGAACTGGAGGAGGCAGTCCTTTCATTGAAAGTGAGGAAGGCTCCAGGTCCAGATGGTGTTCCAGCTGAGGTGTTGCGGCTCGTCAATCACCATTGTCCTGACTTGCTGCTCAGCAGATTCAACGCTTGCCTACGAGACGGGGTTTTCCCGGTACGATGGAAGGTGGCAAGGCTCGTGCTGATCAGCAAGGGAAAGGGAAATCCCGAATCGCCGTCTGCATACCGCCCGTTATGCATGCTAGACACGGCTGGGAAAGTGCTAGAGAAACTCATCAAGGAAAGACTCATTGACACGATTCGTGCTGCTGGGGACCTATCTCCTCGGCAGTACGGCTTTAGAGCAGGACGTTCTACCATTGATGCGATTGCAGAGGTGGTGAACGCGGTCCAAAAGGCAGAGGCATATAGTCGCACCAAGCGACGGATCGTCCTGTTGGTGACACTCGACGTCAGGAATGCCTTCAACTCCGCTAGATGGGTGGATATTCTGGACACGCTGGAAAACTCTTTTCAAGTTCCAGAATATCTAATGCGGCTTTTGAGGAACTACCTAAAGGACCGAAGCCTGCTCTACGACACGACACAGGGCCAACGAAGGATGGAAATTACATCGGGTGTTGCCCAGGGATCTATCCTTGGTCCGGACCTGTGGAACGTGTCTTACGACGAGCTACTGAGACTTGAGATGCCAGATGAGTCGCGTTTGGTCGGCTATGCGGATGATGTTGCGGCTCTGGTCGCTGGACGCACCGTTGAATAAGCGCAACTTAGGCTAGGTATGCTAATGCGCCGAGTGAGAGACTGGATGACTGCTCGCGGGCTGAGTTTAGCACTGGAGAAAACCGAATTGGTCATCTTGACAAAAAAAAGAATCCCTAGAGTAAAGATGATCAGTATTGGAGGTATACAAATCGAATCGAAGCCAGCGATGAAGTACCTGGGGCTACTGATCGACTCGACGATGAGTTTCTCTGAGCAAATCAGGGCAACGGCTGAGAAGGCTGCTTGGGGAATATCGGCCCTGAGTCGACTTATGGCCAACGTAGGGGGACCCAGCCCATCAAGAAGACGCCTCTTGATGAGTGCTGTAGCGTCAGTGCTACTGTACGGAGCAGAGGTATGGGGCGACACTCTCAGCAAGGAGGTACACCGAAAACGTTTGGCACAGGTACAGAGAAGAGGAGCACTGAGAATTGCAGCTTCGTATCCAACAGTCTCCGACTCGGCGGTGAGAGTGATTGAAGCCGTGATACCTGTTGCCCTCCTTGCTAGAGAGCGCCCCGCTATTTATCTGCGCCGAAACGAGGATGCGAGGGAGATAGTTGTCCGCGAGGAGAGGCAGCGCTCGCTCAACGATCGGCAGCAGTCTTGGGTGAATTGCACGAAGGAAAGGTGGACTGCGCGCCTCATCCCGGATGTGAGACCGTGGCTAAATCGAAGGCGGGGTGAGCATGACTTCTATCTGACCCAGCTTTTGAGCGGGCATGGGTGTTTTCAGTCTTACCTGCACAAGATCGGTAAGTCACGGTCTCCCGATTGTCGGTTGTGCCCAGGAGAGGAGGACAATGCCTGTCACACATTTTTTGCGTGTACAAAATGGGTCAGGCTGCGAGGGGAACTCTACAGGGAGACGGGAGAGCTCACCCCGGATAATATAGTTACGGTGATGCTCGAATCGGTTGACAAATGGAACCAGGTGGCACATTATGCTCGGGCAGTCCAATAATATATAAGGGACTGACAGCAGCCGGGGGCGCTGGGGCTGGGGGATCGCTCTTCTGGCATTTCCTCTTCCCCTCTCCCCTCCCGCTAGGAAAGGGACTCCCCAGCTTGAAGGCGCCCCACGGCGTAACAAAACGAGACCTGGCCCGAAGTAATGTGTCAAACGGTTCCAGGCTGGGTTCTCACGTTGACAGGGGAGGTGTTTAGTGGGTAGTCCAGTTGCGCATAAATAGCACTCTTACTCTGTGCATAAATAGCATTCACCTCCCTACCACAAAAAAAAACATGGTGGAGCTATCTACATGTCGCCTTTAGATTTCACCCCAAGCGCCTCTTTAGCCTTCTGCTCGTCTTCGGCCCTTAACCAGCTGCCCCGATAGTGCCCTATGCGATCTAGGAGCTCCTTATTTCAAGGAGCCCTGCCTTTGCTGCTTTGCTGATTTTTTGGGGTGTCGCATGCAGCTTGTATTCTTTTCAGAACATCTCCCGCTTTTCGGAGTAGTCTTTCTTCTTTGTATCGCTGGGCCGCAATTGTACCTTGCAACCATCCTTGGGAGAGATTATGGCGTTCCGTTTCCGAGTGCATTACTTCCGCCACATTTTCAACGTTGGCGGTGCATTCACGCGGTGTCTGGTCACTCTTTGCTTTTAGTGCCGTAATCTCCTAGTTGGCTTCTGAATTTTCCGTTGCAATGTCGGGATTTGCGACCCTTGCATCGGTCGCTTCGGTAACGATCGCAGCAGTGACAATCGAATTTTCGGTGCTCTTTATGTTATTTCCCACCGCTCAAACACCTGAAGTGTCCTGCAGAGTTTCCCGCTTCTCCTTATTAGGACGCTCGGGCGTTCGCATCATTTTTTGCTTCGCCTGAACGCCGCAGGAATCTCAATCTGAACCAGACTGTCTCCTATTCTCCGTTTTTCGCCCGTCTTCACTGTCGTTGTGTTAGTCTTCGTTTTTGTCATCGTTAGTACCGCTCGCGATGTACTGTTGACTTCGTGGCTGCAACTGCTGGTTGTGTCGTCGTTATTTTTTGTTTAGTTTTTTGGATGTTTTTGATATTTTGATTTTGTTTGCTCTAGTTTTGTTGGGTCCCCCCTCAGAGCCGCTATCTCCGTTCGTGTGTGTAGTCGCCTTTTTGGTCCCATGGTTAACTTTGCCATGCGAGGGTTGGCACAAACCCTTATGGGGACAAGTCCTCAGAGCCAGACCAGCGCTTATCGGGAGTCCGTCTCAACCGAACCTACACCACCAATCCAATGGTGCGAACTTCGAACGTAATCCGAGGCCTTCCAGGGTTTTACCGGGACGGAGACGGTATGATAGTTGAATTGGAGGCATTCACACACGAGTGTCACTTCGGCGCTACTGTGCAAAGCAACTAGGTCCAAACCATCACATCCGCCAGCCCAAAGCGTCAATTCCAGTTCGTTGTGCAAAGCGTAGTCCAGATCCAATCAGAGTCGTTACCTGTCATCCCAGGAGGGAACCTCACGGCGCCATCCATATCCTCGGGTCCTTGGCGGCGGCGCTTCCCAAAGAATGCTAGCCTCTAATAGTGCTCTTGTCGACCGGCACTCTCCCTGCGGGAATTTCCTCGGGTACGTGGGGGCGGAACTCCCCAAAGAATGCTAGCCTCCAAGAGTGCTCTTGTCGACCGGCATTTCGCCTCCGGGGGAATTTCTGATCTTTGCGTAGGAGTTTGGTGAGAGGTTTCGTTAGTTTAGAAAAGTTCTCTATGAACCTTCTATAATATCCAAAGAGTCCTAAAAAGGATTTTATAGATTTTGGATTTCTTGGAATGGGAAACTCTTTAACAACTTTGATCTTTTCAGGATTTGGTAAGACTCCTTCCTTAGAGATGATATGGCCCAAATATACGACTTCATGTCGCATGAACTCACATTTTTCCGGTTCTAGCTTTAATCCACTTTTCCGGATTCTTTCAAAGACATTCCTGAGTTTTGATTGGTGATCTTCGATAGAACAAGCGTAAATGACTGTATCGTCGATATAGATGAAGCATTGAATTCCTTGTAGCCCGGACAAAACTGTATTCATCAAACGCTGGAATGTTGCTGGAGCGTTTTTTAATCCAAAAGGCTTTCTCAAGTATTCATAATGGCCTAAGGGTGTAGAGAAATTTTTTTTTGTTGCGATCCTCTGGTCGCATATTGATCTGATGAAAACCACTTGCGAGGTCGAGAGTTGTAAAATACTTAGAATGTTCCAGTTGGTCCAATATTTCTGTTATGTTGGGAATTGGGAAAACATCTGACTCAGTTACACTGTTTAATTTCCTATAATCAATTACATGTCTCCACTTAATCTTGCCTGATGCATCCTATTTTTTGGGAACGACCCAAAGAGGTACTGACCATGGACTATTCGATGGTTGTATATAACCTTGATCGAGCATTTTCCCTATTTGCTCTTTTACCTCTTCCTTGTGGATTTCAGGATACCTGTAGGTTTTTGCAGATATAGGTCGGGATGCTGTAAAGTTAATTTCGTGTTGGCACAAATTTGTGCTTGTCAAGTGGTCTTCTTCCAAAAAGAATATATCGGAGTACTTGGAAGTAATCTTTTGAATTGATTTAGTTTCTTCAATATTAAGGTGATCCAGTCTTAGAGATTTTTCAAGTAAAACTTTTCGATTCAGGGATTTAGTAGATTTAGGTTGATTAATTGTTGGATTTTCCAACTGTTTGGTGCAAAGATTTAGATTTTTACTTGAGATGATTTTATTTTGGTCACCATTTGGATTTAGGGTGTTAATATTAATTTCTTCGAAAGAGATTTCAGGTGCTAATATTTCTTAATCTTGTTCGTTCACATTTAAGATTGAGACAAGGGCTTTTTGGTATTTATCGATGGAGGTGAGGACTTCACCTAAAAAGACATGATAGCCACCTAAAAGAGATGATAGCTCGCTTCGATTTACGATGCCTTCTGAGATTTCAGGAGTTTCTACGTGGACCTTGATAAAGTTAATTGAACGAGATTTGATAGTTAACATGGTTGGTTTCCATGATTGATTATAAAATCTTAGGTTGGGTGTTAATTGATCGGACTGGTTCGATGATTCTGCTGGGGGTCTAGATTCCAAAAATTATGGGGGATTAAGATCTGAATATAGTGAAGATTCGTCATTGATCTCGTTGATGTTTTCGGAAAGTTTGCGGATTTCCATTCTCACTACTTCACCTCTAACTTTTAGAAGGTTTCGTGAGAAATCCATGATACAATCATATTTACGCAAAAATTCTGCTGTGTAAACCTCAAATTTATCAGGGAAGAATCCACTGCTCAAGTGGATCCACATATTCCCTGGAAACTGGTAGTTTTTTCCACATCTACAATAGTTTGTCCCATTAATGATTTACCTCTTATTATGAAGACAGCTGCTCCGGAATCGATTAAAAATCTGAAATATACATTTTTTTTAGTTAGGGCTAGTAGTAGTAGTAGTAGTAGTAGCTAGTAACTGAAACAGGTAAGGCAGATCTACTCTTTCAGAATTTCTGCTATGGTCCGAACACTTGGGTTCGGGAACGTTACCCCGTTTTTTGAATGATTGAAACTTTGTTGGTTAGATTGAGAGGGATAATTGTTCTGATTGCGTCGTCTTGTTAGAAGGGGAGGATGCCATGGACTTGGATCTGATAAGGGCGGACAACTTTTCTTCCTCAATCGCAACCTGCATAGCCTCGGTCAACGTTCTAACATTCCGAGCACGGAGTATATTACTAATGGCAGGATCTATATTCAAAATGAATGTGTGCAGAATGAGGTTTTATAATTGCAGCGATTATACCTTTGAGTTCCAATTCATCTTCGTTAGCCTGCTTAACACACACTATTAAATTTTTCGCGGCGGTCTCAATACGCACGAAAAATTGGAAGATCGTTTCTTTTGGGGTTTGCTTGCATTGCTGCAGTTCAATTAAAAGATGGTTTAATGTTTAGCTGGTAGAGATTGTGATTTGAATTTCGTTTTCCAGATGGTGGATTAAATTTTTGATCGCTATTTTTCCTTTTGAGTTGAGTTGCATTTGACTTCGTTGATTGATGCGCTCAGCAGGATGAATTTGTTGTATTTGAGCTGACTTTGTTGGTTAATGAGTTCAGCAGGATGAATTTGTTGTATTGATCTTTTGCTCGTCCCTTTCAATAGGATGCGTTCGTACTTGCTGCCACCAGAATGATTTTGATTCCTGATGAGATTTTTGCTTCCTGATGATTCGAGCTTAGCGTCTTGCAAGGTTTGTTTTTGCCCAACTGCAGAGCGTATGATGCAAAACTGCGAACAGATAAAACTATGTTTGTTAGATTGTTTGGACTTTATTAATCACTGGATGGTAATCTTTTTTTGTTTTGTTTTAAAATACCTCCATTCCCTACCACTCTCTCCATCACTCTTTCTTCGTCGCACAACGCTCGTGCGATCAGCATTCACATTACGTCGCTTGGTCCTTGTGCCACCCAGACAATGTTTAACGCATCGGTATAAGGGGGCACACAATATAATGTGAACTAGTCCTTTTCGTGAACATCTAGTCCAAAAAATCATGATCAGCTCTCAGAGATAAAAAAAATTCAATATAATACGACGCATTCAAAAAAAACTCTAACTGTCACTTCAGTATCTCGCAGAATTACAGGTCCACGCTTCAATCAGTGCTCATTAAATGCTCCCTTAGTCTTTTCTTAATTACCAAAAGTGAGTTTGCTTCCTTAACAATTTCTGGTAGATTGTTGTATATACGCAGAGCATCATTCGTTGCATCATTCTTTAGTCGATCCGTTCTGGCAAAAGGTATTACGAATTGATTTGCATTCCTCGCATTATATGGGTTGATCTGTGATACCTTAATTAATGGCGCTCGTTCCGATCCATTGGTTTTTAAATTTCTGTAGATAAACTTAGCTTTCTCCATAATAATAATTTGACTAAATATTAATGATTTTGCCAATTAGTAAACCAAACTAGTTTGAGTAAGCATTGGCAGCTTCAGAATGTTTTTATACGCTTTGGTCAGCAGCCTGGATTGTTGTTGCTTTGCTGATTGACTCCAAATAAGTACTCCATAATGCAATTTCGCCTTAAGCTATTTATGTGTGATAACCAGGTCATACGATGGTCTATGATAAGACCAAGATATGTCATTTCTAGCACTCTTTGCAATTTTTCGCCGTTGATATTTAGTTCGACATCTATGTCTCCTTTGTTCTTTTGCTTAAAAACAATATATTTTGTCTTTGATGTGTTCAATACTAGTTTGTTTCCAATTAACCACTGATGAAATTTTCCTAGATCTTCGTTGATAGTGTTCTCAATGGCAGTTTTGTCTCGTCCTGAATAAAGTAGAACTGTGTCATCAGCATATAATGTGTGATATCCCGTCAGCCCACATGTATTTAGATTATTTGTGTATAGCAGGAACAAAGTTGGGCCAAGTATTGAGCCTTGGGGAACTCCTGTTTTCGTAGGTGCATGATTGCTCAGGACATTGTTGATTAAAGTTCTCTACGATCTTCCCTCCAAGTAGCTCTTAAACAACTGCTTAGGACTACCCTGAATACCGTACGATTCAAGTTTACGAAGCAAGAGGTCATGATCAACTGTATCAAATGCTTTTTTCAAATCCACAAAAATTGCGATGACATAATCACCTCTGTCAAGTCCTAGATTGATGAAACGTGTGACAAAATGTAGGGCATCCAAAGTACTCTTGGTCTTTTGAAAACCAAACTGATGTTGGCTTATGATAGAGTTTTCAACTAAGAATGATGTTAATCGATTGTTTAGTATTTTTTCAAATATCTTACTAAATCCCGTCAGCAGCGCAATCGGGCGATAGTTATTCGGGTCAAGATGATCACCACCCTTAATTATAGGAACTATTTTTGCAAGTTTTTCTTCTTCCGGAAAAGTTCCATTCCTAATATTGTAATACCTACACCAATAAATATTTATAAATATCATACTTACATCTATAAATTTAAATAAATACTCACATTCATATCCATACACTTCCGTAAACAATCATATCAGCATGTAAAAACAAAAATACGACAAAGATTCTACATGCCCATATCCATATCATATTACTCACTCGCAATGTCAACACAAAACCTACGAAAAAGCAAACAGTCAACTCGTTCATAAATTATTGCATTTGAATCTATGTGCTTACGTCTGTACATGCACTTGAGGGAATACTATGATTCATAAGACAAAACTGCATACGCAGATATTCATATGAATATACCCATATTACGCACATGAAGAAAAGGTCGCGTGGATCAAAAAACTGCAAACACATCAAAAATGTTTCAATGAGAATTGAGTAGCTTAGGTCGATGAATTGCGTAGGGATAATTTATTGAGTTGTAAATAAATGGCACCAATAAATTTATCGAACATGAATATATGGATATGAGTAATGTAAATTTTTGGAGTAAACAATTAGGTCAATTATTTTGTAAGAAGTATATTGTAAGCTAAAATTGAATATAAATGGTCGTAGGAAAATTTTAATAAAACATTCTTGGCAAGATACTCAACGTGTATTATTCATTCTGATTATTAACCCTTGAATCAAATAGTCGCGAAGTTATTTTTGCAGACTAAGTAATAACGGCGTCGTGGTCAGTAATGTCCTCGCCATTATATCTGCGGAGCAATCCGCTTTTTAGGTGAATATAATTATTGTCTTAGTAGGCCCTTTAACTTATCCTAAAGTGTTTAGCGATCTTACGGATAACCGTCCGCAGTCTTTCACTGCAGACAAGGAAGTTAAGGACTCATTGCAAGGCAATTGTGCCCACTTATTACATGGCGATCCTGTGAACTGCGCAAAGGAAAATACTATCAACGACGATTTCCTGGACTTGCAATCAGAGGGCAATTTTGACGCTATTTTTGATCGGTGTTGCGAGCTAGCAGAAAAGGAGCTAGAGTATGTTCCGGAAGCATCGACTATCAACGAGGTACCGAAGTACATCCCAACAAAGATCGCAGATCTAAAATATATTGGACCAAAGCCTCGACAAATTAGTGATTTCTTCAAACAACAACATAAAAAGGATACAACGGTGATACCGAAGAGAAGACGTGCTAGAGGAGGAGCGAAAACAAAATTGAATAAGGCCCGTGCAGAATTACACCGCGTTATCAAATTGACGGACGGTGAATCGAAGAAGTTACTGTTAAAACAACTGGATAAGCTACGCCCGGACAAAAAAAAATCCCCGACAAGATGGGCAATAAATGCTCAACCAACGCAAATGCTGGTATCGTGGAGGAATATAGGCAGTCGATAACCACTTCTTCAATTTTCAGGATGGCTATAGTTTTATTTTTTGTGTATGATAGATATAATAAAAAATATGTAATCAAAAGGTTAAATAGGACAACTAATATTTAAAGCTAGATCAAATATAGAATATATTTTTACAGTCAATTTCTGCATTTAGTGTTACAAGAAATTTATTTTAGCTTATGGATAAAGTGAAAAACATTGTAGACGACAACGAAAGGACCCTTAGGAATTTTAAGAAAACAGGAAAGAGCTTGTATACTGTTGAAACCATTTTAGTAAAACTAGGTAACCTACAGAAACAAAGAGAATTATTCAACTCTTTGACATCCGTCCTTTCAGAAAGCGATTCCAATCTTTTGGATTTGAAATTAAAATTTAAAACAGAAGCTGCAACTTTAGAAAGAGGACTTCAGCTTCAGTTATCTAAACAAGGATACACTGGTCAAGATGCAAAAGTATCAGAATTAGGAAATAAGAACCCCATATTGATAGAAAGTTACAGAATTCTCGTTAGAAACCGCGTTGAAGGTTATTCCTGTCTTTGACGGAAAATATAGGGAATTAGAATCATTTCTAAAAATTGTAGAACTCCTACATTTTTCACTAACAGCAACTGCTAAAGAATTGTTATTGGATTTTGTGAAAAACGTCAAACTGAGTGCATCGGTAAAGCTTTCAATTGCTGCCAGTAACATTGTTTCTTTTGAGAACCTTAAAGATGTTTTATTACGCAAGTTTAAAAGCAATAAAACTATACCTCAGATATTCACACAGCTTAGCAATACGGTACAAAAGAAATCAACCGTCACTGATAAAGTAACGTCGCTTATTTGTGAACTGAATCAACTACAGATTCAAGAGTTAGGTAATTCTGCAACAGCAGCTGAAAAGAAAGTCATAGCTAATATGAATGACAGTTACGTACTCACTGTATTTAAGAACGGTTTGAACGACCAGCTGAGAAATACTGTTTTTGCATCGAGACCAAAGAATTTTGGTGAAGCTGTATCTTTGGCTTTAGAGTTAGAAAATTCTAAACCACCACCTGTAGCGGATGTTATGCATTTCTCTAATCAAAAGGCAAACACCAGGTATCATAGTAGAAATAACTACAACATACGATACAGCAATGATAGGAGAAACAATTATAACAACCGAAATGACTACAGACATAACAATAGCCCAAGGAATAACTATAGGCAAGGCAATAGTAATAACCAACGGGGTAGGAATTATAACAATGGACGAGTTTCCAACAACGGAAATAATGGGAATCGACATAACTATTTCAGAAACGACCAGAACCGAACTAATAGGAGAAATGTTAATATTATTACGGACCAGGGAAACTACTGAAGAACCGGCGAGGTCGAGAATGTACAGGACAGCCTCCCGGTATAGACCACAGAATATTTAGGATTTCAAACACCTGCGCAAATTTCATTACAATTTATTGCCACAATGCAGGTAGAAAACTTACATTTCTTATAGACACAGGTGCGGACGTGTCTATCTGTAAAGAAAATGTCTATAGGAATATAGAATATGAGATAAGATCTAATGAAAGGATTAAGCTCTCAGGAATAACTGAGGAAGTTACTAGTTCGTTAGGAACTCTAGATTTAAATTTACAAATTGGGGAATATAATTTAAGAAATTCATTTCATATCGTAACCGAGAAATTTCCGATAACCACAGATGGTATCTTAGGGAGAGATGTACTAGTCAAACATATGTGCAAAATTGACTATGAGACGTACACCATCTCATTTAATATAAAGGATGATGAAGTTGTGTTGCCTATGAGCACAAGAAAACCCAACAATTACCAGATAAACGTATCTGCGAGAACCGAAGCAATAGTTCCGGTAAATTTAGAACTAGATGAAGACTGCATTCTATTCCGGTTAGAAATTCAAAAAGATATTTTTGTTGGAAATACCATAATACCCGCGAAAGGAATCCAACATGTGAAAATACTGAACACAACAGACAACGATGTTGTCATTAAAGAATTCAGAGCACAAGTTGAACCTTTAAGCGATTACAGTATCCTTACACTGAATAAAAGTGACAAAAGACATCAGGAAGGTCAGATGTCGAATAATAGACGTTTCGAGGAATTGCTGGAGATAATAAATGAAGATAATTTGGATAAACCATCCATGAACAGTTTATTAAACATAATTCAAGAATTTCAAGATGTTTTCTATCTAGAGGGAGAGAAATTGACAACGAACAATTTTTACAGACAACGTCTGCAAAAAACCGACAAGAACCTGGTTTATATAAAAAATTATGGCGATTGGTGGTAGATTTCCGCAGACTTAACGATAAAATCGTTAACGACAAATTTCCTTAAACAAGACTCGAAGACGTTTTGGATAAGCTTGGAAGAGCTAAGTATTTCTCTACTTTAGATATGACTAGCTCTTTTCATCAAATTGAACTTGAGAGAGAGAGTCTAGGCCGATAACAGCATTCTCGACAAACGACGGTCATTATCAATTTAAGAGATTACCGTTTGGTTTGAAAATTCCTTCTAATAGTTTTCAACGAATGTTGACTATTGCATTAAGTGGTTTAAGTCACGAAGCTTTCCTATATGTCGATGACATTATAGTATTTGGATGCAGTATTAAGCATCACAACGACAATCTGAGCAAAGTATTAAGCAGGCTGCGTGAATACAACTTAAAATTAAATCCCGCGAAATGCCAATTCATGAGATCGGAAGTAGTGTACTAAGGGCATTTGATCACTGATAAAGGTATCAAAACCGACCCATCAAAGTACGAAGTTATCAAAAACTACCCAATACCACGCAACGCGGATGAAGAACAGAGATTTGAAGCTTTTTGTAATCATTACAGGCGATTCATCTCGAATTTTGCGCAAACAGCCAAATGTTTTAATTCTTTGTTAAAGAAAAATGTTACCTTCAATTGGACTGAAGATTGTCAAAAAGCTTATGAGACTTTAAAATCGAAACTTATTGAACCACCTATCTTGCAATACCCAAATTTCGAAAAACCATTCATCCTTACTACAGACGCATCTAATTATGCATTGGGAGCAGTTCTGTCACAAGGCAAAATTGATTCTGACTTACCGATATCTTATGCTAGCAAGTCATTAGCGAAGCATGATATCAATAAACCAACTATTGACAAAGAATTGCTAGCAATACATTGGGCAATAAATTTCTTTAGACCTTACCTTTACGGTAGAAAATTCATAGTGGTAACTGACCATAGACCACTAGTATCACTATTCAGTCACAAAAATCCATCTTCAAAATTAACAAGGATACGAGTAGATTTATCTGATTATGACTTCACAATAGTCTACAAGAAAGGAAGCATGAATACCAATGCAGACGCCTTGTCTAGAATCGAATTGGATTCAGACATACTTAAATCAATGATACCTCCAAACACTGATGAACGTGTTAAACGAAAGTTACTAATTGTAACAAGGAGCATGGCAAAAAGTACAAAGAAAGAAAAGAAAGTCGACAAAGATTGCACCCACACCAAGATAGAATCTGATCAACTCTATTGCTGGGATTGTACAAGTCTGTCTGACATTACCGGTATAGAAAAACTGAAATTTATAAAATTGCACGATACAAATAATGAGAATGAAATAGTAGAGCAATAGCAATAAGTCTAATTTGAAATTCGTTTCAATATTAGAAAAGTTATTGGAATTCACCAGACAAGAGAATATCTGTGAACTCTCTTTATCTGAAGATGATGAAATATTTAAATCCATAGATAAGAATGAATTCAAAAGAAATTTTAATACATTGCAACAAAGAAGTACGCGTACAACATTGAGAATATTAATTTACAAGCCGCCCAAAATGATAAATGATGTAAAAGAACAAAAGAAATTGATTGAGGAGTATCACGATACACCTCACGGAGGACATTTCGGAGTACGTAAAACGTTACTCAAATTAAAACAAAAGTTTTGTTGGAAAAACATGAATAACATGGTCAAACAACACATAAATAATTGTAAGACTTGTCGGATGAGCAAGCAAATAAGACACACTACCGAAAAATGATTAAAACGGATACACCATCTACAAGTTTTCAAACGATAGAAGTAGACACAGTAGGTCCACTTCGTATATCTAATGGTTACAGATACATATTGACGCTACAATGTGAATTAACAAAATTCGTAGTAGCATTCCCCATAGAAAATAAGGAAGCACATACTATAGCAGTAGGCATAGTTAATGAATTTATATTAAAATTTGGACATTTTAATAAGTTAAAAACCGATCTAGGAACTGAATTTTCAAATAAACTCATGTCTGAAATATGTAAACTACTAAACATTGAACAGATATTCTCAACTCCTTACCATCAGCAAACATTGGGAACAGTCGAACGCAATCATCGAGTACTTAACGAATACATGCATTCTTTTGCCGATGATTACGAATGGGACAAATGGGTACCATACTACGCATTTGCATACAATACAACACCCCATGTCGACACAGAATACACTCCATATGAGCTAATATTTGGAAAACTTCCATGTTTTCCCAATGAGATAATTGAAAACAATGACAAAATTTATGATTTGGATAATTACGCAAATGAACTAAGAATGAGGTTGAGAACATCGCTACTGAAAGCACGCAATATTATAGAAAAAGTAAAGACTAAACGCGTAGATAATCAAAAGTATACAAACCCTATTGATTTAAATATTGGAGATTTAATCCTATTAAAGAATGAGAATCGAAAAAAACAACAAAAACCATATAAAGGTCCTTACGAAGTCCTAGATATAAAAGATAGCAATATTCTAACAGAAATAGGTGGTAAACCAAAATATGTACATAAGAATAGTGTCAAATATTATATAGATAAAAAATAAATATGTTATATTCTAAGAAAAGAAAAAGTGTATATAGAAGAATCTAAAGATAAGAATGAATTTGTATAAAGAAGTAATTTGTGATTCAACTCATATATTCGTAAACTCATATCTAAGTTTAATCAAAAAAGGTTGGAGGTGTAATACCTACACCAATAAATATTTATAAATATCATACTTACATCTATAAATTTAAATAAATACTCACAATCATATCCATACACTTCCGTAAACAATCATATCAGCATGTAAAAACAAAAATACGACAAAGATTCTAAATGCCCATATCCATATCATATTACTCACTCGCAATGTCAACACAAAACCTACAAACAAGCAAACAGTCAACTCATTCATAAATTATTGCATTTGAACCTATGTGCTTACGTCTGTACATGCACTTGAGGAAATACTATGATTCATAAGACAAAACTGCATACGCATATTACGCACATGAAGAAAAGGTCGCGTGGATCAAAAAATTGCAAACACATTAAAAATGTTTCAATGAGAATTGAGTAGCTTAGGTCGATGAATTGCGTAGTGATAATTTATTGAGTTGCAAATAAATGGCACCAATAAATTTATCGACCATGAATATATGGATATTAGTGATGTAAATTTTTGGAGTTAACAATTAGGTCAATTATTTTGTAAGAAGTATATTGTAAGCTAAAATTGAATATTAATGGTCGTAGGAAAATTTAAATAAAACATTCTTGGCAAGATACTCAGCGTGTATTATTCATTCTGATTATTAACCCTTGAATAAAATAGTCGCGAAGTTATTTTTGCAGACTAAGTAATAACGACGTCGTGGTCAGTAATGTCCTCGCCATTATATCTGCGGAGCAATCCGCTTTTTAGGTGAATATAATTATTGTCTTAGTAGGCCCTTTAACTTATCCTAAAGTGTTTAGCGATCTTACGGATAACCGTCCGCAGTCTTTCACTGCAGACAAGGAAGTTAAGGACTCATTGCAAGGCAATTGTGCCCACTTATAACAATATGCACATTTATAAAATTTACCATAATCTGGGATATGTCCTCCTTTATTATACTAATCTCATTCATCGTGATGCTATCGATGCCTGGCGCCGTATCCTTTTTCAATTCATTGATTACATTTAAGACTTCCCTTTTATTTGTTTGATTAATGTGAAGGATGGAATTTATTGAGATATTTGTTGTATTTAAACTGCTTGCTGAACTAGCAACGATTTCTTTAGGGATTCTTCCACCAATTGTTGAAAAAAAATTATTTAATGAGTTCGCCGCCTTACGTGGACACGATGTATTAGAGGGCCCATCAGGATTCAGTTGAAAGTTTTGTGATATACCCTGGGTTGAAGAGTTATCCTTTACTTCATTTATTATTTTCCATATTTCACGGGAGTTGTCAGCCGCTGTTTCCATTCTTCTTGAGAAATATAAGAATTTAGCCATATTCACCAGTCGTTTCGATTCTTTTTTCGCTTGCATATATACAAACCTGAAAGCCAGGTTTCCATTGTTCTTCCTGTAGTCCATGTATGCCTTCCTTTTTTTAACTTGCATCAATTACTGTTTTTGTTATCCAAGTCCGTTGCCGACACCTGATTTTTTTCTCAATTGTAGAGCTTTGCTTAGCAGATATGATGATATTTTTGAGTTCAATAATACTATTTGGTTTCCGCTTTTCCAGTAACTCTCGTATGTTTGATTTAAAGAGCTCCATGTCAAGATATCTGAACGTTTTTTAGGTCGGCTTCTGTTTGTTCTGGGTTTGGTCTTGTATAGCAATTTTTAACACACGGTGATCCAGTTCCGGCCAGTCCTCAAATATGTATGTCATGCTTTCAGCGACTTTTAAATCATTGGTTACTATATGATCCAGACAAGTATTTGACACTGAGCGAGTAATTTGGTTGTTGTTTATGATTACCGTTCTATTCGTTTCTAGCGTATGCTTATAAATCCTTGTTTCTGGTGATTCAATTAGTTAATCAATGTTTGTGTCCGCTACTGTGATTAAATTTTTTCCAGTTGAGAAAAATGTATCTAGTACTGTGCAAAAATCTTGCGCATTCATACGATTGGGATTGTAGTACGTCCCTAATTTTGTTTTTTTTTACCTGCATGGCGTACTTCAATTATTTTAACGTTATACTTATCAGGCGTCACTCTCTTGGTAATGAAATTGATTGTATTTTTTACGTACATTGCTGTACCTCCACCTCTTCCAGGTCTGCAGGAGAATACCGCATTATATCCTTCAATATTGTAAAACCGTGCTTCTTCTGGGTAAATCCAGATTTCATTAAGAATAATCAAATCTCTGTCAAGATTTTGCTGCAGGTAAATCTGAATATCACTTAGCTCATGTCTTAAGCTTCTTATATTAGCATACATGAGTGTTAAATTCGTTCCACTTGATTGATTAGAAAGATTAGCAATCATCGAAGTTGTAGTCGGTGCTCCTCCTGGCGATCAATATTCTGCGTTGAAACTCCGGACACTCTACAGAGTCAGCTCTGTGAGAATGATCAGCATTATTATTGTTACCAATACAGTTGGAGCACTTCTCAATCGTGCTTTTGCAGTCCTTTAGGTCATGCTTTCCTCCACATTTTACACATATTTGCTCACCTTCACATTTTGATGTTTTGTGATTGTATTTTTGACACTTATAACACCTCGTTACGTTAAAGTCCTCCTTCACAAAATACGAACCATAATCTATATCAATGTATCTATTTGCAAGCCTCTTATACATGCTCCCATTTACCTGGATAATGTCCAACCACCTTCCATTTCTTGTCCGCCTAGCATGTACAAGTTGCATAGAATCTCGCTCCTCTATATCGGGATTTAATGACTGGATCTCATTTCTTAATTCATTATTTGAGTATTGTTTTTCTAGTCCATTAATGACAAGTCTAGGCTGTCGCAATCTGGTCTCAGCAACATCATACTCCTCTTTCATTGCATCCATTGCTATATTAAAAAGCGAAGTAGCATTTTCATTGGTCGATGTTTTGATAATCGCCCCACGATTACGAAAAAGGCCTCATTAGCTGTAGAGGAATTTTACATTTTGATGGTCTGATCCTCGACTTAAAATCAATCAGTGTTTTTTCTGAGGAAGAGTGATTTCAACGATTAATTATAATCCCTTTTTGCGATAGTGTATTTGATCAATGCTCTGTTGGAGAAGTAGAATTTTTAATAATTTCGGCATATGAGGGCTTGCTCGCAGACGTAGATTTATCTATTAATAAGGTGACATTTGAGCTCATCTCTTCAATTTGGCTTTGCAAATTTTTCATTTGTTGGAAGAGATGGTCTTCTTTAGACTTATTGTGCTGAGCTCTACATCCGGCACACATCCAAATCACATCTTCGGTGATGTCCATAATAGCCCGATATCTCTCTTCTGACATTTTGGTACACCTCATGTGGAACCACTTGAGGCAGAAGCCATCACATCCCATAGCCGAGTGGGCATCCTCCACGGGTTTCCTACACTTCCCACACTTATCCTTGGCAGGTTTAGTAGCCATTATAATTTCCCCTTTTTTTAAATTTTTATTCAAACTTTTACTAATTCTTTTTTACTTTTTTTTTTATTTGCTTTTTATAAATTTAAATTATTCTCAATTTCCGGTTATATTTTTAGTTAGCTACTTTTATTTTATATAGTTAGTGTAAAGCGTAGAAAGCCGCACTTGCAAAAAAAAATAATTTAAAAATTTAAAAATATAAATTTAGAATTAAATTCAAAATTCAAAAATTCTTTACAATTAATTTAACTACACAGGAATCCCACTCCTAAAACAAAGCAAGAAATTCCCGGTTCCGTTAATACTTTTTCGCCTAAGTAAAAATTGAAACAATGAAATTAATGAGTTAAAAGATCGCTACTTATCTTGAACTTGATAGCGCGAATCTAAAACCACTTCACTTTTTAGACACAGCTGATTCTAATATATGACAGTATTTATTTATTCACCTAAGACAAGAAATTCTAAGAGCCGAAACTAACACTTCTTTGTTTTGACACTTCAAATTCAATTCCAAAATCAAATAATGCAACCATCCCACTTCTGACACCAAAAATCGTTTCTCTGTTATGGATTCTGTTATGAAGTCACAAATGCACAATCAAACTTTAACAATTCTTTATTAATTCACTTTGCAGATATTTTAAAATAGTTCCCTTTCCTTGCACTTTTATACACGATTTTGTACACAACTTTTATTTATTGATTTACCATTATTTTCTATTGAACTTTGATTTACAATATTTCACTTTTAACTTTGAATTTCAATATTTCACTACTGTCCTTTGATTTACAATATTTCTTTTTGATTTACAATATTTTTTGAAGTGATCTGGTCAACTGGTCAGCTGAACTGACTGATTTTACTATAGCCCTTTTATAGGACCAATTGTTTATACGATTCTTTTTCGTTCCTTCTGCAATTCCACATGCAAATCCCACTTCATGGATTGTTTATAAAATTATCAATTTTTGCGAAACTCATTTGGGCTAATCGATCTCGACTTGATTGATCTTGAAATGTTTAATCTTGGGTCACGAATTTAATCTACGCGCAGAATTAGATGATGAGTCGCGAGGTTTATTGTAAACACAATTTTGCGTATTGTGCTGATAAGATTTACAAGCATCGCAAAAGTATAATCTCTCGTATAGGATGTTTGTACTTTTGGATGAATTGTTCCCGGTATTCGGGATTGTTTAGATTTCTGGAAGATGATTGGATTTCAGTTTCTTAGAATCAATTAAGAATGCTAGTTTCTTAGAATCAATTAATTTTTCTGATATATTGTAATTTGATATTCGCCAATTAACCCTTCATTTCATGAACTATTATAAAATAAAAAAAAATTAAATGCAATCATGGATTATTATAATAAAGAAGTAAAAGACACATTTCTGAGAAGCAAATATTTTTTTTCATTATTTTTATTGAAATATCGTTGTTGCAAATTTGCTACACTATGAAATTATGGGTGTAAACTAATTCAGATGAAAATCATTAAAACAGTTTTTGTCTTTCGTCAAACATAAGTGAACCGCACATTTTTCACACTTGAAATGAGCGAAACCTTTACATTGAGGCAGCTTACATCTTTGACGGGTCCTTTCGTATTTTATCCAATAAGCAAGTCGGTCCATCCTAACATTCTTGGGAGGTAGATGTGCTGCAGGCCCCTTATGTTTCTTTGCTTCAATTTCACGTTGCAATTGGCTAAATGAAGACCTTCCACGCTTCTTTTCTTTGGAGCTGTTAATTAGACAAAGTGTCTCTGCAATCTCAAGCCTAAATTCCCACTGTGTTTTAGAACATTGTTTGTTTTTCGACTTGGCTACTCTTTGATGCAGTAAAAATGCATTAACAATTGCAACGTCAACAAGATGAAAAAATAGTCGTAAATACCACTTTTTAGATCGAAAAGGAATCTTGTATCTACTAATATGGCTATCGACCAAATGAACGCCTCCATGTGTCTATTGTATTCTTGAATGACATTAGGGTATGTGACATTAATCTTTTGGCATTGCTTTTTGTCGAATCGCATGACGTTATGAGTTGGCAGCTTCCCATAGCAAGAAGAAATTAGTCTTACTATTTTGTTGTCATTAAAGGATACTAAGCATAAATCAATGCCTTGAATATTTGCCACAAATTCTTTACAAGTTCCTCGAAGCTCTTTTTTGAAGACCTTTTCAGGCTTAAGCGGGTTATTGAGTATTCTATTCTGGCAGATAGTACCCAACATATAAATTCCTTAGTTGGTCAGATGTACGAAGAGTTGAAGCGATGTATAATAATTGTCGCAGTAAAATTGGTTGTTCATATTCCGCGGTATGTTTCTTGCCAGTCGAACTACAATGTTCCCACTGGCTCCTAAATCTTATTCGCCTGGGACTAAACGAGTAAACCAGTTAGTAGCCCCACTATATACTTCGAAGCCATAAGGCAATCCTGTTGTGTCGCACAGCATGAAAAGTTTAAACCCTCACTAATGCGGTTTCATTGGATTGTACTGCTTAACCTGGTGCTTGCATTTAGTGGAACATATTTGTTCGTCGATTGAAAGTTTGCTTGTCATTGGCACTGACGCAAAACAATTATTTAATTCTGTGATGAACGGTCGGAATTTATGTAGGATGTCAAATTTTGGGTCTTATTTCTGAAGCATGGTGCTGTTATCGTTGAAATGCAAAGCAGATTTGCGGCGCTCAAATTCGTTTATTGTCATGGTATTGCGAACATTGCGAACATTTGCAATACCAATATCATGCCTCCACAAGCAACGAGTTCTTGGAGGGTTGTTGATTGACATATTAATTATTATTCCCAAAAATTTTTGTACATCTTCAGTAGAAACGTTGCTTTGTTTATTCGGATTTTTCTGAACCGAGTAGAGATTCGTTTGTTCAGTTATGCAATTTAGTATACTATCAGTGAGGTAGTACTTGAAAAAATCAAACGGTGTCTCTAACTGCATAACTTATCTGAATTACCCTTGAAACTAATACTATCCTCACCAATTTGAAGAGTTTTCTTACGCCACAAAACGTCTTGAGCATTGAGTTTCAACTTCGGAATAGTTTTTTCTGTTGCACTTGCAGAAAGATGATCTGAAATAGTGTCGTCATGCTTACCAACTCCTTCAGTTCCCTCTTCGATGTCTTCTGCGTCATTCCACAAGACACTCTCCCTCTCATCAACTGGGATATCATTTGAATCTTCAATACTATCCGTATCCGAAAAGTCCGAACGCTCATCCAAATCATCTTCGCTGTCGCACATATGTTGCAAAATGTCCTCCAGTTCAGTATCTGCCAATTTTTCTTTGTGACCTTTTATTTCTCCGCGACATATCTGACAAAAATCAAAAGCAAAATATATATTTTGTCCTAAAACTGGCAAGAAAGGAATAAAAACAAAAACATTTATTCTCGTCTTTGAGAAAAAACTTTCCTATCTCTATTCCATGGTGTTGCAAATTAGCAACACTATTATTTAGAAGTACCAGATACACAAACTATACATAAAAAATGTTCCAAAACATAGTTAGCTAACCTTCTGATTCCTTTTATTGATTCTCTTATTATTTTCGTTACTATTTATGTAATTAATGCACCAAATTCAACTTTTCACAACTTGAATACCATACACGAACGTGCTCAGACAAGCTTCCCGTTATAATGAACCGGGGAACACGATCACCTATCCTACTCCACCCGAATATTGTGCCATCAACTTTACTCAGTGATATCTAGCAAAGATGCTACACCATGAAAGAACTTCAAAACGTTAAATGCTTAAGTATTAATAGGGCGATAAACAGAATGTAGCAAATTTGCAACAAGATGAAACAAGTTGGGTAGACAGACCTATGCTCATGTCAGAAGGGTTTTGTACTCAACTTACAAAATGCAGTAACCAGCAACGAATAAAATCAAGAAACATGTCAAAGACGATTTTATTGGAGAAAATGTGAAATTCGATGATCATACTATTATTAACAAAGTTGAAAGAATTATGAATTTTGAGGTATTTGTTATAGTTATACCCACAGATATCTCCCTTGATAATTTTTCCAGATTTTTTAGAAACACATTTTTCATGTATTTCCCCCCTGTGCCCCCACTGAAGCAAAAACTGTCAGTTTAAGAACTGTTTTGAAAAGCTCTCATAGAGAACTTTCAGTTGATATTGATATCGGCTACCTTTCATGAAATTTTTTTCAGGGCCCACTCCTCTGTACTGTAATCATCGATTCATGGCCTATTTTTTCGAATCCTAGAATGGTTACAAAGCCCTTTTGCTAGGAGCTGTCTCCTGCCTCTTCGACTTGTTTCAATTGTATGTACTCATCTTCATGATACATATCATTCCTGAAATGTTCATGCAAATCCTAGCAAAGCTGTAGTGTCTAAATCGGGTAAAATTGCATATGGCTCCATAGCCATATGTTTCCATAGTAATACAGGGCATATTGTTCCATAGTAATACGGTAAAATTCAAACCGCTATAACTTCCGTAAATACTATTCGATCTTTATGAAACTTTCCGAAAAGATCAATCTTATAAATAGTCATCCCTTTGCTAAATTTTATTGAGTTTAAGGGTACCGTTTAGATTTTATTTAAGAAAACTTAAAATCGATAAATCATACTATTACTAACAAAGTTGAGTGAATTTCGACTTCTCATGTATTTGTTGTTGTTGTACTCATGAAGGCCTATATTCATGATTTTTTTCAGATTTTTCGGATGGAAGGTTTCCAATCGCGAGGGGGGGTACGCGAAAAGTTCGTACATTTCCCCTTCCCCTGCCCCCCTCGGTACCGATAAGGCAATTTTAAGACTTGTTTTGAAAAGATCTCATTGAGACCTTTCCAACGACACCCTACTCGACTACCAATGGTGAACAATTTTTTTTGAGGGGTCACCTCCTCATATGGGGAGACCCCCCTTAAACCCCGTTGAAAAATTTTTCCACCCTTGAACTTTCAAGAGGTCACCACTTCTGACCTTTACACAAAGTTTCATGGCTGTAGCCTCTATAGTTTCGGAGAAAAAGTGCTGTGACATACAGACGGACGGACGGACGGACGGACGGACGGACGGACGGACGGACAGACAGACGGACAGACGGACACAGGTCGTGATTGCAATAGGGTTTTGTATTTTAGTACAAAACCCTAAAAAAAGGTTAAGATGTTTGCTGATCAAGATACGCAGTATTGGATATTAGGATTGAAGGTAAGTGTGGGGTCAATACGATCAATGGGAATACGGTTTGTAGGAGAGTGACTGGAGCGTAGTGTCCATAACAATGGTGTTTGTTCGTACCCAAAACCATCAAACATTTACCCGAATGCAACTCATAGCACACTCGAAAGTAATCAACAAGAAGACTAGAAAACAAAGAGAAAGAAGCAGTGGATCATTTATGGATTTAAATTCAATTCTTCAATTTAAATGAATGAGTAGCAATACTAACATTGAGTGTTGTGAGTATTTTTCTAGTCTTATTGAATGAGTGGCAATATCGAATACTATTCAAAATCAGTATTCTATACTTACAATTACTAAAAGTAACGAATACTTATTACCGAATGATTACTTTTTGCACATCTCTAGAAAGAACAGGCAATTTCTATCCCCTCTTCCTCCCCTCTAAAGATACTTTTGAGGCTCTTTTCCACGAATCTCAAACTAATCTAAACTGAGACTCCAAAAATAACTGGTGTTAACCAGTATGTTACCAGTGGGACCAATGTTATAAACGAAATAAAATGTTCACCTACATATTCTTATGGATACAAAATTTTAATTTAAATTTAAATGTCAAGGAAAAAGAGAGTTTCACATATCCTTGACATTCGATTCGCTGTGAGTAAATCAATGACTCAGAACTTAAATCATTATCTCGTCTCTGGCCTCTGTCTGAAAGGTAAATTTTTTATTTTAAGTAGCTTAGATTATTTAATGGGAATTCGTAATAAGGCTCTGTCTTATTTATAGATCACTTCAATGAAATTCGCATCAGCATTGAACGATTGAACAATTTGTTAGGTAAACTTGTGAAATTTGTGGAAGGCAAAAGGAAATAATTCTCAACAGTGAACGCTTTCACTTAGGCTGTTTCCTCTCGCCGACGTCTGTAGCTTACCCTCTTGGTAGATTCCAATCAAGTCATCTAACATCTTTTGGTCGGAAATAAATTTAGCTTTTGTTTGCTGTATTATTTCTTCTTGATCGGATTTGCTCCTTTGTGACAATGCCTTGATAATTTTTCACTCTGTCAATTGTTTCTTTCCGTTCGTCTTTGTGTAGGTACAGGAAAGTATGTTTGGAATTTCAAGGGGAAAAAAGAATTGATGCGTTAGCATTTTTTTTAAGATGATGGTTGATTCAAATTGAGTAAAGAAAATTAAAATGCTTGGAGGGCCCAAGATCTTGATTTAAGTTAGAATTTTTTTTAATATTCCCTTAATTATTTACTCATAAGGATTTATGCTAAAATACAAAACGTTATGGGGATGTCTTCTTTCCTTCCATTTATTTGTGTACCACAACATTTTTTCTCCGAGACTTCCCATATTCCGTAACGCCACTATTTCCTCCAGTGAACATCTTATTTTTTCGATATCAGTAGTTGGTCATTCCTGGCTTATTTCAAAAATTAAAGTCGCTATTCCAAATTGCAGAGCTTTCACCTAAAGAAAAACTTTGGTAAAGTCAAATATAAAACTCATTTCACTTTGCGTCAATGAATAAAAGTTATCAATGCAGCTGATATTCCAGTGTTGTTACTTTCATAAAAAAATGAGTGTTTTATCAGTTGCTTCGTGTTTTATAAAATTCCTAATCAACGATGAGTCATTGTTATTTAAACTTTTTAATTTCCTTTTGGCAACCTGATTTCATATCATTGCTAGGCATCACTTTGCATATTGTAAAATCTCATTGTTACCAATGCAGTTTGAACCAGCGACCTTCAGCTTAGGGGGGAGCACTCTAATCACTACACCACGCAGATGATGAAAAAACAACTTAACAACTTTAACCGCTATTGCAATTCCGATGCAAACTTTTACTTGATTTTAAATTGAAATGAAGCATCGGAACATTAGATACTTATTTTTGGTAAGATGAATATTTAAAGAAAAACAATTGTTGCTTTGAACAACTCATTGCTTGTTAAAATAAAGACATTTATTGTAGATGGTAGTATTTTTTAATAACCACCCCAAATGAATGATTTGAATAAGGATTTTTCTATCAGTGTCCTTATTCTATATTTTGAAATCAACTTTATAGTAACTTCTTCTTCGTAACACTACAGCCTCTCTCCGGCCTTCGCTTCCTGCATATAGCGCCTCCAACTGTCTCGGTCCATTAACCGCATCCTCCAATTTCGAAATCCGAGTAGCGATGAACTGTCTTCGTCGACTGAGTCAGACCAGCGTTTCCTCGGTTTCCCCACTGGTCTCCGGCCTTCAGTTCTCCCAAGGAATACCTTTTTGGGTATCCGTTGTTCTTCCATACGATTCATGTGGCCAGCCCATTGCAGCTTCCGCAGTCTGACAATCTAGCTTCGCTCCAATTATTCGCCTCAAGACCCGCCGCTCAAAGACGTTCAATATGTTTGCGTATGCTTGGGTTAGGGTCACTGTTTCACACCCATAGCAAAACACAGGGCTTATCACAGATTTGTATACTTGGAGCTTTGTATTCCTTTGATTGCAGCTGGTCTTCAAAATCGTCAAAACTGAATAAAATATTTGGTTTACGAGCTGTATTCTTCGGCGTATTTCATCTCTTTCATTACCGGTTCTCGTCATTTTAGCGCCTAGATACACAAATTCGCTCACATTTCGATACTTGACTGCCTCATGAGCTTTGTTTGATTTTCATTTATTTGAAGCCCTACTAGTTTTGCTTCGCTGTCAAGTTTCAGGAACAGTTCTTTGGCAGTTGATAATGATCGTGACAAAATGTTGATGTCATCCGCATAGGCTACTACTTGGCTCGACTTGCGTAATAATGTACCTCGTGTATCGACAGGTAGCTTCCTTATGACGTACTCCAGAGCCAAATTGAATAGCAGTGGGGCCAGCTCATCTCACTGTTTTAGTCCGATATTTGTGCCAAAGGCATTGGTGGGTTGGTTATTGATGCGGACGTGGGAAGTCGTCGACGTTATTGTCATTCTGGTAAGACGGACTAATTTGACTGGGATGTCAAAGCAAAGCATTATTTGGCACAGTATATTACGATCAATAATGTGGTATGCTTGCTTAGAGTCAAACAAAATTTTGTGTCCGTCTATGTTGAACTTCCAGCATTTCTCAATTACCAGCTTGAATGCAAACAATTGGCCTATCGTCGATCTACCTGCTCTAAAGCCACCTTGATATTCCTCAACAATACTGTTGGCGTATAACCTGATTTTATTTTCAAAGATCTATGAAAATATTTCGTACCCCGTATAAAGTTATTAAATGCTCCTATAGTTTTCGCACTGTCGTTGGTCACCTTTTTTGTGGGTAGGAAATATAATTGATTGGCTCCACTCTTTAGGCATATGTTCTTCCACTTGATTGTATCCTATCTTAAAGTCCAGTGCTGTTAAATAACGTAAACAATCCATCCATATTCAGGATATGGAATAGTTGTCTTATAATTATTTTATAAAGACTTCGATAGTCTACGCAAAATCGAGCTTCTTTGGTTTTCTTTTTCGATCAGAACAACTAGGGATGCATGCGGTGAGTCAGATGGTCATATGACATCTCCTCTCGAAGGTTCCGAAATGGCCTTATTAACGATAGTTTGTCTGGCAAAAACTATGCGATATGGTTTCAGGATCACTGGTTTCTTCGATGAAGCAAACTGATTTTGATATTTCAGTAATAGCGCTTTCAGATCACGTTACTAGGACTTAGCTGTCTCCGATTTTAATAAAATCCAAAATCTCGCAGTGGCAGTTGTTTTCCTCATTGAAACATTTCGTTTCCTTATGGTAAATTATGTTTGGTCCAAGGAGTACATTTTCGGATATATGATGGTCCTCAATAACTAGCAATGCTTCCGTGCACAAACCGTCATCGATTTTTATCTGTATGATTTACCAGCAAACCCTCTCAGTGGAACGAAGCAATTTTCTTCTTTTATTCATCTAGCTGCAAAAGTCTTTCGAAAAGTGTTTGTGCACTTCCAGGTTCAACGAACGCAATCGTACTTTCCCCTTTTACTTCCATCTTTTTTGTCACTGGGCTCGACTCGTTTTCAATTGTGTTTATTCGCCTTCAGAGATTTCCTTTCAGGATCACTGCCGCATTAGTTATTCATGAGTATATCGTACAGTGTTCTTTACATTCCGGCTCAGGACATCTAACTGATATAAGCCCCAGCTTAAAACAGTTGGAGCACATCGCATATTGCACTTGTTTTTTTATTATAACGCTCTGCATTTTTTGTTTTTAATTTTTCGGTCATCATTGAACTCTGAAAAATTCGCATTTTTTCGCGGTAGCTGCCCTTTTTACTACATTTTAATTTGTATAGCATCGAATAACTTACATTAACTCGCTAAATTTGAGGCTTTAGCGAAATAATTTATGATGGTGCCGTCACTTAATACGCCTCTTCATCAGGGTGATAAGATCCAAAAAAAGAACTTTTCCATCGTCTCCTATTTCGTCGTTTAGATCCCATCGGTTCCATGCGGTTGGCTGCCGTATCGGTGACACACGGGAACTCTTTTAACTGTATGTGTGGAAACTCTGGTGGAAGTGCTGTATTTGAAAACGGCAGCCGATAATCTCTCCCAAGAACGATGGTCGCAAACTACAATTGCCGCCCAGAGACATGAAGAAGAACGACTATTCCGAAAAGCGGGAGTTGTTCTAAAAAGAATACAATCTGCATGCGACTCGCCAAAAATCACCAAAGTAGAAAAGGTTGGGCTCCTTGGGTTAAACAAGCCCCTAGAGTACATGAGGCATTATCAGAGCAGCTGGTTAAAGGCCGAAGAAGAGCAGAGGGCTCACGAAGTGCTGGGAGCGAAATCTAAAGGGAACGTGCAGAAAGCTCCACAATCAAAAATCAATAAAAGAATGGCGTCTAGCCCAATCGAAGGAGATCGGGACAAAACAAGGAAGGAAAAAGCACTTGATGGACTTGGAGCACCAGATCACGGTTTCCAGACAGTGCTTACAAAAGGAGCGAAGAAAGCCGCAAAGAAACTCCTGCAAAAAGTGCTAGAAAGTAAAGTTCGCAAGAACGCCCATCTAGAAAACAGACCTGATGCGAAACTGGTGGGAAAGAGGCCCCGACGAAGACCCCGGCAGCAGGCACTGCTTGTAAAACCCCAAGATGGTGGATCCTACGTGGAGCTGCTGCGCAATATCATGGGAAAGGTAAGGCCCGAAGACACCAACACTGCCATCAAAGCAGTATGAACAACACGGTCGGGCCACATACTAATCGAGTTCGGAGCACAGGCCAACAATAGGGAAAGTAAAGAAGTCCTCGGCAAAAGCGCAACTATAGCCTCGCTCGAGCCGATGGCAACGACCGAAATAAAAGACATTGATTGCGTGGCAGACCTGGTCGAGGTAGAAGACGCCATCAAAAGGGAGTTCCCTAGCGTGGGAAGGATCGAATCGAGACTGACACCAGAAAACCAAAGGGGACAAGGCATGGCCATAATTGAATTGACCGAAAACGACGCCGAACAATTTTTGAATAAGGGAAAATAGAAGAATAGGGTGGGATACGGCGAAAAGAAGCGCCTCTTCAATGTTTCAAATGCCTTGGCTATGGTCACACCACAAAAGTATGCAAAGGACCCGATCGGAGTTCCTTATGTTACAAATGCGGTGAAATTGGACATAACAAAGAGTGTACGAAGGAGGCACACTGTATTCTTTGCAAGGATGCTGCTTCACGGCCTGATTTTGTACACGACTTGGGATCAGAAAAATGCCGGGCTTTCCGGGAAGCCCTATCCAACGCAAAATGAGAACTTCGATGACTCGCATCTCGCAACTAAACGCAAAAAAAATGTGTGCCAGGCATTGTCTACCTCTCCTGAGCAATACCAACAACCGAGAGACCGTGACTTATCAATCTTGTGCAGGTAAGACTGAAAAAACCCATGCCCGCTCAAAAGCTGGGTCAGGTAGAAGTCAGTCTCACCATGTCTCCGATTTAGCCACGGTCTCACATCGAAACGTTCGTCGAGGTGTTCACAGCAGGTGCCCCGCTGGAGAGAGATTCGCAGGGGATGGAAGAACTAGCATCTCTAGACATGGTGAACTCAACTATGACATCATCACGACTGCTTGCAATGCTTATAGGTCCCGTTGAAAACGCCGGCACGGCAAGTCTCCAGTGTACTGGTGGTCAACTAAAATCGCTAAAAAGCGAAGGGAGTGTCATAAGCTTCGGTGTGAGGCTCAATGGGTGCGGAACCGTGACGAGGCATGCAACCGGGTGGCAGCATAACATATAAGTCGGCCAGGAAATGCCTTCGCAAATTGATCAAGGCCTCGTTGGTGGCAAGATCTGGGCCTTGGCTACAATCTAGTTATCCGGAAGCTTGGTGCGCTACGGAAACCTTGCATACATGATGCAGAAAAGATGGGCAAGACAGTACGGACCGTCTTCTCCGCCCATCCCGTCCGTGTTGACGCTGTCCATGGTGAAACAACAATCGAGTGCTCACTCTTCACACAGTTGTAACTGGACAAGGTAGTCCTTTCATTGATAGCGAGGAAGGCTCAAGGTCCAGATAGTGTTCCAGCTGAGGTGTTGCAGCTTGTCTATCACCATTGTCGTGACTTGCCACTCGGCTTACGTTCCCCGGTACCATGAAAGGTGGCGTGGCTCGTGCTGACCAGCAAGGGGAAAGGAAATTCCGGATCGCCGTCTGCATACCGCCCGTAATCCATGCTAGACACTGCTGGGAAAGTGCTAGAGAAACTCATCAAGGGAAGATCACTGACGCGATTCGTGCTGCTGGGGACCTATCTTATCGGCAGTACAGCGTTAGGGAAGGACGCTCCACCATTGATGTGATTGCAGAAGTGGTCAGCGCACTCCGAAAGGCAGAGGCATATAGTCGCGCCAACCGACGGGTCCTGTGAGTGGCATTCGATGTCAGGAACGCCTTGAACTCCGCTAGATGGGTTGATATTCTGGATACGCTTGAAAACCCTTTTCAAGTTCCAGAATATCTAATGCGGCTTTTGAGGGACTTCCTGAAGGACCAAAGCCAGCTCTACAACATGACACAGGGACAACAAAGGATGGAAGTTACATCGTGTGTTGTCCAGGGATCTATGCTTGGTCCAGGCGTGTTGAATGGGTCTTACGACGGGGTATTGAAACTGGAGATGCCAGATGAGTCGCGCTTGATCGGCTATGTGGATGATGTTGCGGCTCTGGTTGCTGGACGCAATGTTGAACAAGCGCAACTTAGGCTAGGACGACAATATGCCAAGTGAGAGACTATATAACTGCTCGAGGGCTCAATTTAGCACTGGAGATAACCAATGTGGTCATCTTGACAAAAAAGAGAATCCCTAGAGTAAGGATGATCAGTATTGGAGACATACTAATCAAACCGAAGCCATGGATGAAGTACCCGGGCCTACTGATCGACTTGAAGATGAGTTTCTCTGACCAAATCAGGGCAATGACTGAGAAGACTGCTTCGGGAGTATCGGCTCTGAGTTGACTTATGGTCAGTGAAGGGGGAACGTGCCCATCATCGAAGCTCTAATTTTGCCTTCGCTAGGGTTTCCTGGAAAACCCGGTATTTTCATGATCCCAAGGGGTGTCCAAAATCGGGTCTTGGATTAGCATCCTTGCAAAGAATATAAGGTGCCTCCTTCGTACACTCTTTTCATTTATATCCCATTTCATCGCATGTGCAACATAGAGAACTCTTATTGGGTCGTTTGCATACTTGTGCGGTGTGACCATAGCCAAGGCATTTGAAACATTGAAGAGGCGTTGCTCTACGCCGTATTCTACGGAGTACCCACCCTATTTATAGTTTGCTCTCATTCAGAAATTGTTCTGCGTCCTTTTCGGTCAAGTTAGCTATGGCCATGCGTTTTCCCCTATTGCTTTCTGTTGTCAGTCTCGCTTTGATCCTTGCCACGCTAGGGAACTCCCTTGTGATGGCCTCTTCCACCTCGGCCAGATCTGCGACGCAGTCAATGTCTTTTATTTTGATCGTTGCTATCGGCTCGAGCGAGGCTACAGCTGAACTTTTGCCGAGGACTTTCTTTACTGCGTTGCAGAATGCTCACCTATTCTCAGCTTCTGCTCCGAATTCGACCAGTATGTGGCCCGGCCTCGTTAGTGGTACTGCTTTAATAGCAGTGTTAGTGTCTCCGGGCCTTACGGTTCCCCTGATGTTCCGCAGCACCCCCACTTAGGATCGACCATCTTGGGGTTTTACGCCTGCTGCCGGGGTCCTCATCGGGGGTTCTTTTTTCCTGTTTTGCATTAGGTCCTCTTTCTTGCTGGGCGTCTGCGCGAACTTTAATTTCTGGCACTTTTTGAAGGAGTTTCTTGCGGCTTTCTTTGCTCCTTTTGTAAGCACTGTCTGGAACCCGTGATCTCGTGTTCCGCGCCCACCAAGAGCCTCTTCCTTCCTTCTTTTATCCCGATCTCCTTCGATTGGGCTAGACGCCATTCTTTAATTGATTTTTACTGGTGGAGCTATCTGCATGTGGCCTTTCGATCTCGACCCAAGAGCTTCTTTTTTCTTCCGCTCGTCTTCGGCCTTTAACCAGTTCCTCCGATAATGCGCTATGCGGTCTAGGAGCTCCTCTAGTTCAAGGAGCCAAATCCTTACTGCTTTGGTGATTTTTGAGGAGCCGCATGCAGATTGTGTTCTTTTCAGAACATCTCCCGCTTTTCTGAATAGCCTTTCTTCTTCGTGTAGCTGGATGGCAATTGTACTTTGCGACTATCCTTGGAAGAGGTTATCGCTCTCCGTTTCCCAATACAATGCTTCCGCCACATTTTTCAACGTTGGCAATGCAATCACACACCCTCGTTTTATTTGTCTGGTTGCTCTTTCCTTTTCCTGGCGTAATCTCCTCGTTTGCTTTAGGATAATTCTTTATTATTTCGGGATTTGCGACCCTTGCATCGGTCGCTTCAGTAATGGTCGCAGCAGTGACCATCGAATTCTTGATGTTCTTTATATTTTCTTCCACCGCTCGAGCATTTAAAGCGTCCTGCAGAATTTCCCGCTTTTCCTTCATAGGACGCTCTGGCGTTTGCATGATTTTTTTGCTTCACCCGAATGCCGCAGGGATCTCAGTCTGAACCAAACTGTCTGCTAATCTCCGTTTTTCGCCCATCTTTACTGTCATTGTATTTTTCGTCGTTTTTGTCATCGTTAGTACTGCTCTCGATGTACTGTTAATGTCGTAGCTGCAACCGCTGGTTGCGTCGTCGTTATTATATTTTATTTCTTTTTTTTTGAGTTTTTTTTTATCTTTTTTATATGCTTTTGGTTGCTCCAGTTTTATTGGGTCCCCCCTCGGAGCCGCTACCTCCATTCGTGTGTGTAGTCGCCTTTTTGGTCCCATGGCTATCATTGCAGAGCTGGGAGGCCATGCGAGGGCTGGCACAAGCACTTATGGGGACTAGTGCTCAGAGCCAGACCAGCGCTAATCGGGAGTCCGTCTCAACCGAACCTATACCACCAACCCAATGGTGCGAACTTCGAACGTACTCCAAGGCCTGTTGAGGTTTTACCGGGACGGAGACGGTATGATAGTTGAATTTGAGCCGATCACACACGAGTGTCACCTCGGCGCTACTGTGCAAAGCAACTAGGTCCAAACCATTATATCCGCCAGTCCAAAGCATCAATTTCAGTTCGTTGTCCAAAGCGTAGTCCAGATCCAATCAGGGTCGAACCTCACGACGCCATCCATATCCTCGGGTCCTTGGGGCGGCGCTCCCCAAAGAATGCTAGCCTCCAAGAGTGCTCTTTTCGATCAGCATTCCCCCTGCAGGGCCAGCCTCCAAAAGTACTCCTGTCGACCAGCATTTACCCTGTGGGGAACTGTCTGAGCACTGCCATGGCTTCTTCAAATCATCATGTCGATTTCCAATAAAGTTTTGTTCGCAATATATAATGTTATTTTTAACACCCGTTACTCAATCCGTATTTTTGAATCTTAATCCATTTTTTGGGAAAAGAAGTCCGTTATGTAGTATTAGCCGCTGAGTTACCACTAAAAGTTAACACAAATTCCTTAAAAATGAGTTGTCTAGTAAAATCAATCTAAATTATGAAAAATATCCCGTACACCTTAAGAATACAGAAAAAATACTGTGAGCTATATGGAAACTTTATTGATATGGAATTAGTAATTAAATAGCTCTCCAACATAAAAGGGACCGTCATATTGATAGTAAAACTAAAAGTCCGCTGCAAAAATACTGCCGGCACATGTAGAAACAAATATTATTTATTCCGTTATTCAAGTTGAAAATCCCCTTCAAAGTAATTCATAAGAGGTGCATGTAAACTTTTTTTATTCACATTCTAAGATGAATTGATTGTCATAAGAGCTTTCACATCGATTCAAATGTTCATATTACGAGTACATACAATTATTACGTATGCATCTCAGATTCGCATTCGTTAAAAGTGCAATTGTTCCTTCACGATTTGTTACGTTCATAATGATGAATAATCAAAGCGTACAGCGCTTCAAGCTTATGCTCAAAGGAAACTCAACTTGCCACTTATCCTCGAGTAGCATCCAAGGAAGATACATGTACGGGTATGTAAGAAGTGTACACATGGCAATTCTGAAGAGTGCTACGTTAAACCAGTATCCATTGACTTCCTGATGCATTACTATGCACATGCACTTCCAACAAGCTGAATTGCAATATGTGAAATGAAAACAAGCGCTTTAAGTGCACTAAAGCACAAAGAACCTGCGAATTGAAAAGTACGAGGCTAGTTGTCATATTTTAAACAATGAATCTGCAAACGAGCATTCATAGGAGTATATTCAAAGGATCTGACATTTTGTGGATCATGTTTTGTTTACTTTGAGCAAACATTACGACAGTTAAGTGGTGCTTGTGATATTCATTCTTTCGTACAGGTTCGAGGTATTGCTCAGTTTTTGTTTTTCATTGCCAAATTATCCGCCATGATGGTGTTTACTCTCTACACTCTAATCACCTCTGCCTATTTGTTCTAATGTAAATTTTAGTGTCCATTTTACTATTCATACTGTAAATTAATTTAAAAAATTGGTATTAAAAAAATATATTTGGGGCTGGAGCCCGCCTTTATTGTACAGAATCAATATTTTAACTAACTTAAATCTACCAATAAAATGTCTTACACGCTAATGCATGGGAACTGCAGCGTTAGCGGTTTCATGTATTTCCATGAAGTTGGAAACTCCCAGCAAACATAACGAATCGCCGGCGATGCGAATGCGTATCGCCACGTCGAGCAATTTGTTCGCCGGCGAATTCGACAGCGATCCGGAGTCGAATTGCCTGAGAACAAAATGTCACCTCGTAGGCGAATCGCCGCGGCGCATCATAAACGGTTCACCGTGGCGGATTACAAACAAATCGCCGCATCGAATTACAAGCGAATCGCCACGTCAAATTGCAAACGAATCGCCGCGTCGAATTACAAACGAATCGCTACATCGAATTACAAACGAATCGCTGCGGCAGTTTGATTGTAATTCGCCACGGAGAACCGATTATGATTCGCCGCGGCGATTCGCCAACGAGGTGACATTGTGTTCTCAGGCAATTCGACTTCGTATCGCTGTCGAACTAACTGGCGAACAGATTTTTCGATGTGGCGATACGAATTCGCATCGTCAGCGATTCGTTTGTTCGCTGGCAAGATTCCTAAGAATCTAAAATCTGGTAGTGATTCAAAGTAAAAGTTTTCCAAGTTTATATTCTCCTGACTCTAAATATCATGATATAAAAAAAACTTAAAAAAAAGGAAAATTGATTTCAATATAAGCCCTAAAAACTATGAAATAAATTTTGTGGAATCAGTGCTAAATCAGTTTCCCCGTTTTGTAAAAGTGAATGGCAAAGAATCGCAACCCAATCGTAACCAAAAACTGATTGGGCAGAGATCCAACACCGATCTGACCCTTCAAAACTTTTTTTCAACAAAATTAATCGAGTGGGGTATCAAAAGAAAGATCTTAATGAGAACTTTCAGAATCTGAAATCAAAAATTAAATTTTCGAATCAGAGGTCTAGGGGGATTAAAAAAATATAAGAAAAATTTATGTCCGCCTCCCTCGCAATTGGACACTTTTGGATCGATAAATCTGAAAAAAATCTTAACGAGCACAAAGGCAACAAATACCTCAAAAATAAAATTTCTCAAAACTTTCATAGTTATCGTACATTTATGAATTTTAAGTTTTGCTCCATACTATCGTCAAAGTCAAAAGCGCTTTATTTAATAGCAATCGTTATAAATTTTTAAAAGAACATAAAGCAAATTCCAAACAATAAAACTATGAAAAACTTAATGGCCCAAATGGCTCTCTAAATTTATACGTCATCAGTTAAACACATTTAATGAAAAAAATACACTAGCAAATTTAAATTAATTAAGATTATCAGATATTTTATGATTCAATTGGAAAAAGGAGGAAAAACCAACCAGCACTATTCAAAAATTACTTATACTACTAACATAATTCTAAACAAGTTCAATCAAAAAAAAACCGTTACCTTATATTGAAACCTATACCTAATTCATAATACAAATAAACGATAACACTAGATGTAGCAATAATGAGATGCATCTAAAAAACCAAGTAACGAGAAAAAGCACAAAAGCAGAAAATAAACACGAATAATTTAGACATTGTCATTCAGCCACCAATACCTAGATTGTTCCATCTCAGCTCGACCAGCCTCAACGAATCTAACAAATGAGTATCTCCATTGGAATTGTTGGTCTCGTGAACTCAGATTCGGAGGATATTTTATCTTCTTATCGGTGGCCCATCGATATATGTGATATTTGATTGGGACGCCGTCAGAATCAAAAACATATCGATTCATGTCCAAATACACGAATGCTTCTGGAGGAACGAAGCCAGTAGTGAGGCAAGTCACAATATACCCGTCTGTAGGGTGGAACGGCTATGAAATCCAAGGGTTTTCACTCACAGTTACAGATCTTGCGATATGATTCCGAAGAAGTTTCAATATGAAGATATCGACTCTTGTCACTTCAGCGGTTTGATAAATTTTTCTGTTCGATATATAGTGCTTCCAATCCGTCTGAGGCTTTCTGTACAAACCAGTACATGCACGAAGACGTTTCCTTTCGAAAACTCTCAATCTTTCCATTGTACTAGCACTCTTGTTGTACCAGATCTGACATCCATATGTGAAAACTGGCCTAAACAGGGTCTTGTAACAAATAACTTTGACTTTTTGATCAATGTATCTGGAATGAAAGAGTCGCCGAAGAGCCATGAATACTTTAAGTGCTTTACTGAGCATGATTTTCACATGCTCAGTATAGTACAGATACTGATCGAGATGAACACCAAGGTATCGAGCACAGGATTTATGTGGACCCCTTTCTGAACTACCCTTGCCAGCCATGATGTGGAAATCCTTCCAATTACGTTTCAGGTCTTGACTGACCCCCTGCATCGCCGTCTGAAACAAGATTGTTTCGCATTACCGCGCATTGATTTTAATTCCCCAATTGTCACTGTACAGCTGCACATCATTGAAAATTTTTTGGAGATTGCTCTGAACTTTTGTAGCTTTTTGGACTGCCGTATAAATGATCAGATCATCAGCAAACGTTACCAATGATCACGTTGGCGAGACGTTAAAATCAAAGCCGTTCAATAGCTTGAAAATGAATATCAAGAAAAGCAAAGGCGCAGTAACTGTTCCCTGCTCTAGACCATTCATGACCTTCGCGCATTGTCGTCAGATTTCTATCAGTTAGAGCAAATGATTTCCCATGCAACATATTGCACATCATGGCGACAAGGTGTCTGGGGAACCTGTCCTGAATGAGTTTAAAAACTAGTCCAGCGAACCACACCGTATCGAAGACTTACTCTATATCAATGAGACACGGTCCAACACATTCTCTGTTGTTTAGTTTCCAACAGACTTCAAACACCTTGCTGACGGTAGGCAGCAAGCTGGTTGGGCGATAGCTTTTGGAGCATGAAGATTCCTTTCCTTTCTTCAAGATCGGAAATTCCTTAGTCTTTTTCCAATCATTTGTGAAATGTGAATTGCTGAACATGTTGTTGAACAATAGGCAATAATTCCTAATAGCAACCTCGGGCAAATGTCGGAGAGCTACATTTGGAATACCATCAGTACCACATAATTTCTTGTTTATCCTGCGAAATATGCACAAGTCTTCGTAGCTGACAAAATAATCAATAAGATACAAGCTCGGTATGAGGTCAAATGTTAATGTTTCAGCGAAATGAAGAATTGATTGGCCGTTCAGGCTTGATTTGAAGTCGGAAACTTTTGCTTCAACGACCTCTGAAAATATTTCATTCCCTCTCTCAGGGTTTGTAAATGAACCAATTCAAAATGTGTTCCAATCAGGGAAAGTGCATGCAATCCCTCACATATAATCCTGTTTCCATTTCTATTCGGAGTCGTACTATCAATTTCAATACCAGCTCTATCGAGAAGATTTATCTCATCACCAGTGACTTCAAGATTCGATACTTTCACTCGGGACTTTTCACTTTCGTGAAAACGCCGTCTGGATCCGGTGGGCTAATGCCCCTCAATTTTTCCATCCATTGATTGCTGACCTCACTCCTGAAGTATGACCGGATTAAGTTCCGGACACTCTTCAGGTGTAATTTCAACAAAGCCAACGAAGGATGGTTGTTTGGTTATCGATTTATCGATAGTGCCCTCAGACCGGGGAACCAAACGCGTCCCCAGGGTTGCGGATAGGGGAATACCTTTCTCGAAAGGTTCGCTGCGAATAACCAATAAGCAGCCGTGGACAATGGTCGGCAGTGAAGGGAGAGTCTCAGAACAAGTACCTGAGTGTCAATGATCTTCACTGTGACATGGCGAAATATATGGCGTCATCAATTATCCATATATCCTGGCAGTAGGTAAAATGCTATTGGAACGGTAACCCAGACAGAAAACCAAACTATGCAGGTCCACAAGGGGAACCAAATTACGGTGCAGGGGGTCGGATCCCCAGTACCGGCGGCAGAGGGTAGTGAGCGAGCAGGCTCCCGGCCGTCGTCATACAGCGACTGCAATGTTATAGAAGTGGTGAACTTGGCTTCTGTAACAGATATAACTACAAGCAAACAGGACGCTGGCACGGAGAACCCTTTCAGGCAAAAACCGCTGTTGGCAAGAACACCGATAAAACAAGTCACCGATTGCGGGGGGAGGCAGCAAACCCCAGAAACACTGTCAAAGTCAACATCACAGGTTAAATCATCGGAGACAGACGACAGACGGACTAACGAACGAAAGAAGGCAGAGTGCGTTGTGCAACCTGGCATCATTGCGGCCTTTGGGCGCAGTAGAAGGACTATGCGCACCCCGGAGCGTCCAGTGCAAGACGTACACAATCCGGATCAAGCTGCGACACCAACAGAGGCCAGTGTAAGACTGGGGGAGGGAGAAGTTTTGCCGTCGGCCGACGCCACTTCAAACGTCACCCAAGCGATAGAAGCAAAAGGGCTAGGAAACGGGAGCCTCTCCCAAGAGGTGGCGCCAAATAACACAATCGCCCTTGACCGCGCCGAAGAGGAGCGGCTTACTCGGAAAGCGGGGACTATCGTCAAACAACTGAGGGCTGCCTGCGAAGTGCAGAAAAACATAGGCAAGAGTGTCAGGAATGGCATTCTTGAACTGGAGGAGCTTTACGGCCGCATAACGCACTACAGGCAGAGGTGGTTTTCAACCGAAAAGCACCAAAAAGACACGCTCTCCCTCGAGGCATCAGTGGGTCCTAGCAGCAGCAAAAGAATGGCCGGTGGCCCAATTGAAGGCGACCGTGAGAAAAGGAGGAAGGACGAGACCATAAACGAAGTTGTCACTCCAGGCGAGTAGTTTCATGTGGTGCGAAACAAGGCAGCGACAAAGAGCTCAACCACGAAAAGAAGAACAAAGAACCCCCCGATATACCGCAGAAAACAAAAAGCGAACCGCGGCGCAAACCCTTGCGAGAGGCACTGCTTATTAAACCCATTAAGGGCCGAGCCTACGCAGATGTCCTCCGTGAAATTAAAGGAGCGGTTAAGCCAGACGACACCAAAACTGCCATCAAAGCAGTTCGACCAACCCGGACCCGTGGCCCGCTTGTGGAATTCGGGCCAGAGGCCACAAACAAAGATGCATTCCGTGACGCGGCTCAAAAGGTTCTTGGAGATGCGGCAACCGTTGCCTCGCTCGAACCAATGGCCACCCTGGAAATCAGGGACCTCGACTGCGTCACGGACAAAGCTGAAGTAGAGGATGCCATTAGGAGGGAGTTCCCCAGCTTAAGTGAAGTCAAGGCAAGATTGACACGTGAAAACACAAGGGGGCAACGCATGGCTATTGTCGAACTAGCTGATAAAGACGCCCCGCAAATCCTGGCGAAGGGCAAAATTAAGATAGGTTGGGTGATCTGCAGGATACGGAGAAGAGCGATCCCTATCCGCTGTTTCAGATGCCTCGAATACGGACACACCGCGTATGGCCTGAGGGGACCCGACAGGAGATCTCTGTGCTACAAATGTGGTGAAACGGGGCACAAAAGGAAGGAGTACACGAACGAGGCAAAATGCATTCTTTGCAAGGATGCTAAGCTAGCACCCGGCAACCTCAAACATGAGCCGGAGACAGGGAGATGCTGGGTTTTCAAGGAGGCCCTAACTAAAGCCAAATCGATACTCAAATGATCCGTATCCTGCAGGTCAATTTGCACCGAAGCACAAACGCCCAGGACCTACTTGAGCAGTTTGCGAGGGAAAAGAAAGCTGACTTGCTGTTGCTGAGCGAGCAACATCATAACAAGGACTCGCAAGCGTGGTTCCCTGACGAATCAGGTACCTCGGCCATCTGGGTTCGAAACAGCGCCCGCCTTCAGGTGCAGGGCCATGGACGCGGGGATGGTTTTGTGTGGGTGCGGTGTTCAGGGATAACATATTTCAGTGTTTATCTGACGCCTAACGAGGCAATGCCATCTTTTCGAACCAAACTCGATGCCCTGGAGGACGCTGTCTCGAACACCGAGGGCCACATGCTGGTCGTAGGAGCTAGAGCCATAGAATGGGGTATGCCCATTCTATGGCTCTCTCTCTTGGACATGGCGGCCAGAACCGCGCTTTTGGTCCTAAATACTGGTAACACCCCTACTTTCCGCCGCTGGGGTTGCGTAGGAACCATACCCGATGTGACACTCGCTTCGGAGTCCCTGGTTCCTAGAGTACACAACTGGCGAGTACTAGAGGACTACTAGGCTAGTGATCACCAGTATATAGCTGTTGAGATTCACGACGGTGCAACTCTGCGTGCATGTGCCCAAACTTCAATCCTCGGATGGAGGACTGGGAGGATGAACGTTGAAAGGTTCGCTGACGTGCTTACGGTAGGCGCACCGTTGCTGGGAGCTCCGCCAGGGAGTGGAGGGCCTACAGCCAAGGACTTGGTGAACTCAACTATGAGTACCATCATAACTGCTTGCGAGTCTCCCACGCCCCGTCGGAGACCCCGACACGGTAAGCCTCCAGTATACTGGTGGTCAAACGAGATCGCCGAACAATGAAGCGAGTGTCACAAACTTCAGCGAGAGGCCCAGCGGGCGTGAACACGGGAGGAGGCAGACACTAGGCTAGCAGCATACGGGTCCGGCAGGAAATATCTTCGCAGGCTTATTAACAAGAGCAAGGTCCGATGCTGGCAAGATCTCGTGGACGATGTAAATAGGGATCCGTGGGGCCTAGGTTACAAGCTGGTCATGCAAAAGCTTGGTGCCCAACGGAAGCCCTGCTTACATGAAGCAGAGAAGATGGACGAGATCGTACGGGCACTATTCCCCACGCACCCTGTCCGTGTCGATTCAGCTCATGCACAAACACCAATAAAATGCTCACCTTTCACAATGATGGAACTGGAGCAGGCAATTCTATCCATGAAAGCGTTCCTGCTGAGGTTTTGCAGCTTGTGTGTATTTCCGGAACGCTGGAAAGTGGCGAGGCTCGTACTGATCAGCAAGGGGAAGGGAAATTCCGAGTTGGCGTCTGCATACCACCCGTTATGTATGCTAGACACGGCTGGGAAAGTGCTCGAGAAACTCATCAAGGGAAGACTCACTGACGCGGTCCGTTCTACCGGGGACCTATCTCCACTGCAGTATGGTTTTAGAGCAGGTCGCTCCACTATTGACGTGATAGCGGAAGCAGTGAGCGCGGTCCAAAGAGCGGAGGCTCACTGCAAGTCAAACAAAAGGGTTGTGTTGCTCGTGACGCTTGACGTCAGAAACGCCTTCAATTCCGCTAGATGGGCGGATATTCTGGAAGCACTGGAAAACTCTTTTCAAGGTCGATGATGCCTACCACACATTTTTTGTATGCAAGAGGTGGGAAAGGCAGCGCGGTGACCTCATTGAAGAAATGGGAGATCTCTCTCCGGATGAACTCACTGGAGAGATGCTCACATCCGTTGACAAATGGAACTGTGTGGCACATTACGCTCGGGCAGTCCTTAAGATAGAAAGGAAAATATATGAGCGCCTGGAGGCGTCCAGGGCGGAGGGGTCTCTTTTCTAGGAATCCCTCTCCCTTCTCCTCCTTCCATTGGAAAAGGTATCCCTGTAGCCCGGTGGCGCCAAAACGCGTAGAGAAATGAGGCTTAGCCCGAAGTAATGTGTCAAACGGTTCCAGGCTAGGTTCTCAGATTGACAGGGGAGGTGTTTAGTGGGTAGTCCAAGGGTATCCTCCATGGGAGTCCCACACTGCCAAACTCGGCGGGCGTAAATGCCTTCACCTCCCTACCACAAAAAAAAACGGAGGATGGTTGTAGTCCAACAATCGTCGATAAATATTGTTGACGCGTGTGAGAAGAAGGCTTCTGAATCTTTGCAACCTTGCGATGGTTGATGTTTCATATCCTTCCATATTGTTTCGATGTTTTATCTTGGGAACGACTTTCTCAATCGTTTTCAACGTCAGCTTCTCTAACTTCGACAAATAGACATCTATTTCATCGTTAGTTCGATTTTTGTCATTAGGAACCATTGAGCAAGAGTTGCCACTGTTGCGAGTGAACACATAAACATACTCGGATATATTCCCGCTTCATAACTGCAATAGTAGCGAGCAAACAACACCTATGTACTCGCACTTCGCCAATGAAAATTAGCCATGGAAACACATGCGCAAGTAAATAAGCGAGCAGATAAGTGAACGAGAAAGTTCAACCCGCAACGATATTCACATCGTGAACGAACGGGGTGCTTCGAAGAGAGGTAAGCGGAAAGGAAAACCGAAAGTTCCGGAATAAACACTCTTCCGCTCAATGTCCCCAGTTTCGCTGTTTTACCACAAGAGATCTTGGGAAAACCGAAAGCTTAAACTGAAAGCACTCTTTCGAAGTCGAAAGCTTAAGCGAAAAGCACTCTTTCGCTCAATTTCCCCAGTTTCGCATATTCACCAGCCGAGCAAGCGAGACGAAGCGGGTAGGAAAAACTTTCGTGGAACGAGAGCGCACGTGTTCGGCTACTCAGCACATTTAAAGAGAATTTAGGTTGAAAGCTCACGAAAGAATGGTATTTAATGTTCTTGGGCAGTCTTATACCAGTGAGCTTGTATTCAAATCCAAAAGGGAGCGTGCTGCTACCCAGTTATCATTTAGACGGTTAAAGTATTCGCGATTTAAAGTTCAGCCGAAGATATCGTCCAGTGTTCAACGAAGTGGTGAGGGGTGAGGTGTTGGCTTGCGCCGCGATCCTCAATCGGCCTTTTTGCGTTCCACGCTGTATGGCCACCCCGAACCATTAACACGTCCATTTGATTCTCTACAGGCTCAATATTGATATAAGTCTTCAATAATGTAATTTTGTAAAACGTAATGTTAGATAAAAATAGGAACAGAGAAAATAAAATAATTAATAAAATAAACTTTTTGCCTTGGTTGATTTAGTGAAAATGGACAAAGTAGCAGGTAAGTGGTGGTACAGTGAGTTTTTCCCCGGGAGCCTTGATGTTGTATATAGGATACACATCAAATGAGCTCCTAGTTCTTACCAGTATACATAGGGTATACTGGGTTTGTAACAAAATTGTTGCAAACCAGTATACCCTATGTATACTGGAATGAACTGGGAGCTCATTTGATGTGTATCCAATATACATCATCAAGGCTCCCGGGGAAAAACTCACTGTACCACCACTTACCTGCTACTCTGTCCATTTTCACTAAATCAACCAAGGCAAAAAGTTTATTTTATTAATTATTTTATTTTCTCTGTTCCTATTTTTATCTAACATTACGTTTTACAAAATTACATTATTGAAGACTTATATCAATATTGAGCCTGTAGAGAATCAAATGGACGTGTTAATGGTTCGGGGTGGCCATACAGCGTGGAACGCAAAAAGGCCGATTGAGGATCGCGGCGCAAGCCAACACCTCACCCCTCACCACTTCGTTGAACACTGGACGATATCTTCGGCTGAACTTTAAATCGCGAATACTTTAACCGTCTAAATGATAACTGGGTAGCAGCACGCTCCCTTTTGGATTTGAATACAAGCTCACTGGTATAAGACTGCCCAAGAACATTAAATACCATTCTTTCGTGAGCTTTCAACCTAAATTCTCTTTAAATGTGCTGAGTAGCCGAACACGTGCGCTCTCGTTCCACGAAAGTTTTTCCTACCCGCTTCGTCTCGCTTGCTCGGCTGGTGAATATGCGAAACTGGGGAAATTGAGCGAAAGAGTGTTTTTCGCTTAAGCTTTCGACTTCGAAAGAGTGCTTTCAGTTTAAGCTTTCGGTTTTCCCAAGATCTCTTGTGGTAAAACAGCGAAACTGGGGACATTGAGCGAAAGAGTGTTTATTCCGGAACTTTCGGTTTTCCTTTCCGCTTACCTCTCTTCGAAGCACCCCGTTCGTTCACGATGTGAATATCGTTGCGGGTTGAACTTTCTCGTTCACTTATCTGCTCGCTTATTTACTTGCGCATGTGTTTCCATGGCTAATTTTCATTGGCGAAGTGCGAGTACATAGGTGTTGTTTGCTCGCTACTATTGCAGTTATGAAGCGGGAATATATCCGAGTATGTTTATGTGTTCACTCGCAACACCACCATCAGAAAGGGGACATTACTTCTGGTATTCCCGATTAAACTTCTTTTGAAACTTTCCCCAGTCTGTTTTTTTAAAATTCAACCGATGATTTTCATGTTGAACTGGAATGAGAAAGAGATAGTCCCTTTGGTGATTGATTTCCATTACGATTGCGTTATGATCGCTATCATAAGGAAGCACCTGCAGTTTCCGTTGAGGACTATTAAAGCTGAATTCAAGCCTTGCGTCAGCAATGCAGGGGTCCAAATATGGATTTTTCCTAGGGTATGTTGGGGACTCCGACCAATATAGATTGCACCTGTATTCAATTTGGTTCTCTATTATCCACGATTGCAGGAATACACCTCTTGGATTATTGGTGGCGTTCAGCCATGATGTATGCTTGGCGTTCAGGTCACCAGCAAGAATATAATAACTATGCACCCTATTCATTTCGAGTATTTCAAACATGGTATTGAGCTCCTCCTTGAACTTGAGAACATTTCGACCAGTTGCATAGGCAGAGATAACGAACCAATATTCCGGTGCCACCTCCCCCATCACCGTGTATCCTATCGTTTATTACGAATTCAAAATCCTTGAATGTCGCGGAGTGCCATGAATTGAGCTGGGTTTCAGCGAGAAGCATGATGTCAAGCTTTTGCTTGACAAGGAACTCTAAGAGGCAGTCACGCCGATGTATAGTAACAATGGAGTTGACGTTGATCGAGATGAGACGAATCCTATCCATGGGCATTTGACTGGAGAACAAACTATTTTGAAGCATGTTGGCTTAAACGTTGAAAAACAAAATTGATTTTTTGGTCTTTTTTATTTATTATATCTGAAAGAGATTCAAGCTGTTGGTAAATTTTGAGAAGCAGTTTATTATTGCCACTTACATTATTTATTTTATTTACATTGTTATCTGCTGGTCCTCTAGCAGCAAGTGCAAATGATATTCTGGGTTTGACGAAATTGGGAGGTAACAAATTGCGATTTAGTTGGGTTTGCTTTGGGAAAAATTTAACACTTGCATCTTGATACCGAGGGCATCCTCGATATGATGCTGGATGTCCAAATATATCGCAGTTAACACAATATAATTTTTCTTTTGGCTCCACCTGAGCCAATTTGCATTCACCGGGGGCGTGAATATCTTTGCATTTAACACAGCGATAGTGCATGGCACAATTGGCAGCCGAATGGCCGAATCTTTGGCACCTGTAACACTGGTTGACCTCAGTTTTTTGGAGGCGCTCCCACCTCACAACTCTAAAGTTTAAGCACCTTACCTATTGGAGAGCACTCGGGCTGCTATTGTTAGAAATTTGGACCAAATAAAATGGTAATATTTTGCCTTCAACAGTTGATCTTCTTGTAGCAATATTTTTCACACTGATGAACTTAACAGCTGGTTCTGCTTCCTGCAATATTTGAAGGAGATCAATAAATTTATAAAGTGAATCTTGCTGCGGCCCATATATTGAATTACTTTCATTCTCACTTTTCACACTGATAGTGTGGATATACTCTATTCTTTGCAAATAATCTCAGCTAAAACAAAAAATGTGTAGTGTGACAGTAAAATCCAGTTTTCTAACAAAGCCACAATAAAAACATTAAAAATTCAACGGTTCTAATATTCAAATATTACAATCAAAAGTATCATGTTACACTTATGATGTACGAGTATATTTAGTAAAAACCTATTATTAAAATGCATATATATGAAGTAAATGTCAACAATCATATTTACGTTAAGAAATTTTACGAATATTATCATTTAAGAAAACCTAAAATAAGTATAAATATTGAAGGAAAAAATAAGATAATTGCTAACTAAAACAAACGTCTTTACTTTTCAGCAAACTCATTCTTTTTCAGAGGGAAGCGACGGCGAAGAGAAGTATGCCGTGGAGGGAGTAGGGTTTAGATAATCCGCGTATGGTCGACTTCGATTTGCGGTGGGTACGCGCTGCCGTAGTTTGGTTTTGCTATTTTAGTTAGAGTAGATTGATTCGGTTTTGAATTCGAGTAGTTTATTTCGGGCACTGCGTCGGTGAATATTTGGGAACGCGTAGTTTTTGGGTAAGGATGTTTCATGTTGTTCATTTTCTTGGACCGAAAGAAAAATGATATTGAAATAAAGTAAGTCGAGTCGTTGGAAGTTGTTCGACACGTTTTAAATCGGGCATTTGAATCGGTGGCTGATTCTTATATTTTGGACTTAGTCTGCTCGCAGAAGCTCTGCAACCAAAATTTCTCTCTGATCTAGCTAGCCTGCCAGTAGCTACCTCGAAATAGACTAATGGGTACAGTCCGTTGGCAAGTTCCCAAACTTTAAGTCCATAACCGATCAGAGGTCGGCTTGGATTTCCTTCGGGAAACCGCGAACAAACGAGACGAAGGGAGTAAAATTATTACAGAATCGATCTCCACCTTGAACTCAGAGCGTTTCGACCAGTTGCATAGGCAGAGATAAAGAAGATGTTATTCCTCCCTGGCTGTGAAATTTTGGTAGCAGGCACTTCAAGAGATTCAAAGTTTTAGAATTTGACTTTACCAATATTTTGGAAGCAATAGGGTTTAATTTATTTATTGCCAAACAAGGCATCATTTAACAAAACACAAAGATATTACAATTTATACATTAGGTTACTTAATGATCTACTGTATCCGGGAAGAGCAGGATTGTGTAATTATGGACTTGAAAAGGGACTTGGAAATGGTTGGGGAATAATGATTGCTGAATTTGTTAAATGCTTTACAACATCTATTTATTGGCACGTTATCCGCATATATGGTCCGATGTGTTCTTGTGGTGAACATAGGAGAATTTCTGGTAACTCTAGAAGGGTTATTCAGCCGTACCTTCTCGGAAATAAATTTCACGTTAATATTACCCCTAAGCATATCGAAAATTAGGCATGAGGACAACGCAGTTCGCCTAGAAGCTAGTGATGCCATATTCAATATTTGGAGTCGTTTATCGTAGGATGGAAGGCTATGGAAATCTCTGGGGTCATAGAGGGACCTTAGGGCAAAGAGTAAAATTTTTTTTTTGTACCGACTCAAATCTAGTTTTACGAATGTTGGGTCCCAGATCAAACAAGCGTATTCGAGAATGGGACGAACAAGTGAAGTGTATAGCGATTTCGTTGCCCAAATATTCTCGAATTCTTTGGCTCTCTTTTAATGAAACCTAGCATCCTATTAGCTTTAGAGAGGGCTTCGTCATGTTGAAGATTGAACCGAAGCTGTGTGACTAAGATTACGCCTAAATCTACTATGCTCTCAACTCTGCTCAAACTCGTGCTTTTGATTTGATAATCGTTAAGGATGATTTTTTTTTTCTGGAAAAACTTATGACATGGCATTTATCCAAATTAAGTGCAAGTTGATTATCGTTGCACCATTGGAGCAAAATATTTAATTTGGTTTGAAGAAAGGAAGTGTCAATATGCGATTTTATAATGTGATATACCTTCAGATCATCGGCATAAAAAAGGTGAGGTATATCGGATAGTGCCGCTGAAAGGTCAGATATGAAGATATTGAAAAGTAATGGACCCAGATGACTACCTTCGAACTTGACATATTGGATGTGGTTTTTCAAATGTGAATGAATCCAGTTAAGCGGAGGGCCAGTGATTCCAAAACTATGCAGCTTTTTTAATCAATATTTCATGATTCACGCGATCAAACGCCTTGCTGAAATCGGTGTATATGGCGTCGATTTGATTACCATTTTCCATCGCACATAGAATGTCTGACGTCAACACGACAAGGTTGGTGGTAGTAGATCTGCTTTTCCGGAAACCATGTTGCTCGTCGTTGAGATAAGGTTCAATAAGAGGTGAAATTTTATCGCATACAATCTTTTCAAAAAGCTTCGGTATGGAGGATAACGTAGCGATTCCCCTATAATTTTCAACAGACCGCTTTTCGCCTTTTTTATGGATTGGAATTATATACGATGGTTTCCAATGTGAGGGGAAAACACCGTTCGAAAGCAATTTATTAAAAATGAGGAAAAGAGGGAGGGACAAATCATCTTTACAGAGGGCCAAAAAACGAGGGGGAATGAGATCGGGGCCAGGTCCTTTGTTCAAATCAAGAGCCTCGATGGCTTGACGAATTTCCTCTTCAGATATCGAAATACTATCGATCTGTGCTCTTAGTGCTATTTCAGAGGACGGAAGGTTTTGAAAGTTTCCAGGATCGCAGTAGATTCCTTGGAAAAAATCAGCAAAAAACTCACCGATTTGCTCTGGAGAAGAAGAGATAGAATCATTGTATTTCATTGCTGAAGGGTAACCATGTATCTTACGTTTTACGTTGACGAATTCGAAAAATTTTCTAGGATTCCGAGTGATTCCTTCACCTACAACATTTATGTAGGATTTATACGCTTCTTGAGATTTAATTTTAAACTCATTAGTGAGCTCGTCATATTTTCTCTTAAACTCTTCGCCAACGTTGTTACCATTTTTAGGGTTTTGTACTAAAATACAAAACCCTATTGCAATCACGACCTGTGTCCGTCTGTCCGTCCGTCCGTCCGTCCGTCCGTCCGTCTGTATGTCACAGCACTTTTTCTCCGAAACTATAGAGGCTACAGCCATGAAACTTTGTGGAAAGGTCAGAAGTGGTGACCTCTTGAAAGTTCAAGGGTGGAAAAATTTTTCAAAGGGGTTTAAGGGGGTCTCCCCGTATAAGGAGGTGACCCCTCAAAAAAAAAATTTCACCATTTGTAGTCAAATAGGGTGTCATTGGAAAGGTCTTAATGAGATCTTTTCAAAACAGGTCTTAAAATTGCCTTATCGATACCGAGAGGGGCAGGGGAAGGGGAAATGTACGAACTTTTCGCGTACCCCCCCTCGCGATTGGAAACCTTCCATCCGAAAAATCTGAAAAAAATCATGAATGTAGGCCTTAATGAGTACAACAACAACAAATACATGAGAAGTCAAAATTCACTCAACTTTGTTAGTAATAGTATGATTTATCGATTTTAAGTTTTCTTGAATAAAATCTAAACGGTACCCTTAAATTGAATAAAATTTCGCAAACAGATGACTATTTATAGAATTGATTTTTTCTGAAAGTTTCATAAAGATTGAATAGTATTTAACGAAGTTATAGTGGTTTGAATTTTCCCGTATTACTATGGAACAATATGCCCTGTATTACTATGGAAACATATGGCTATGGAGCCATATGCGCTTTTTATCGATTTAGACACTACAGCTTTGCTAGGATTTGCATGAAAATTTCAGGAATGATAGGTATCATGAAAATGAGTACATACAATTGAAACAAGTCGAAGAGGCAGGAGAGAGCTCCTAGCAAAAGGGCTTTGTAACCATTCTAGGATTCGAAAAAATAGGCCATGAATCGATGATTACAGTACAGAGGAGTGGGTCCTGAAAAAAATATAATGAAAGGTAGCCGATATGAACATCAACTGAAATTTCTCTATGAGAGCTTTTCAAAACAGTTCTTAAACTGACAGTTTTTGCTTCAGGGGGGGGGGGCAAAGGGGGGTGTGCAAATACATGAAAAATGTGTTTCTAAAAAATCTGGAAAAATTATCAAGGGAGATATTTATGGGTATAACTAAAACAAATACCTCAGAATTCACAATTCTTTGAACTTTGTTAATAATAGTATGATCCTCGAATTTCACATTTTCTCCAATAAAATCGTCTTTGACATGTTTCTTGATTTTATTCGTTGCTGGTTACTGCATTTTGTAAGTTGAGTACAAAACCCTTCTGACATGAGCATAGGTCTGTCTACCCAACTTGTTTAATATTCTATATAGCTTGTTTCGTTGGTTTCGTAAACGCCTGAGGTCACTTCCCAGCCAGGGTTCAGAAACCTTGTCTTTTTTCTTAATTTTAGGTACAAATGAATCAACAGCGTCAAGAATGATTTGATAAAAGGTGGATAAGGCTTGATCCAAGTCTCATGTTGACAAAGTACCAGTCCAGTTGAAAGTTGATAGAAGGCTGTTAATATTGTTATAATCGCCATTACGAAAGTCATATACAATCTCATTATTGTAAGAAATAGGGTTTACTGAATCAGGAGTGGAAAGTTCAACAGAAAAGGCGGAGTGATGAATTGTGTTGGAAAACAGGTGCTCGCTCTCATCAGATTGGGTTAACCACTACTTCGTCATGTGCATTTGTGAAAATGAGGTCTAACCAATTTTCGTTTTGATTGGGGATAGGAGTGGTTTGCTGCAAATCATTGCCATATAGGGTGCTCACTAAGTTAAAGTCATTACTGTCTAGAAGATTGACGGGAAGAAGATTACCAAGTTCATCGGTTACGAATTTAATGTTTGGCCGATTAAAGTCACCAGTTATAATGACTCTGTCTTCTTCATTAATTCCGGCAGTAATTCCAGCTATGATATCACGTATAGCATTATAGATAATTTCGACAGATTCTGGAGGTAAGCATGATTTTGGAGGCACATAGAAGACGCCAATATATACAGAAAATTTCTGCAGCTTTATTTGTTGCACTATTTTATGCTGGAATAATGAATTTGATAGCGTCTTGACGGGCTCACTAAGGAGAGAGTTATGTACAGCAATCAATACACCACCTCCGCGTCTTTGTCCAGTACTAAGGAAATCTCTGTCGTCTCTGTAAATGGACCAATTATTGTCCGGAATCTCCTCATTTTTGTGAGAGTCATTTAACCATGTTTCGGTCAGGGTAAGTATATTAAAATGGCAAGATTTTGCGTCAAGAAACAGTTGGGGCAGTTTATTACTGATACCACTACAGTTGTGGTAAAACAGTTTAAGACTATGTTGAATAGACTTATGAAAGGGGACGAAAAAATTATTGTTGGTTTTCTCTTGTCCTTTGTAGTGAAGAGATATAACTGGAACTAACAAAGGAAGCATAGGTCTCTTTTTCGCCTGGTCTATGGTCACACCCAACTCTTTATGATAGGAAAAATATAAGTTCCGAAGGGCGTCAAGATCGACCGGAAGGCCTTCTCTTTGAATAATAATGTTGAGACTAGTCCTCGTTTTACCTTCAATACAGGTTGTTTCCGGTGTTTTATGCATGTAGGAGAGGTAAAGGCGAACACATTCATAAATTTTGTGCTCTCTGAGCCTTAAAATAAGGTACCTTTTCTCCAGATCGTTACTCGAGACAAAAGTGGCCTTAACAGTGGGTGGCAAGAATGGATCTAAAAATGATTTGCTCTTGTTTGAAGTTTTTGATAAAGTTGGCAGTCCAGATGAGCTCGTGGCTGGTGGTATTTGGTCTTCACCACGCACGAAATTACTGTACCTAGTTGTTGGGATGGATGTTTCAGATATCGAGGACGGATCTTTAGTCATCTCATCGACACTCGATCGCTCTTATCCAGAAATTATACGTAGTTGGCCACAAATCTCCTTAGTGGTGTTGAATTTTGGCTCATTTAACGTATCACTATTCAATAAAATAGGAGGAGGTAAGGATGGAGGTGCGTTATAAGAGATGTTGGATGAAATTGAAGTGTTAGTTATGGAGTTAGGAATATATACTTTCTTATAATTACTTTTGTCACGGCTGGCCTTGGATCTATGACTCCATTACGCTCCTTCCATAATTTAAAGCTCATACCGTTCCACATGTAGTTGCCTTTCTTTTTTCTGTAGTTAGTGAAGAGCCAAGAATACTGTGATGGAATGAACACTTTGAAGCTGTTCCTTCGAGTGTTCTGAGAAGATAGTTTTTCTACCTTGCAGCTATTGATGTGGAGTATGTTTTCAATATTTTTTCTGACAGCGGTTGCATTCAAATTTTTCCTTCGTAAGGAAGATGCTGTACGCTGCATCTGCGATTTTTCCCAGAGATGGGCTAGGATTAATTATTGACTTTTGTAATCTTTTCATGCGATCCTCCCATTCTTCTTCTGTCCAGAAGGTTTCAAGCTTGTAGATGTAGTTAGGAGTTGGATCAGGTGATGGTATTGAATTGGCATGTTGTGTTTCCGTTGAGCGCAATGTCTGGAGAGCCCATGAAGTTTTATGTTGCTGGTTCAGAAAACTGGTGCTAATCTCCTCGAGCCTGCTCAATCTGGTGAGAATATGAGCAAATTCCTCTCGGTTGCTTGATTTGTCAGGCTGTGAAGATACTTTTTGAAGCTGTTCACTAAGATTTTGCAGGGCGCTCGAGACGTTACTTTCAAACAATGATGACTTCTTAAAAGTTTCATTTTTTTTGCGATGGTTGGATATGAGTAACTGTCTCTTTTATTGACACTATCTGATTCCCCAATAATTCTAGTGCTTTATACACTTTTTTGTTGCTATCAGACAGTTTGGCAGCTAATTCGTCGAAGCTGCTCGCCATCTCCACAAAACTCTCATCGTAAGCTCTCGTCTGAGAATACTGCCGTGAGATAAGCTGATTTTTTTCTTCATTTAAATCTTCGATACTGCTGATCAACTTATCATACATGTTAGTTCTAAACAATATCACAGTGCCACCTCCCCCATCACCGTTTACCCTATTGTTTCTTATGAATTCAAAATCCTTAAATGTCATGGAGTGCCATGAATTGACGTGGGTTTCAGTTAGAAGCATGATGTCGGGCTTTTGCTTAACAATGAATTCAAGGAGATAGTCACATCGATGTAGAGTAACAATCAAGTTGACGCTGGTCGAGATGAGACGAAGCTTATCCATGAAAATGTAACTGGATGACAAGTTAAGACCTAAACGAAGAAAAACATAGTTAATTTTTGAATCTTGTTAATCAATTCCCTCCTATAAAGAATTACGGTGCTGGTTAATTTTAAGAAAAAGCTCAATATTATTTGCAGCACTATCTGCTGATCCTCTAGCGGCGAATGCAAATGATACCCCGAGCTTGACGAAGTGGAAAGGTACTTGTTAGTCTTGGAATAAATTTTACTTTTGCATCTTGATATTGGAAGCATCCTCGATATGATGCTGAACGACCAAAGACGCGCACAATATAGTTTTTCTTTTGGCTCCGTTTGAGCCAATTTGCACTCACCGGGGGCATGAACTTCTTTGTATTTTCCGCACCGATAGTGCATGGCGCAGTAGGCAGCCAAATGGCCAAATTTTTGACACCGGTAACACTGGTTGGCTTCTCTTTTCTGGAGGCGTTCTCTCCTCACCACTCTGAAATTCAAGTACCCTATTTGCTGAAAGACACTTGGACTGCTTTTATTTGAAATTTGCATCAGGTAAATGGTAAATTCTTCTTTTCTATGGTCGATCTTCTTATCGTATGGGTTTTGGCAGCAATAAATTCAAGTTTTGTGCAGCTTTCCTCAGCACGTGAAGAAGATCGACCGTTTTATCTGCGCAGTTCAATCCTATTTTCTTATTTTATGGGGTACAGGTGAGATGTGCAATTTCAGCGCATCTTTGGCTGACTTGAAACCAGCCTGTGATTTTGGTTTAATAGTTAATTTTACTGCATTAACTCTGTTGATTTCGAAATTACTTAGTTTATTTTCGGGTGCCAATAGCCAAACCATATATCTTCCAATTTGTCCGAATATATTGATTGGCGGAACTTTTTCTGCCCTGTTGGTGGCTTCTTCAGAGGAACCAGCGGAACTGCAATTGGCTTCTTCTCTTATTTTTATTTTTTAAATAATGAATAAAATTTATATCATTTTTATTAGAATTACCTTCTATATTTTCTTCAACTTCCATTTACTCTTGTTATCCGTCCAGCGCTGCATAATAGTTTTGGCTGTCGTTAGTGCCTCCAGCGCCTGCTGGGATAGTTTGCTTTGTAGTCTACTACGCCTTTGTTTCTTTATTTATTTGCTTTTGCGGTTTTTTGTCTTGAGGCTTCATCCCTTTCTTGAATAGATCTTCAAAGGGCTGTAGCTGTAGCCTTAATTCACGATTTTCTTGTCGAATTTTGACCACTTCTTTCTCGTCTTCGAGCATTTGCATTTTATATCCACCAATTGCGGATTTGTTTTTATTAACCGATATCTCCCCGGGCTCCTTTTAATTCTAATAAAATTTATATCATTTTTATTAGAATTACCTTCTATATTTTCTTCAACTTCCATTTACTCTTGTTATCCGTCCAGCGCTGCATAATAGTTTTGGCTGTCGTTAGTGCCTCCAGCGCCTGCTGGGATAGTTTGCTTTGTAGTCTACTACGCCTTTGTTTCTTTATTTATTTGCTTTTGCGGTTTTTTGTCTTGAGGCTTCATCCCTTTCTTGAATAGATCTTCAAAGGGCTGTAGCTGTAGCCTTAATTCACAATTTTCTTGTCGAATTTTGACCACTTCTTTCTCGTCTTCGAGCATTTGCATTTTATATCCACCAATTGCGGATTTGTTTTTATTAACCGATATCTCCCCGGGCTCCCTCAACAGTGGGAAACCGTCTGGCGTCTCCATACCAGCAGTCTCGAAGCCTTTTTTAAATTCTTTGCTTTTCTTAATTTATCGAAGTACAATAATATTCGATATGAATTCTTTGGGTCGATTGCTTCGACAATGTAAGAGTTTTTCCGATTAAAAATTAACTCGGTCTGACGTTTTAAAAAAGAAACGTCTGTTCGTAACAAATACTAGGCGTAGAATCCAACTACTGACTTGGTTACCAGATTTGAAGGTAACGGATGGATTTGTATACAAACGCGTTGGATATACAACCGGAGATTCACTATAGGAAGAACAGTAAAAATTGTCGGTACCTGAAGAAATGAATGCTGACCTGATCACACAGGCTCAAGACAACCCTTTCAGCGCACATAGTGGCTATGACCAGAAGCTGAGCTGTATGAAGACTTGCTGCTTTGGCCAAAAATGGTTCAACAGGAAGACATATAAGGCCACTTGTGAAACCCATAAGTGCACTAAGGAACCGAACACTGTTCTTCGTCCTCTAATGGGCAGATTCGACATACCCGAGTGCGTGTTCCAATGCTTATACATTGATTTCATTGGCTCCTACCCTAGATCGACATCTGGAAAGATTGGAGTTGTCGTCGTCTTGGACCACTGTCAAAGTTTCCGATAAAAGAAACGCTTCGCAAGCTCCCTACAGCCCCTATTCTGAGCTTCTTAGAAAAATGTGTATTTCATGTATTCAGAGTATTGGATTACGTGGTATCCAATTCAAATTCATCCAGTTTCAGGAGGAGGCGGATAAATATGCTATTATCCACCAGGGTACAGCAATATATGCACCTCAAACCAATGCTTCTGAATGCCTCAATCAGATGCTTTTAGGCGCTGAAACCCCCTGCATAAACCCGAATCAGGGGGATGTCATCTTCAGATGTACGCTGCGGTCTTCGTATCACGCAACCACTAGAGTCTCACCTTACTTCGTCATGTTCTGGCAGCACATGATTTGCCGTGGCAAATCACATAGACAGCAATTAAACTGTTTAGAAGAACCAGTCGTAGCTCTTGACCCGCACTAAAAACTCCGAGTACTGCGCAACTAACTCCGAAACATCGAAGACGGTATTTGTATGGACGAAGAGCGGTATATTTCACAACTTGATGAGCTTGCTATCTCAGCTCCTAGAAATCGTATGATAACGAAATTTTTTTCAAAGTCTGTGTAATATAAGGAGAAATAACAAACTTAAACGGTGTCTCCATATTTTTATTTGCTGTATAGTTTTTTGCAAAAAAAAATAACCTAAAAATTTTACACTTTTTTCGTCCGCAATTTTGTAGGCGAACAAATGAACATTAGATTTATCCTCAGATAATGAAAATCGACAGTCAAACATAGAAAATGAGCACTTATTGGGCCCTGTAGGACAGCGGTAACTGGGTCAAATTGTATTTTACATAAGAGACCACTTTAACTAACAAATAGAATATTTCGGAAAAAAACCATTTTTGATGAATTTTTTGTTAGAAATTAGTCACAGAGTCAAAGTCAAAAGCGCTTTATTTAATACTAGACGTTATAAATTTTAAAAGAATATAAAGCAAAATCCAAACAATAACAATAAAAAACTTAATGGCCCAAATGGCTCTCTAAATTTATACGTTATCATTAAACACATTAAAAAAAAAAAAAAAAAACTATAGCAAATTCAAATCAATGAAGATTCTTACATATTTTTACAATTCAATTGGAAAAAGGAGAAAAAACCAACCAACACTATTCTAAAATTATATATCATCTCAACACTACAGTGAACTTTGATCCTACACCTAATATGTTTTAACTTAATTCTAATAAATGCAATCAAAAACTTTATCTTATACTATGAAAAATCTATAACAATGTTCTTAACCTAAGCGTTAAACCTTATCTCTAACCTAATATAATAAACATAATATAAGCCTAACCTATACCTAATTTTTAACAAAAATAAACAATAACACTAAATGTAGCAATAATGAGCTGAAACTCAAAAACTAAGTAACGAAAAACACCAAAACTGAAAATAAACACGAATAATTTAGACATCGTCATTCAGCCACCAATACCTAGATTGCCCCGTCTCAACTCGATCAGCCTCAACGAATCTAGCAAATGAGTATCTCCATTGGAACTGTTGGTCTCGTGAACTCAAGTTCGGAGGATATTTTATCTTCTTATCGGTGGCCCGTCGATATATGTGATATATGATTGGGACGCCGTCAGAATCAAAAACATATCGATTCATGTCCAAATACACGAATGCTTCTGGAGGAATGAAGCCAGTAGCGAGGCAAGTCGCTATATACCCGTCTGTAGGGTGGAACGGCTGTCTGGGGAACTTGTCCTGAAGAAGTTTAAAAATTAGTCCATCTAACCACACCGTATCGAATGGGAATTAGTCACAAAAGGCGCAATTAGTGAAAATTTCAAACATCTAGGTGTTTTTTTTTTTTTTTGAAGAAATTAAATATTGAAAATTTGGAAAATTTTCGCAGTTTATTTTGCTTATTTAAAAACTTGCTAATCGGTTTTAAATTAGCAACTCTCAGATTAACCATTTTTGAGTATTTTAATAGTACCAACATTTTTATATCTCCATCAGCAAAGGTCTCTGAACTATATAAGCAAACCATATCACATAAATAGACGGGCCACCAATAAGAAGATAAAATATCGCCGAAGACGATCGAACGATAACGGTTGAAAATCGATTACGAAAATAAAATTAAAACACGCAAAATGAAAAGGAAGGTTTTATTCTTTTTTTTATTTTTCATAAAATATCCTCCAAATGTCTAAATTATTCGTGGTTATTTTTTTTCTTTATATTTTTCGTTGCATATTTTTTAGTTTCAGCTCATTATTGCTACATTTAGTGGTGTTGTTGTTTCATGTATGGCGCGACAGTCGAAGTTGGACCTTGCCCTCCAGGATTAATTTCCTCCAATCATCACGGTTCCGCGACCTTATCCGCCAGTTGTTTACTCCCAACTAGGAACTACTCTCAACCTCTGTGTTTTTCCATCGAGAACTCGGTTTTCCCGCTGGACGTCTACCTTGTGCTCTACTTGTGAATGTTCTTTTGGGCAGCCGATTCTCTTCCATTCTTTCTGCATGGCCCGCCCATTGCACTCTACGTAAATTTACGTACGAGAAAGCAGGTGGATTGTCAAATAGTTCATACAGCTAATCGTCGTGACTTTATCTCCACTCTGTTCCTTGTTTCACTGGACCATATATTGTCTGGAGCACTTTGCGTTCAAATACCTTCCCTGCCTTGTCGGATTTCCTCGTCAGGGTCCATGTTTCACTTCCATATAACAGGACAGGTCTGACTAGTATTTTTTAAATGCGGAGCTTGTTTTGCCTGTGCGCAACTGGACCTTAAAATGGAAAGTATGGAGTAAAAGGCTTTGTTTGCGGCATTTATGCAGCGTCCATTCGCGTCCTTTTTGGCACCTCTTCTGGTCATGTTGACTCCATTATACACAGAATTATTCACATTCTCAAGGTTGTAGTCGCCTACGGTCAGGTTTTGTTGAAATACAATTTGCTTCCTTGTTTGAGTCATGAATTTAATTTCAGTTTCATTAACTCATAGGCCAGTTCGGTTTGCTTCAGTTTTCAGGCTCAGAAATGCTCCTTTGGGATCTAAGTCAATCTTATATGCTAAAGGAGCATTTCTGAGCCTGAAATGTCCACACAATTGGTAGCATATACTGATGACGTCAATATTATGGCACGTTCAATACGTGCCAATTATGTGGACAGCATGTGCTACCAATTGTGTGGACTTGAACATTGGTGTACCGGAGGTTTCAGCTAATGCCCTCCTGATGACATGTTCCAGCGCAATATTAAAGAGCATTGGGTCATGCCCATCCCCTTGCTTTGTCTGATTCCGTTGTAAAGCTGTCCGTTAGTTCACCCTTTACCTTGACCTGGGACTCTGTGTTTAGCATCGTGACTTTGACCATGCGGACTTGTTTTGTTGGGACGCCTGCTTATTGCACACGTTCCATTAAGAGGTGACCATTGAAATAACTATGACTTACAAAAAGGTTCTAAATGATCATTTAAAAAATTATATTTTTTGACTCAAACCGTATCAGTTTGATTACCTTGAATTGTGCAAAAAGAAGGAGTATTTGATTGCTATTTTTCATTTATTAAATATTGTTCTTGACACTTTCCAAGATAGGCAAGGTCAAAAAAAAATTTAATTCTAAATTGATGAACTCAAAGAACTTGATAACCAGAAAAAATAAACTAAGAAAAGGCATTTTGTTTGGCGGTATGGAGCGTTGGAAATGTTCGCAACCGTTGTAGTTCGAGCATTGTAGCAAGTTCTAAAATTTGAGCGTGCTGTGCTTGAACCCTCCGAATCAGTTTTCCTCTCTCCACCACTGTATTCATTCTAGAGCAATAAATTTGAATTTGAGATCTGTAAAGTTGCAAATTTATACCTCTCCAATTGTTTTGTCCGTTCTTTCTCCTCCATTGTGAAATCCCTTAACAAATTCTGTTCAGTGACATCCACATTGATCCGAGCTATTTCACCGTCCAAAAATTTATTTTCGCGTCTTTTTACTTCAAGTTGCCGCAATACCTTCTCCACAATCGCATTTCTAAAGTTTAATAATATGTTTTGCATTAAAGGCTTAGTTTTCATAATCTTTGTCGGCTTACATATCATCAAGAGTCTTTTTGAGATATGATCGAGTAGACTCGATTTCCCGATTCAAAGCTGACTGGTTCAAATCATCAGCGAGTCCTAAATCTTTTCGTTTTAAATACATCTGGACTTCTTTTGTCACCTGTGAAATTAAAATCAATACCAACACTGACTTTGTTCAACATTGGTTATAGAATTTAAATAGCGCTTACCTTGCACTTCTCAATGATGTCTAAATAATCTTGCATATTCTTAACTTCCATTTGTAACATTCTATGTTCCCATTCCTTGTAGATGATCTTTCGGCGAAATATCGCCGAACGATTCATTGTTCTCAGTTTAATCTCTCCTGCTTTCTAAAATCATAAAAGCAAGATTTAATTCTAATCATATGTTAGGCGCACTATGATACCTTTATGATTCCATTGATGTCATCAATGTCTGACTGGTGTACCAGGACGCTGCCTTTAAAATCGTCCATGTGTCCTGTGAGAGGTACTTCAATGATTCCCCGTGGCATTACTATTTGAACGTATCGATTTCTCAAATTGCTATACTGTAAATTTCAATAGGGGTTAAGCCAAAGAATTTTGATGATATTTTTAAATATGAAAAATATCAAGGGTTGTGTTGCAACATAGAGAACTAACCTAACGTTACAAATGTTAAGGGACTATTTCCCCCGATATCTCTGAATCGCTTGGGTTCATTTTATAAACCGTATCTCATCCTAAGATAATGATAAACTAAGCACGGCACATGTGATCTTCCATCCGTGCTTCCTAAATCCCTCTTAAATTAATTTACCGAAGTTATCGTAGTATATCGCTGACAAGTGGTTAGGGTTAAGCATCTTCCGTGGTAAACTGATTTTCCATGAATCAGTACACATTCGTTATTTCCCTGACTTGAGTTATTACAGAATTATAAGAGAGCACTAAATGATTGAACACTGCTTGAATACCTCCATCTCAAGCACGTGGTTTATCCAAAACTGACGTAAGGTATAAGCCATATGGCAGGAGCGCTTACTATCGCATACATGACCAAATCGAGGGCGACTCATTTCCGCAAATTCATTAAGCGGTATATCAAGAATTGCAGAAGTGTCAAAGATAACTTGAGGTTTTGTGCTGTTTCGAGATGGGTTTAAAATCTAGATAGTGCGTGCGGAACATAATAGTGCTCCTTGTGAAGTGAAAACCATTTTAGTTCTTGGATCCATTTAACTTTTAATACCGTCAAAAGTCAATGAATAGGAGTTTTTTTACTCCTCAAATCAAAGCTGCTAGCGGTGCCTAATATGTGCTTCATATACCGGTCTTAAAAAGTGTAGGTGTAAAACGGACAGTGAAACATGAATTATACGCATACAAGGAGTGTGTTTTGTCCTCTTTTTATGTGAACTAAAATATGCATTTCATGAAAGCTTTGCATTACGCTTTGCTTTTGCGAAAGTAGGCTGAAAGTTTCTTGGAGCTTGTCCAAAGCAGGCCGACTACTTTTTTACCTTCGTAGCGCTACAGCCCCTCTCGGGCCTTCGTTTTCTGCAAATAGCGCCTCCAACTGTATGGGTTCTTTGACCACGTCCTCTAATCCCAAAATCCGAGCAGCGATGAACTGTCTTCATCGACCGAGTCAGGCCAGCGTTTCCTCAATTTCCCCACTGGTCTTCGGCCTGCCGTTGTTTGTCCATACGATTCATGTGTCCAGCCCATTGCAGCTTCCGCAGTCTGACAATCGTTGAGACCTCCGGCTTCTCAAAAACTTCTTATGGTTGTAGCGAATTCGCTATTGGTCCACCTTTAGCTTCGCTCCAATTATTTGCCTCAGGACCCATCGCTCAAAGGCGTTCAATATAATTGTGGATGCTTGGGTTAGGGCTCATGTTATATACCCATAGCATAACACAGGTCTTATCACAGATTTGTACACTTGGAGCTTTGTTTTCCTGTGTTTGCAGACAGTCTTCAAGATCGTCGGAACCAAATAAAATATTTTATTTGCGAGTTGTCTTCTTCGACGTACTTCGTCTCTTTCACTACTGGTTCTGGTTATTTTGAAGCCTAAATACACAAATTCGCTAACATTTTCGACACTGTATTTGCAAGTGTGGTATTTTATATACTTGAGGTATTTTTTCTCGACTGCGTCATGAGCTTTTTATTTTATTTTCATTGATTTGTAGCCCTACTAGTTTTGCTTCGCTGTCGAGTTTCAGGAAGAGTCTTTATCAGTTGTTAATGGCCGTGACACAATGTTGATGTGGTCCGCATAGGCTACTACTTGACTTGACTTATGTAGCAATGTATCTCGTGTATTGACAGGTAGCTTCCTTGTGACGTACTCCAGAGCCAAATTGCATAGCAATAAGGCCAGCGCATCTCCCTGCTTTAGTCCGATATTTGTACGAAAGGCATCGATGTGTTGGTTTTTGATGCGGACCTTTGAGGTCGTTGACGTCATTGTCATTTTGGTAAGACGGACTAATTTGGCTTGGATGCCAAAGCAAAGCATTACTTGGTACAGTGCGTTTCGATCAATACTGTCGTATGCTTGCTTAAAGTCAACGAAAATTTGGTGTAAGTCTATGTTGAATTCCCAGCATTTTTCAAGTACCTGCTTGAACAATTGGTCTATCGCCGAAGACTACATATGACAATTGCTACCATATGGCTTATACTTTACGACAGTTTTGGGTCGATCGCGAAAAATGTGGTTTCTTAAAAGCTCTTGAAGGAGCAAAATCGCTCTGTTTGATAGTTGTCTATGACAGATCGATCATATTCCCATATAAAAAGCAGCTGCCCCCGCATTCTGGACAATAGTTCATTCTTAGGAGAGTTGGATCTCCACTTATTTAGTATAAAATTCCGATTACGCATCTCGAAATATAAAAAGGAAAACCGGCGTCAAAAAAAATTTTTTAAAAGTGTAGACCATTGCGAATGAGACTCGTTATATTCTATTTTCGCCCTGTAGTATGCATGTCAGTTTTCCAAAACCATGAACATGAGAAACCTTTGGAGCTGCATCGTATCGGAGTGGGAAAATGAATTGTGTGATTAAGACAAAATTCATATAAAAAGCTTATTTATATTTAAGATACTTCAATTTGAATTTTCCAAGAAACAATCACATATGTATGATAGTTACTGAAATAAAAAGTATTCATAAGACCGTGAAAATGTTCTCAGAAAGATTGAACTTTTAATCATATTAATGAGGAACTACAATATCAAATTTTAAATGATAATTATCATTTCATGCAATATTGTTAAGAAATCAGTTAAAACTTCCAACGCATTGCAGTATGACTGGCAGCACTTTTTCTATATTCTTTAACGTTCTGTTTGCCTTTGGATCTTCTTCTTCCTGTCAAATTTTGTTGGTAAGCAAAGTCGTGCTTATGTAAACGTCTCGGAATCTAATAAATTTAGCTTTAATTTATTTCGATCCGAGTTTTTCTTACATTAAAAATTGTAGGCGCGCCGGGCAAGTAAAAGTTTTTCGATTCGTTGGATAAAATTGCGATTTTCTGCTGAAAGTTATGCGATCGCTGCGAGTGAGGGTAGAACCACACGATGTTGCCAGTATCAAGAGGACGCAGTTCTCTGTTCCAAGTGAAGCTGCTAAGTGACAGCAATTATTTTAATTGGAGCTTTCATATGGCAACTGTTCTGTGACACATTTCATATGGCAACTGTTCTGTGACACAGACTCAAGGGAAGTAAGCTTTAAAGTGAAGCCCGTATGCAGTGAAGAACTGGTGAAGGGAAAATTCACGAATTGCGACATCATGAGCAAGCGTGCTAAAGACGGTGATGAAATTCGTGCGCTCATAAATATAATTTCGGAGGAGTATCTCTAAAGGTCAACCCGCGACGGCGAAAAAGTAGCTGATAATGTACTCAACGTTACGACGAAATCATCGACCAGTACAGAAAACAATTTTAAAGGGAAGTTAACTTGTCATTTCTGCAAGACACCCTGCCACTTCAAAAGCGAATATAGAAAACTCATAAAGTGGAAGCCTGTTCAAGGAAAACGAAAACAAGTTGCTGACATCATACCAAGCAACGAGAGTGCTGATTACTTGTCCTCATACGTGCTTGTGCCAACCCTCGCACGGTCTCCCTGCTCAGCAAAAATAACCATGGGGCCAAAAAGTCGACTACGCACACGAGCGAAGATAGCTGCTCCGAAGGAGGACCCAATAAAACTGAAGAAGCTTCAACTAAAGCCCTAAAAAAAGATTTAAAAAACCCAACACATAAAGCAAAACCAACAACAATGGCCATGCAACCAGCGGCTGCAGCCACGATGTTAACAGCACATCGGGAACGGTACTGACGATGAAAAACGACAATGAATACAGTGACAGTGAAGACGGATGAAAAACAGATTAACAGACAGTCTTGTCCAGACAGAGATTCCTGCGGTGTTTGAGTGCAGCAAAAAAACAAGTTGGGTAAACAGACCTACGCTCATGTCAGAAGGGTTTTGTATTCAATTTAGAAAATGCAGTCACCAGATCGAATCAAATCAAGAAACATGTCAAAGACGATTTTATTGGAGAAAATATGAAATACGAAGATCATACTATTATTAACAAAGTTGAACGAATTTCGAATTCTGAGGTTTTTGGTATTGTTACACTCATAAATATCTCCCTTGATAATTATTTCAGATGGATGATGACGGAGGAAACACATTTTTCATGTATTTCCCCCCTGTGCCCCCACTGAAGCTAAAACTGACAGATTAACAACTGTTTTGAAAAGCTCCCATGAAAACTTTCATTTCATACTCATATCGGCTACGTTTGATACATTTTGGTTACAAAACCCTTTTGCTAGGAGCTCTCTCCCACCTCCTTGACTTGTTTCACTTATGAGCATTAATTGTAGGTACTCATCTTCAGTCATTCATTAAATTGAATCAAGTGTTCAAAGCATGCACCTTAAACGTTGAAGTTGGGAAAAACTAACTCAAATTATTCAACCTTCGCATTTTAAACAGCCACCATTTTGTTTTATGATTACTGATACCACTAGCTGAACCGATTCTCAAAGATATACATGACACCTATCATTCCTGAAATTTTCATGCAAATCCTAGCAAAACTGTAGTGTCTGAGTCGGTAAAAAGCGCATGTTGTTCCATAGCCATATGTTGCCATAGTAATAAATACAGCGCATATTGTTCCATAGTAATACAGGAAAATTCAAACCGCTATAACTTCGCTAAATATGATTCAATCTTTATGAAACTTTCAGAATAGATCAATCTTATAAATAGACATCTACGTACTGAATTTCATTGAATTTAAGGGTACCGTTGAGATTTTATTCAAGAAAACATAAAATCGATAAATCATACTATTACTAACAAAGTTGAGTGTATTGTGACTTCTCACGTATTTGTTGCTGTTGTACTCACCAAGGCCTACATTCCTGATTTTTTTCAGATTTTTCGGATCACAGGTGTCCAATCGCGAGGGGGGGGGACACAAATTTTTCGTGTATTTCCCCTCCCTGTGCGCCTCTCGAAGCGAATTTTGCCAAATTAAGACCTGTTTTGAAAAGTTCTCACCAAGACCTTTCATTTGATACCCATATCGGCTACCTTCAATGAAATTTTTTTTTCGGGGGGTCACTCCCCTATACGGGGAGACCCCCCTTAAATACCTTATAAAATTTTTTTGTAGTTGAACTTTGAAGAGATCACCACTTTACACCTACACACAAAATTTGATGATTCTAGCTTAAGTAGTTTCCGAGAAAAACTGCTGTGACACACGGACGGACGGACGGACGGACGGACGGACGGACGGACGGACGGACGGACGGACGGACAGACGGACAGACGGACAGACTGGTCGCGAAACTAGTAGGGTTTTGTAAAATTATTTTACAAAACCCTAATGATGCAAACCCTAGAGCGTCCTATAAAGGAAAAACGAGAATCCCTCCAGGACACGCCAGATGTCCAAGTAGTGGAGGAAAATATAAAAAACATCGACGATTCCATGGTCGCTGCTGCGATCCCTACCAAAGCGACCAAAGCAAGAGTCGTAGATCCCGAATTAATAACTAAGCATCCACAAAGAGATTACGGCAGGAAAAGGACGGAGTCTACAGGTAACTGGAGCGCCCTTGTTTGATTTCACCGCCAACGTCGAAAATATGGCTGAAGTGCTGTACTAAGAAACGGATGCCGATGATCTCTTCGTAGAGATGTGGCCACAAAGTAAAATTCCCGTCCAGTAACATGAAGAAGAAGGGCTAATCCAAAAAGTGGAAGATATTCAAAAAAGGATAAATTCTGCATGTGACTCGCCAAAAACCAGCAAAGGTGTAAAGGTTGGGCTCCTTGAACTAGAGGAGCTCGAAAACCGCATAGGGCGTTACCAGAGGAGCCAGTTAAAGCCTGCAGAGAACCAGAAGGCCGAAAAAGAGCCGAAGGCTAAAGCAGTGCCAAGGGCTAAGCTTAAATGGCATGCGCAGATAGCTCCACCATAAAACATCAATAAAAGACTGGCGTCTAGCCAGGATGAAAGAAGGAAGGAAGAGGCACTTGATGGGCACGGAACACCAGATCAGGGGTTCCAGATAGTGCTGACAAAAGAAGCGAATAAAGCTGCAAAGAAACTCCTTTAAAGTGCCAGAAAATAAAGTTCACACGGATGCTCAGCAAGAAAAAACCTGATGCGAAACAGGAGGAAAATAAGCCCCGACGATGATCCCGGCAGCAGGCACTGCTCGTAAAACCACAAGATGGCCGATCCTATGCAGAGGTACTGCGGGATATCAGGAGAAATGTAAGAACCAAAGATACCAATACTGCCATTAAAGCAGTATGACCAACGCGGTCGGGCCACATACTGGTCGAGGCCGACAATAGGGAAGCATTCTGGGACGCAGTAAAGAACGTCTTCGGCAAAACTGCAACTATTGCCTCGCTCAAGTTGAGGGCAACGATCGAAATAAGAGACATTGACTGCGTCACGGATCTGGCGAGGCTGACATTAGAAAAACATAGAGGACAACGCATGGCAATGACGACCGAAACGGACGCCGAACAATTTCTTAATAAGAGCAAAGTAAGAATAGGGTAGGTTGTCTGCAAGATACGGAAAGACCAGCGCCTCTTCAATGTTAATAATGCCTTGGCTATGCTCACACCGCACAAGTACGCAAAGGACCCGACAGAAGTTCCCTATGTTGCAAATGCGGTGAAATAGAACGTAGAAGTGAGCAAAACTATGCTAAATGTTCTGCATTGTGGTATCCTCACGAAACTGGTACTGCCGCCATTTGGGTTCAAAACAGTCATATCCAGGTGGAGAGTTGTAGGCGGGGGATTGTTCCGTGTGGGTGCGGTGCTCAGGGACCACCTTTTTTAGTGTATACCTAACGCTTAACGAATCGATATCATCTTTCCAAGCTGAATGCTTTGGAGAGCGTTATCTCGAACGCAGACGGCAACGTGGCTGTGGACAAATCATAGCGGACATGATATTCGCCTAAGTAAGGAGGATACACACTTTGAGAATATTAGAGAACTATCAGCCAACTGACACCTCAAGACGTGATGAACTCAACTATGAGCATCAACACGACTGCTTGCAATGCTTCTATGCCTCGCTAAAAACCCCGGCGCGACAAGCCCCCAGTGTACTGGTGGTTGCCTGCAACAAGGCTCGCCTGCTGGCAAGATCCAGTGCATAGTGTGGACAAGAATCCGTGGGGACTTGGCTACAAGCTAGTTATGATTCGGAAAAGATGAATGAGATAGTGCGGGCACTCTTTCCCGCCCATCCCGTCCGTGTTGACGCTGTCCATGGTGAAACAGCATTCGAGTGTCCACTCTTCACACAGCCGAAACAGGAAAGGGGCAGTCTATTCACTGAAAGTGAGGAAGGCTCCAGGTCCAGATGGTGTTCCAACTGAGGTGTTGCAACTAGTCTATTACCATCGTTCTGACTTGCTGCTCCACAAATTCAACGCTTGCCTACACTACGGGAGTTTCTCGGTACGATGTAAGGTGGCGAGGGTTGTACTAATCAGCAAGGAGAAGGAAAATCCCGGATCACGGTCTGCATACCGCCAGTTATATACGAATATACATGCTAGACATGGATGGGAAACTGCTGGAGAAACCCATCAAGGGAAGACTCACTGACGCGATTCATGCTGCTGGGGACTTATCTCCTTAACAGTACGGCTTTAAATCAGGACGCTCCACCAATGATGCGATTGCAAAGAGGGTGAGTGCGATCCAAAAAGCAAAGGCACATAGCCGCACCAAGCGATGGATTGCCCTGTTGGTGACACGACGTTAGGAACGCCCTCAACCTCGTTAGATGGGTGGATATTCTGGATACGCTGGAAAACCCATTTGAAGTTCCGGAATATGGGATGCGGCTTTTGAGAGACTACTTGAAGGACCGAAGCCTGCTTTACGACAGGACACAGGGCCAACGGAGGTAGAAATTACATCGAATGTTTTCCAGGGATCTATCCTTGGTCCAGACCTGTGGAAGGTGTCTTACGACGAGTAACTGAGACTGGAGATGCCAGATGAGTCGCGCTTGATCGGCTTTGCGGATGATGTTGCCGCTCATGTCTCAGGACGCACCGTTAAACAAGCGCAACTAAGGCTAGGTATGCTAATGCGCCGAATGAGGGACTGGATGACTGCTCGTGGGGTCTGTTTAACACTGGAGAAAACCGAAGTGGTCATCTTAAAAAAAAAAAGAGAATCCCTAGAGTAGGGATGATAAGTGATCAGGGGCTACTGATCAGCTCGAAGATGAGTTTCTCTGAGCAAATCAGGGCAACAGCTGAGAAGGCTGCTTCGGGAATATCGGCACTGAGTCAGCTTATGGGCAACGTAGGGGGACCCAGCCCATCGAAAAGACGCCTCTTGATGAGTGCTGTAGGTTCAGTGCTACTGTGCGGAGCAGAAATATTGGGCGACACTCTCAAAGGAGGTATACCGAAAACACTTGGCACAGGTACAGAGAAAGGAGCGCTGAGGATTGCATCTTTGTATCCGACAGTCTCTGATTTGGCGATGAGAGTCATTGCAGGCATGAAACCTGTTGCCCTCCTTGCTAGAGAACGCCGCGCTATTTACCTGCGTCGAATCGACGACGCGAGGTAGATGGTTGCCCGTGAGGAGAAACAGCGCTCACTCAATGACTAGCAGAAGTCGGGTGAATCGTAGGAGGAAAAGGTGAACTACGCGTGCCTGATCACATCTTTTGAGCGGGCATAAATGTTTTCAGTCTTACCTGCACAAGAGTAGAAAGTCACGGTCCCCCGACTGTCGGTTTTGTCCAGGAGAGGGAAACGATGCTTGCCACATATTTTTTCCGTCCAATAAATTAGGCAGGCTGCGACAGGAAGTTGGGTAGACAGAACTACGCTCGTGTCAAAAGGGTTTTGTACTTAGCAAATAATATGTAGGCAAAGGAGTATAGAATAATTTAATTCAAGGAAACGTTTGACATGCAAAACAAAAATATTTTTGCTTTTAAAGAAAAACCAGTGCTGCTCCATTTTATGTAGCCCATGTTTTGTTGCAATATTGCTAAAAACATTGGCTAAGCCAAATTTCAATAGCTTTTGTTATATTTTGAGAAAATACAATCAAAAGTGTAGTGTATCGTTAGATAAAACGCCCATATAGTAGAAAAGCTGTGTATGAGTGTTGTAATCGGAAAAAATTAAATTGGGAATAACTTCTGTACATTCTTTTAAAAATCATAGAGTGCTAGGACCTCTTAAAGGTAAAATCTCAACCTTTATCCAATTTAATCATACTAATACAGTTTTACTGGCGAAAGTATTTAATTTACAGATCCTGCTATTATTAGCAAAGTTGAAAGAATTTCAACCATTAAGTTATTTGTTATTGGATTTACCTTCATAATTATTTCACCGATTATTTTAAGCTGCTAGTCTCCAGCCATTCATTAATAGATTCAGTCAAGTATTAATAGAATCTACCTTAGATGTTGAAATTCGCGAAAAACAACACAATTTTATGCAATATTTTCATCTAAAACGGCCGCCATATTGTTTTGAGATTGCAGATGTCACCGGTTGAACAATTTCTCAAAGATATTCATCATGAATATAATTGCTCAAACGTTCATGCAAATCCTAGCAAACCCGTATTGTCCGAATCGATTAAAAGCACATATTATCCCATAGCCACGTATAGTTGCTGTTGTAATCCAGGAAAATTTAAACCCCCATAACACCTTTCTGGTAATACCCTACTACTTGACCAAATTTGATAAAATTTTTTTTTTATTTGAGGGCCACTCCTCTATATGGGGGACCCCTTTAAAACTCTTCGAAAAATTTGTTCACCCCAAAACTTTCTAAAAGTCATTACTTCCAACCTTTCCACAAAACTTCATCGTGTAGCTTCGATAGTTTCGGAGAAAAACTGCTGTGGCATATAGACGCAGGTACCGATTTTAATAGAGTTTTGTGTTTTAGTACGAAACCCTAAAAATGCTGATTTTTAACTATTTCGCCATATGTTGGTGCTACTAACAGTTGTATAGGTTCAATGAATGAACTACTATTGACAACTGATATATTACACTCCAATATTCTGCCTTTCATATGCAACCTAAATAACTGGAATCCATCCACAGATAGATTTTTGCTGAAGAGGAATCGGCACCAAAGTCAAAAAATTGAACTTCGCCTAACGGAATTCGTCCTATACCGTCACTCAATTTAAATTTTCTTCAGATTGTAGTGAATTAAGGATCTTCAAATGTCCGTTAAGGACTGCAGGGATTGTCTGCTGCCTCGGCGAGCGAAGGTATAAGTGCTCGCCGGAATTGGCCCGGTCAGAGAACGCGTGAATGTACTGGCAGGCTAGCTTTGCGGTGTCGCCGGGCAGGCTCCCTTTCCCAGCACAAGGGCCCACTAAAAAATAAGTTCGCATTCACGAATTAAACGATCAACACGTAGTTCGACGGTTTCGAGGCCGAGGTAACCTGCTAAAAGAATGTAATACCAAAGTACGACAGACCGAGCTTGATTAATGCGCACGGAACTCGAGAGGATCTCATCTTTACTATTTGATACTTACGACCCTCAAATAAGAGTGGGGCATCCAGATGGAAGCGGTGCCCCTTGCAACCCCCATCCGAATCAAGATTAATTGTAGACGTGGCCGTACATCCGCCATTTAAATGAAAAATTCATACAAATATAATATAATTCGCATGAACTTTTCCTTTAAATGGAAAAAAAGAATGTTTCAGATTTATGTTTAAGTTTTATATGATTGAATCACATAGCTTTGAACATAAAAAGGGACCAGTAAGAGCGCCTGTAACGACAAAGAAAATGCGGTGAGCTCACCCGATGGCCAGCTCATGAGTGAAGGGGCAGGCCAACGTGGCGGGTCCCATACCTGTTCCATGCAAATGGAACGACCGAAAGCCCCATTCAATTTATCTATTCATACTTTCTGCAATTTCTCCATACCTTGACACTTTACCACTCTAAATAATAAAATTTGAATTAATTTTTTTTCCCTTATAATAAATTTTTGTTTCTTCAATATGAAAAATCCCAAATAATAAAATCAATTTTGAGCATTAAATATTTTTAAAATTTATATTGCATAGAAATAGGTATAACAAATTGATTTTAAGCAGAAAAAAATAAATGTGAAATTACTAAATTTTTCTTTGTGAGTATGAATGTTGAAACCAGAAGGGTACTTCCCCCGTCCTCATCCGACGAGTGCTCATGTTTGGGGCGGGTAAGGGCATGGAATTCATTTTATCTTGATATGTGTCACAATTCGGAATTACATTACTTGCACAAGTATGTTAACAGTTATTTTCTTATGGTAGATCTATCACTTTCAACGAAAGAACTAAAAAGTTTACAAAAGACAAAATAAAGTGCCGTTATTAATTCACGATGTAATAGTATTTAAGTGATGTGTCACAAAAGCCCATCCGTGTACCGGTTGTCAAACATTTGCGGTTCCGCTGTTCAGCTCGACATTGTAACAGAAATTGTGATTCCCCAATCAGTTCAATAGCCAGCACTATCTCCCATATTTTCAAAATAAAATCAAATCCAGAGGAAGTTCAAAAAGTATTTTAGGCGACAACTCTTTTTTCAAACCCAAGCTAGAGAGCTGAATTAAATTATCATAACGCGCACATCTAGCCAGTTCTGTTAGCGCCTCCACGTTATGATGCAATCAGAGTATATTTTGTGTGGACAACTTAATACACCCGTGGCAATCAGACCTGGCTATGTACAACTGTTATTCGCTATCTCCCACGACTTTTCAGTTTGCGTATGTGTAATGGGTGAATAATGTTAGCGACGAGCTTTGATATGACATCTACGCGCTTGCAAAAAATCACTTTGTCAAGTTTTCGACCTTCACGACCACGCACAACCACATAATACGAATTTTATTATGCAGAACTTGCAAACATTTGCACCAGTTTCTATCGAATCTGCACATCATAATAATGATAAGCGATTTGATACTGCAAGGAACTAAGTAAACATACGACTCGTCGAGTATGGTCTTCTTTAATAAACGAAACATGTAAGTTCTATCCAAAAATGCTCACGTCGCGGAAGATGGGAACTCGGCCTTGTAGATACTTCAAGGGAAAATGATTTTCCGCTGATTTCATTCACTTCAACTCCTCGCCCGTTCTATTGCACAATTTATTTGATGTTTGGAATACTATCTATGAAATATACGAGAATACTCTTTAATACAATTCCCGTGCAACAAAATCAAATCCTTTGTCTATGACTTTAAATTAAGATTCACTGGCTAACAGTCTTCTATCTTGAAAAGGAAACTTGATCTGTCCGTTGCATTTCGCATTTGAATTTCAACACTTTCTCCACTTTTATTCCACTATGATCGATTAATCAATCCAAAGCCACATATAAGTACGCTTTCGGATTTCACGTCCACGCAGAACCCAGCGTTTCAATTAATTTTAATTATAATGTTTCAATGAAAATGAACACATGGGCCATTACACTGTTAATTGCTTTCGCTGTTTATTAAATACAATCAATTATTAAATAATTATTATGAGAAATGTTTAAAAAACGAGCAGCGGAGTAAACTGCATACGAGTGCAGTTAATTAAACGCGATCACCTTCCTGCTCGTTATTCAGCCTGCCAGTTCCGTTTCGTTTCAATCCCACTTAACTCGACGAGCCTCTTCATGGCGGTAACGGTAACAACAATCTAGCAATTGCTTCGCTAGATTGTCGCAATGGGGAATTTTATTAATTTTTTTTTACGAAAAATTTTTTTTTTATCGAGAATAGTAGCGTTGATAGTGGCTGGGGTTATTTCGGGTTAGTAATAATAATGTTAATAAGTTCCATATCAAATTGCTCCGCACTTCTTGCGTTGTTATTTTTATGAAATGGTATTTTCTTCGTAAAGATTCATCGAGCAGTTTGCCTAGGTGGGCTGCTCGGTTACTACAAGACGGAACCCAACGAGAAACAAGCACTACTATTTGCGAAAACAGAATCCTTTTGTCTAATTGCATTCAAAAGATATGCGAGGATATGCATGAAAAATAAGGAGAGAGCTTCTACCAGATGACTAAAAACAGTCCTTGTGAGAGAGCCGAGAGGTTTTAAAAAAAAACAGAGAATAGTGTACTGTGCCTGAAAACCCCGAATTCCCTACCAGTTATACTTGGAAAGTAATGTTTTTTTTTCATCCGAGCCCGCTTTTAAAGGTAAAAGCAATTAATAATTGAACTCATAATGCATTTTGAGATACTCGTAGAATTGCCTTAATAATAACTTACGTAAACTTGACGCAATGCTTCACGTTCTTTGTCGATTTCAGTAATTCTCTCCTTTTTATGAGCAAGTTCCTTTGTAAATGCGTTGAGTGTTGCTTCAGTTTCTGCCAATTGCAGTCCTTGAGCTTTTAACTATAAACATTTTTTTAATTGAACAACTTATACCAAATGCAAGCTTACCCTAAATTCACTGTCCATTTTGTGTCGCCTCAACTGACACAGGAAGTTCCAAAGATGTGGCGTAATTGAATTGGGTGCACTTGAAATATTTTCAAGTGACTCCACTAGCGTCAAAAACTCGTAACATTCCTCAGGAAGAGGCGCTCCTGACTTTGAATAATTCTTTGTTGCAATACGATTAGCAACATCCTGCAAAATTGCTGCTGTAGCCCATCCTCTGGGAATCCACTTTGGTCTCTTCTTGAATATTTTATACGCTTGATCCACAATTACTGGTGGAGCACTTTCTCCGAACTGCGATTTGAACTGTCTATCCAATAGTCGATCCCTGCTTTGAAGTTGGTCATATCGTGCACGGCAGTCAGCGACACGTTTTTCAAGATCTTCCAATGTGTCGATGTAGTTTTCAATGTCCTTTTTCGTTTGAGTTAGCTCCGACCTAAAATTTAAAATAGAACAAAAGCTTTATTTTAATTAATAGAAATATCATCAAACTAACATATAATCAAGTTCCTTCCTTTTGTGGACAATGCGTTGATAGTTGTTGATCGCATTCCGCAATAGTTTCAATTCTTCCTGTTTAATTGCCGCGTCCACTTGGTGTTTGAGCATGAACAAAGACGCACATTTCATATTGAATTTCGTAATCATTTCGCCCTGCAAATGATATAATTTTGTTTTTTCTTCTAACAGCATCAAACGGTATTTGTCACGTTCCGCTTGAAGTGCTCTTAATTGCGCCTCGTAGTCGCTCACGGCTCGAATGTCGTCTTTTGAGAAGTCCTCCTGCTTTTTTCCGCTTCTCACACAATCGGGAGGCAGTGGAGTTTTTTTGATTTCATCCTCCCAACGCTTTTCTAGGACACCGTCCATCATAGTGATTAGAGCTCTTTCGCGGAAATCGTCGGCCAGCAAGGCGAGTCGTTTCAATTCCAATTGATGTGCTTCCTCGTCCAACAATTTTTGTCGGCTGGGTGATATGTACGGAGCAACTTTCACTTCGTAGTTTTCAACCTAAAAAATGTGTAATTAGAAAATGTTTGAAAAGTTTAATTTTTGAATTTTAATATCGGTTGCACACAGTTTGTTATAATTCGAGAGATGATTATCCTTAGGACTGTATAAATTCCTACTAAATTCAAATGCAAGTATAAAAGGAAGGAGTAGACAAAAGTAGACTCCTGTCAGAAGGACTTAGTACTCAAGATGATAATGCAGCAACATTCATTACGCATCTAATGAAAAGATTCAACAAGTTGAATTAGTAAGAGAGTGCTCCTGCCAGAAGGCTTTTGTAAAATTATCAATAACTCAAATGACATTTTCTGAATATCAAAGCTTGGCCCATACATACACATATTCCAGGAATTGAGCTCGGAAAACTAATATGTGGTTATTATGTACAATATATTATTAGGATAGAGCACAAGGTAGACGTCCAGGAGGAAGACTGGGGACTCGATAGGAAAACACAATAGAAGCTTACAGCATATCCTTGTTGGGAGTGAACAACTGGCGGACAACGTCGTGAAACCGTAATTATTCGAGGAGATTAATCAGGAAGGCCCGGCATGGGCTGTCGGAACATAGATGATGATGCATATTAATTTGTCAGTATATTGACCTCATTGTTTGAGTAGTCATGATCACATATCAATGTTTAATAATATTTCTAAAATTTTCATCGAAACTCCTTTGAGTTTGTAGTGTCTGTGTGCTTTACAAACGTGTATCTAAGCAGAATCTCGGTTGTTGTAATTGATAAATTTTAAATCGTTTGTAACTTTGCTGTTTATGGCTTTATATTCATGAAATTTTCAGGAAACAGGTTATTAACACCAGGAAATCTTAATTTCGATTTTATTGATCAAAACGTAAAATTCGTAAAATATACTATTATTAACACTAGAAGCGTCACCGTTCCATTTTTGTCCCACCTGCAAGTTTGATTGTAGGTAACTTTTTAATTTTTTTTCTTAGGTCCGTGAAACTTAATAACTTTTAATCATTTATTGTGTTTATTAAATTTAGATGTTTTCAATAATAAAAAAAAGCAAATGAAAAAATAATTGAATTACCTAGAACCGCCGCCGGGTCATTTATGTCCCGTCCATATTCTATGGAATAACTCAATGTAAGATTATTGTTCTGGGTAGTTACGGAATGAAAGAGTGATGTGTGCGTGAATAAACAGTTGGGCATCATTTCTATCAGTCAGTAGCACGTCGTTTAGCGTAGAGAGTGTACGTTTTTTGTTATTATAAGGGTATACCCCACGTTTTACAGTTATGTCTAGTCACAGTCGCGAAGTGTTGAAACCGCGCGAAATTTTGTCTTGTTTGAATGAAATTTTAGAGGATGAATCAGATGCCGAGCCTTAAGAAAACTCTGAAGACGACTACCAATTAGAATACAATTCTAGTTTTTCTTCTGACGAGGTTGGAGACACCATTCAAAGAAAAATGTCGTGTCTACTTCATATTATAGGTTACGTTTAGCTAATTACAAATTTTCAGGTGTAGGAAATAACTCACACACCCGCAGTGTTATTTATTAGTTTTGTTTGTAGTTATTACAATAGCTACTTTATTTTTATATTCTAGAAACAAGAAGTTTTATGGGTGTCATAAATGAGGCACAAGATCGTGGGCTGATTCAAAGGCGAGGAAGAGCATGGTGTAGTTGCGGCCGGTTGCCTGCAGGTACTTACAACATTGACGAATCCTCATTTTGAAACTACATCAGTCTCAACACTTGTTTCTCCCGGTGGTACTAACTGGACACTAATGGAAGCTGGTAGGTATGGATGTCAAAATGTTTGTATAGATCGCGTTGGGCTAACGGCGTATGCGAAACTCACTGTGGATGAAACTTGTAAAAGTGTTTGGCAAATAATGTTTACGAAAAAGATCATGAAGCATATTTTAGAATGCACTGTGGAAGAGGCGCAAAGCCAACTATGAGGCGAAAATTGGTATATGGCGATGGAAGAACTGGAGGCCTTTATTGATGTACTTTACATACGTGGTGCGATTGGTGCACATAACTTCGTTATAGATTCATTATGGTCGATGAAATGAGGTAATCCTATAATAAAGGCAACAATGTCTCGTAATCGTTTTCGTGAGATAATGAGGTACCTGCGGTTCGATTACAAATCCAGTAGACGCTAGAGTGACTAAGGATAAGTTTGCTATGATTTCGGAAATTTGGTACGAATGTACAAGCTTGTTACAAACCCGAACCATATATCGATTGACGAACAACTTTTTCCATCTAAGTGCCGTTGCCGATTTACCCAGTTGATGAGGTTTAAACCAGACAAATATGGTCAAAAATGTTGGATGGCTGTTGACAAAGATGTAAATAATATACTAAATGCGTTCTTTTACCTTGGGAAATATGAAAAAAGACCTAATGATAAGCATTTAACGACTGGGTGGTGAAAAAATTGATGGAACTCTACATCAATAAAGGCCAAAATGTCACTTGTGACATCTTTTTTACTTCAATTTCGCTAGCAGAATATTTGAAGTAGAAGAAAAAGTAGAAGAAGAATTCGCAGAGGAATACCTGTTTCCGTGAAAACCGCAAAAGGTGAACTATATAGTACATTAATTCTAAAAACGGTGATACAACAGACATCAGGCTAAATCGAATAAAAATGGTCTTATGCTCAGCACTATGCATCCCGATGTACCAATAAAAAAAAAACCTGAAACAGTGTTATTCTACAACAGCACGAAATATGGCGGAGATGTCGTAGATTCGATGAGCCGCAAATATGCAGTAAAGACTGCTTCTAGACGTTGGCCAGTTCATAAATTTTATAGCCTGTTAGATTTCGTGTTTGGGAAAGTATGACCCTGCCATTTGTTAAAATTAAACGTCATTCAAAGCGTGTTTTTTTAGTTGAAGGTTTGCCATTTAGAATTATGGATCGTTTAACAGTCGAAATTAAATTTTGTTATAAAAATGGTGATTCTGCTGTACCCACATTTAGGGCTTTGCGAGCCGATTACGGTCGACATAATCGACCTACACAGCAAACAATTTCGAACACAGTGAGAAAATTTGAAGAGACTGGATCGATTATTGATATTGCAAGGCCTGTGCATCATCGCAACATTCCTTCTGCTGAAAATATCGCTGTCGTTGCTCAAAGTGTGGAGGAAGACCCGAATTTGTCGATTCCTCGACGTGATCAACATTTGGGCTTGTCTTACGGCGCATTGTGGTGGATTTTGCATGTGGATTTGCATCTACATCCATACAAAATCCAACTCACCCAAGAACTTAAGCCTCAAGACCATACACAACGCAGAACGTATGCGAATTGGGTGGTTGAACAAAAAACCATTGATAACGATTTTTCGAACAAAATTTTCTTTAGTGATGAGGCTCATTTCTCGCTCAGTGGTTACGTAAATAAACATAATTGCCGCATATGGGGCTCTCAAAATCAAGACATTTGAATGATGTTGTATTTTACGTATAATGGCAAGGTTTAATCTTCATATTGAATAAAAAAATTTGTTTCCATCTGAATATTTTATGTGTTTTCTTTAGCTTTAATTTCCCAAGCGTAAAACGCCTGGATATTGTATAAAATAATCAACAGCTGCAAAATTAAACGCAGAGATTTTTCACTGCAAACAGGACAAGAATTGGGAACACAGTGTAAGAATACAAGAAAAACAACCATGCCTATAAAAATTCCGGAAAACATACCAGAAAGACAAGAAAAATGTTCAAGGTGTCAGGTTAAGTCCAAATGCACAAATAATATGTCATATGTGAAGGGTCACCTGGTAAAAAAATCCCGTCTGCAATAAATGCACTATTGAAGAATGTTATCTATGCAATATTTGCTGTATAAATAATTACATATATAACTAGTTTATAAATTTTTCTTAATTTGAAACAGCTAGTTCGTGTCTCTAGTTTATTACGATTGATTTAAATAAATAAATACTCACGGTTCACAGTAAATTACAAGGTGTTTGAATCATAATACTCAATCATCATGGTAATGAATGGTGCGATAAATATAATGGGACCAAATTGTCACCGCGGCGGTTCAAGGGGGGGTAGTAACTTTCAGTGCTTCTAGTGTTAACGAAGTTGATAGAATTTTGAATTCTAAGATATTTGTGGGCCTTGTACTCATAAAGAATTAGTTTCATGATTTTCTATTCATTTTAAAGAGTTCCAAAGATATTTAAGCTACCCATGTTTCCTGAAATTTTGGAGAATGTCCGATCAAAAATATTGCGTCTGGTTTGAGCAAAAGCCAATATGGTAGGAAAAGCGAGCATTGTTGTTGTGATAAAATATATAAATTCGAATGCCTACAGCTCAGGAAACTTGCAAAATAAGGCAAATTTTATCGAATTTAAGGGTACCCATACAGTTTTATTGGGAAAAATGTAAAATTTATAAATCACACTATTGTTGATAAAGTTGAGCGAAATTCGACCACGAACGCATTCTTTGTCGTTGCACTCATAGAGAACTGACTCCATGTTTTTTTTCAGATTTTTCGGATTACAAGTGTCCAAACGCAAAAGGAGCGGTACACGTCTAAGTTCGGGTAAGTTAAGATTTTTCGTACATTGTGTAGTAATCGAGCAGCTCGCCTAGGCAAACTGTTCAAGGGACCTTCACGAAAAAGACCATTTCATAATAATAACAACGCAACAAGTGCGGAACAATTTCACACAATCTAGCGAAGCAATTGTTAGATTGTGTCGACAAGAATTTGCCGTTACCGCCATGAAGTGGCTCATCGAGTTAAGCGGAATTTCTACGAGGTGGGGCTTGCAGTTTGCACAACAAGCGGGAGAATCGTCGCGTTTTATTGACTGAACTCGTGATGGAGTCACTCCGCCGCTGCTCTTGTAATAAGAAATCGTAAAGAAGCGCTACGGATATTTGTTGGCTGAAAGTTTATTGCTATGTTCCCAGTTTATCTGAGTACGAGGTGAATATCTATGAGTTTTCATTCATTCCAGGTAAAGGAAAGTTAAAATCTGTTTCTTTTGGCTGCAGTCATCCCTTGGCACGGGTCTTTCGCGAGTTTATATTCCACCTGACCTCAAAGGAAAAATCAGTGGTTTGTTCTGTGTTGAAAAAAAAAATAATAAAAAAAGTGCTGCGACATTAAAGGTTTTAGAAAAACAGCAGGCAATTGTGCTGTGATTGCGATTATGGAGTCATTTTAATTTCGTCCTCAATTGTGCAATCAATAATTGTCTGTGTATAAGTCATGGATAGTGGAACATTTTATGGCGATTTAATGGGGTCCAGTTGATGTCGAATATTGGGTGAAGAGGCGTGCCAAAAATTTTGTTTGTTAGAGGAAGTTTGCACAACAGGCAGGAGGAGTACGCGCGGGGGTGTGTGATACTTCTGTTTCTGGGAATCGCGGCTCGCTGCCTGTTCTAGCAGAACCAATAATCGATACGTAAATAGCAGATAAATCACAAATTGCTGCTAGTAATTGATAAAAGTAGTTTTCGATTCGACTTAAAAAGGTCAGTGGTAGTTTCGTGATAAGTTGTCTGTAGGGTGGAACAGCTGTGAAATCTAGGGGTTTTCACTGACAGTTACAGATCTTGCAATATGATTCCGCAGAAGTTTCAGTATGAAGATATCGGTCTCGTTACTTCAGCAGCTTCATAAATTCTTCTATACGATGTATAGTGCTTCAAATCCATCTCAGGCTTCCTGTACAAACCAGTACATGCACGAAGACATTTCCTTTCAGAAACTTAACTTTTCCATACTACTAGCACTCTTTTTGTACCAGATCTGATCTCCATATGTCAATACTGGTTTAACCAGGGTCTTGTAACAAATAACTTTGACCTTTCGATCAATGTATCTGCAATAAAGTAGCCCCCGAAGGGCCAGGCTAGTTTTTGTCATTTACTGAGCATGTTTTCGACATGTCCAGTATAGTACAGATACTGATCGAGATGAACACCAAGTTATCGAACACACGATTTAGGTGGAACCTGTTCTGAACTACCCCCACTAGCCATAATGTGGAAATTCTTCAAATTATGTTTCAGGACTTGACTGGCCCCCTGCAGCGTTGTCCGAAACAAAATTGTTTCGCACTTCTGCGCATTGATTTTCATTCGCCAATTATCAGTGTAGAGCTGCAAATCATTCAACATTTTTTGAAGATTGCTCTGAATTATTGTAGCTTTTTGGTCTGCTGTATGTATGATCAGATAATCAGCAAACGCTACCTGTGATCGCGTTGGCCAGATATTAAAATCAAAGCCGTTCAATAGCTTGCAAATTAATATTGAGAAAAGCAGAGGCGCAGTAACTGTTCCCTGCTGTAGACAATTCAAGACCTTCAATCCGCGCATTGTTGTCAGGTTTCAATCAGTTGCAATGAATGATTTCCCATATAACACATTGCATATCATGGCGACAAGGTGTCTGGGAAACTTGTCCTGAAGGAGTTTAAAAATTAGTCCATCTAACCATAAGATATCAAAGGCTTTCTCTGTATCAATGAGACACATTCCAACACATTCTCTATTGTTTAGTTTCCAACAGATGTCTGAGGTTACTTTCGTTATTGCATGTGTGGTCGAATGCCTGGCACGAAAACTAAATTGGCAATTCGGCATCAATTCATATTTCTCAGTGTGAGCGTTTAATGCTTTATTTAGTATCAGTTCAAACACTTTGCTGATGTCAGGGCAGCAAGCTGATTGGGCGATAGCCTTTAGGGCACGAATATTCTTTTGCTTTTTTCAAGACCGGAAATGCCTTAGCCTTTTTCCACTCACTTGGGAAATATGAATTGCTCAACATGTTGTTGAACAATATGGTATAGTTCCTAATAGCAACCTCAGGCAATACCGTCAGCACCACATGTTGGCTTGTTGTTTGTCCAGCGAAATATGAAACACAAGTCTTCATAGCTGACAAAGTAATCAATAATCAATAAGATTCAAGCTCGGTATGATATCAGATGTTGATGTTTCATTGAAATGAAGAATTTATTGGCCGTTCAGACTTGATTTGAGGTCGGAAACTTTTGTTTGCGCGACCTCTAAAAATATTTAATTCCCTCTCTCAGGGCTTGGTAGATAAACCAATTCAAAATGAGTTCCAATCATGGCAAGTTTCTGCAATCCATCAGGTATAATCCTGTTTCCATTTCTATTCGGATTCGTTCTATCAATTTCGATACCAGCCCTATTGAGAAGATTTGTCTCATTACTAGCGACCAAGATTCGATTGTTGCGGAATTAGCAATTCACTTTCGTGAAAACACCATCTGGGTCCTGTAGGCTAATACCCCGCAGTGTTTTTTGCCATTGATTGCTGACCTCATTCCTGAAGTATTCTTTAGGTGTAATTACAACAAAGCCAACGATGGTTGCAGTCCAAAAATCACCGATAAATATTGTTGACTTGTTGTTTCTCTAACTTCGACAAAAAGAGATCAATTTCATCGTTAGTTAGATTCCTGTCATTAGGAACCATAGAGCAAGCGTTGCCATCATCAGAAGGAGGACATTGCTTCTGGTAATACCAATTAACTTCTTTTGAAACTATCTCCAGCCCGTTGTTTTTAAATTCAACCGATTATTTTCATGTTGAACTGTAATGAGGAAGACATCAACCCTAAAATGATTAATTCCCATTACGATTGCGTTATGGTTACTATCGTAAGGCAATACCTGCAATTTCCGTTGAGGACTATTAAAGCTTGCGTCAGCAATGCAGAGGTCCAAATATGAATTGTCCTAGGGTGTGTTGGGAACCTGGACTCATATAGATTTCACCTGTATTCAATTTGGTTCTCTGTTATCCACAATTTCAGGAATACACCTCTTGGATTATTTTTGGCGTCCAGCCATGATGTATGTTTAGTGTTCAGGTAACCGGCAAAAATATATTGAAGATGCAATCTGTTCAATTCGAGTATTTCAAAAAGGAAATTGAGTTCCTTCTTGAACTTGAGAACATTTTGACCAGCTGCATAGGCAGAGATAGCGAAGAGGTTAACGCCACCTGGCAGTGAATTTTGATAACGGACACCGAGATTCAAAGCTATTGAATTCGACTTTTTCAATATTTAGGAAACAATAGGGTCTTCGAATCAGTACCCCGTGCCACTCTCCCATCACCGTTTACCCTATCGTTTCTTATGAATTCAAAATCCTTGAATATCATGGAGTGCCATGAATACAGGCGAGTTTCAGTGAGAAGTATAATTTCAGGCTGTTACTTAACAATAAATTCAAAGATATAGTCACGTCGCTGTGAAGTAACAATGCAAATGAAATTGATCAAGATAAGGCGAAGCCTATCCATGGAAATGTGACTGAATGACAAGTTATTTTGAGGCATTTGCAAGACCTTAACACTAAAAACAAAGTTAATTTTTGAATCTTGTTTATTGATTCTCTTCGATAGAGAATTAAGTTGCTGGTAAATTTTGAGAAGCAGCTCATTATTGCCACTTACATTGCTGGTCCTCTAGCGGCTTGTGCAAATTTTACTCCGGGCTTGACGAAGTTCAGAGCTAAGACACTGCGGTGTAGTTGTGTTTGCTTTGGGACAAATTTTACTCTCGCATCTTGATATCGGGAGCATCCTCGATATGATGCCGGGTGACCAAAACGCCGCAGTTAAGACAGTATAATTTCTCTTTTGGCTCCGTCTGAGCCAATTTGCACTCACCGGGTGCATGAACGTCCTTGCATTTGACGCCTCGATAATGCATGGTGCAGTTGGCAGCCAAATGTCCAAATCATTGACACCGATAACACTGGCTGACTTCTCGTTTCTGGAGACGTTCCCACCTCACCACTCGGAAGTTCGTGTCTTATTCGTTGGAGCACTTGGACTGCTCTTATTTGAAATCTGCACCAAAGAAAGTGGCAAATTTCTTTTTCTACCGTCGACCTTCTTGTCGCGAACGTTTTAACGGAATTAAATTCAATTTCTGGTGCTGCCTCTTTGAGTACCTGAAGAAGATCGACGGTATCTTCTCTGCAGCCCAAGCCGTTCAACGAAAAGGTCTGGTTCTTATCACTTTTCGGGGCATATGTAGTGTGGAACCTCCCCAGAATTTAGTGCATTTTTAAGCTGATTTGAAATCAACCAGTGATTTCGTTCTAATTTTTAATTTTTCGACATTGAGTCTTCTAATCTCGAAACTAGTTAATTTATTTTCGGCTGCCAATAGCCAAACTATATCCTTTCCGCTTTGACCGAACACATTAATTGGCGGAACTTTCTCTGTATTTTTGGCAACTTTTTGAGAAGGACCAGCAGAACTGCGAGCTGGTTTCTTCTCCTTACTTTTATATTTTAGGTAAAGTATAAAATTGTCATTATTATCTTGACTAACATTACCTTCAATACTTTCGTCAACGTCTATTTTTGGCTGGAGCCCGTCCAGCGCTGCATAGTAGTTCTGCCTGTCGTTGGTGCCTCCAGCACTTCGTATTTCTTCTAAGATGTCTTGTCTGACAGCTTTCTTCACCTTAGTTTCCGTATTTATTGGCCTTACCGGTTCTGCGTCGTGAGTTTTCTTCCCTCTCTTGTATATATCTTCGAACGTTTTCAGTCGTAGTTTCAATTCCTGAATTTCAGCTTGAAGTTGACTCACTTCTTGTTTGTCTTCGACCTCCGCCATCTAGTTACTCGTTTGTCTTCTTTTATTAATGCTTGCCGCCAATTTCGTATTGCTACTTTCTCCGAGGCCGCCCAACGGAGGGAAGCCGTCGGACTCCCTATACAGCAGTCCCGAGATAGTCTTTGGCTTATTTGCTATTGTTGATTTATCGAAGTCAGATAATATTCGATATGATTCCGTGGGTCGATTCTTTTGACGATAAATGCTATTTACAATAAAAATCAAAATTTGCTTTTGGGTGACTTAAACAAAAAATCAATTTAATTTTTTGAAACTGACTTTTGTGAAAAATTAATTAACGTTTCAAATTAATGACAGGTGCGACTAAAAATACGTCTATAAGGAACGACTGCTAGACGTAGAATTTCAAAAGACGTCTAGACGCGAAGAATGCTACGATTCGACTTTTTTATTATGAGAGAAATAGAAAAGTGCTTGCACGTTAATATCATATTCCCAACACTTTTCGAGCACCTACTTGAATGAAAATATTTGGTCGATTGTAGATCGTTTACTTCACTTTCTTTCTATTTATGTTGTGCACAGTACAGCGATGCCGGTATAATTTTCACACAATAACTTGTCTCATTTTTGTGTACAGGACATATACTTTTTTGCAAATCTTTTAACTGCTTCTCTGGTCATATTCTGCTTAATATTTGATGGAGGTTACTTAGATGGGGACCCCTCTCTGGAGCAGTTGCGCTTGTATTCCATCTATTACGAAAGGCTTTTACGAGTATTTATTTATTTAGTCAAGTACTGTCAGCATGAGCTAAATAAAATTTTTGACGAGCCGAAGTCCTCAACGATTGTAAGACTGCGGAAGCTGCTATGGGCTGATCACATAAATAGTATGGACGAACAACGGATGCCCAAAAAGGTATTCATTGTGAGAACCGAAGGACGGAGACCAGTAGGGAAGCCGAGAAAACGCTGGTCTGACTCACTCGACGGACAGTTCATCGCTGCTCGAACTTCAAAATTAGAGGACACGGTCAATGGATCGAGACAATTGTTGGCGCGGTTGTTGCAGGGAGCCAAGGCCCAGAGGGGCTGCAGCGCTACAAAAAAGAAGGAGTCAAGTACTGTTGCTGCTCCGGAATGTTTAGCAACATAAATAAATGCGGAAAGCTAATTGGCACCGAGCTCATGAAACTCAGTTCACAAGTCATTTAAGGGAAGAACTACCTTTCGAAATTCAAAAAATCATATATCACATATTTTTTTGTATATTTCAAAAGCATGATATCTTAAGAATATATTGAACAAAGAATAACTCGAAATATTGAATATTTTCGGAACCATCGCATATAGTTTAGAGCGCGGTGACAGCATGCGGTCAGGTAGCGCGTCGGGCGCCAAACCCTTAGAGGCGGAGCAACTTTTGCTCCACAATGCTTTCTTATCAACCTTTTATATGGTCAGCTAGATGTTTCAATGTATTATTAAACATGCCAGGTCAATTTTTTTATGCGAATGGCCTTGAAATTGTGGGTATGCAATACGAAACGCTGCCCAAGCAATAGGGCCAGTTTCGCTTGAAAGTCTGTCGTGAGCGGTTGAATTTTCAAAACTAAACTGCCGAACTATCTGAAAGGAACTCGTGATAATATAGCTTGGAAATGTGCGAAAAAAATGATTACGAGGAAATAAATTCACTGATGCGAGCGAGAGTTTTGGGCCGAGCACAAGTGGCGGTGAAATTGCAAGTGCTAAGAAAATAAAATCTGGATGAACAGAGAATATCCTTACAAATCCTTCCCACGCATATAGAATAATTGAGTTTCAACAGTTTTTACCGCTCTATCAGACATTTTAATTTGTTCTGTATACAAGCACAGGATACGTTTTGGAGATTCAGGACATAGAGGCTTAGTTTTCAAAATTGTCGTTACGTGTCGATGCGGTAATCGAGAAATTCCTTCAGGACCTTTAATTCATACTAGTTAGGAAATTAATTGAAGGCTTGTGTTAGTCATAAGACTTTTAGGGGTTACAAGACAAGGAATCAATACCTTTTGCAATCTCATGGCCCTGTGCACTGGACTCAGTCAAAGCAGCTACACTAAAATCATCGAGCATATTTATGTCATACAGCTGCTAAGTCATCATTCGATTTTTCATCACAGAATACTGTTGAAGAAGAAGTGAAAAAATATCGAGCATGAAAGTGCAGAAAAAATTCTCAAAGTCTCTGGTGACGGCACATGGAAAAAGCGTGGGTTCAAATCACTGTATGGTGTTACCATGCTCATCGGCTACTACTCTGGTAAAATGATCGATTTGGTTGTAAAAAGCAGTTACGGCCACGGCTGTATACTCTAGAAAAATAAGGCTCATACTAGAAAATATGAGAAATGGTTCGCAGATCATGAAGAAATTCGGATGAAGAATCACGAGGCCTCCGCGGAAAAAATGGAGGTTGATTCTATACAAGAAATGTTTTCCAGATCAGCAGAGAAATTTTGCTTAAAGTATGACAATTATATAGGTGATGGGGATTCAAAAATGTTCAAGGCCATACTTGAAGTAAATCCTTATGATGACGAGTTGACAGTTATGAAAAACGTGTGTATTGGTCACGTAGAGAAGAGAATGGGCAACAGACTCCAAAACGCGAGAAAAGAAAAAAAGCTTTTCGAAAGAGGCAAGTTGATGGATAAAGTTGTAAAAAACACAAAATATTATGGTTTGAGCATTCTAAGACATGTAAATTGTGTTGAAAATATGAACGAAGAGATTATGGTTACTTTTTATCATATTTTTTCAACAAATGAAGACCCGAATACCAAATACTGCCCAACTAGACCTGAAAGCTGCTGAAAATGGCAGAAAGCGATCGCCTTAAATAAAAATCCAAAATTGGAAAATCTTTCACCGTTAATTGACGCAAGTATCAAAGAGCAGTTCTTGCCAATTTATCAAGATTTATCCAGAGAGGATTTGCTAGAGATGATGTGGCCATACCCAAAATGCGAACGAAAGCTTCAACTCGACGATCTGGCGCTTAGCTCCGAAACACATTCAGGACTTAAAATTGTTGAAACTTCAGTATACATTGCTGCTGGGGTATTCAGTTATGAATTTTCTCCAATTTTAAGGATTATGAATGCATTGGATATAACCTTTGGCATCAACTGCAGAGGTTTTCCCAATACTTCTGATGAGACGCGGATTGTTCGACAGAACCAGATGAGTCTTTCTAACACAAAAGAAACTCGCATAACCAGGAAACAACAGCTAGCGGAAGAAAATCAGTTTTTCGAGAGGAAGTTGAAGACCTACTCTATGCACCTAGAATCGCTGATTAATCCGTAAATCACTAGAATCAATAGTTTCAACATGTTGAAACAATAAATGCGATTACCTTGAAACTACTTTTTCAAAAACTGCTCGTACTGTAGCTCAAAAAGGCATCGACCGATTTTGATGAGATTTGAAGAGGTTTCTCTCAGTAGTATTACCGGGAAGAAATATCTAAAATTTGGAAGCTAGTGTGTAAATAAATGATTTTTTGCGGGTCAAATATATCGAAAAAAAAACCGTCGAAAATTCGACCTTCCAAGTGAAATGCCTCCCAAATTATCAATTTCGCACTTTTTCATCATTTTTCAGGGATATCCTTCCCCTTAGTATGAGGGCGGTTCAAATATGATGGAGACAAACGCTGTAGATGGCACGCATGTTGTTTATAAAGTCGTGGCTTGATTATGCGATAGCGTGTGTGTGTGGCATAGTTTTTGTCGGGAGTGCATGTTTCACGCGCGTGCTACGACCATGAGTGAACGTCAAGTATTTCATCTTTCTCAGATAAATACAAAATGGCAACTGCAGTACTTTTTGATGTCACAAGACCGGCGTCCAAAGGCTCTCCATAACGCCACCATTTTTTGGACATCCGAAATTTTTTTTTTTTTAAGTTCAAAGTAATAATAAACTCGTATCCAAATTTAAAACCATCCGATTATTTTATCCCCTCTAAAAAAAATCCCGAAAATGCTTATTTTTCACGATCCCCAAGGTATTTCTCCGCTTAATATCAATTTCTTCTTTTAAGACGTAGCGAAAGCATTTTTTGCAAAAAAATACGAAATATCTATATCCTTCTCGTAGCGAACCCTTCAATTGTTACGTCCAACCAATACTAAAAATAGCGTTGAATTGTTCATCACAATCAACCAGCAGCTTACCTTTATTATCTTTTCTGGTTGCTCATCGAACTTGTATTCAGGATCAATTATGATTTCGTTATAGTGCTCATCAGTCCCTTTCAACTTGGCTAAAATATTGAGTTCATCCTGAATCGTTCTCAAACGGTCATTTCTTTTCTTCACCTGCTCCATTTGATCCTCTTTGAACTTGTACAGGGCATTGAATTCTTTGTTGAAAAAGATCCGCAAATTGTACATATCCATCTGTAAAATACCACAATATTGCTGTAAATGGATGTAATAAACGATGTATTCAATTACCTGTCCAAGAATTTTTTCAGCAAAAGTTTGCTCAAAAGTAACGACATCCATTTGATCGTAACGATTCGAAATCGGATCAATAAAGTTATGTGTGCTAGTTCCGGACAAAGAGTACTTCATTCGTTTCTGACGAAAACGTTCAACTGACAAATCCTGAACTTCTGTCTCGCTCGAAGAACCGCTATGCTTGAATCCACTCTCCTCGTCGATATAATCAGGGCTTTGTGCAAGCTTTTCTATCATTTTACCTTGCGCCCGTGGTATCCAGGGCTGAAATTTGTCTACCTTTGCCACCATGTTTTCAGTACTCAGCCACAGAAGGACTTTCTTCAAATCATCATCTCCAGTCCTGTCAGTATACATTAACGGATAGTTTTCGCAAGACATGCTTGAGAATATCCCTCGAACCTTACAACCTTGAATAGCCATGCGATTCCAAGTGTTGTCAACGATCCACTGTGTGATTCGATTTTGATCAGCTACGTAAGCTTTCATCGCTCGATCTTCCAATTCACGCTCTTGACGAGCCATTTCAAATAAGCTTTCAGCCCACTCTTTGCTGAGATTGAAGTTTTGTAACGGTAAACGTTCATTTTCCGGCCACTCTTCGTTGTTATCGATAAGGACGTTGAGTTTTTGCTTCAAGTCTAAGAAATCGTCGTAGAGTTCTTGTTTTTCTTTACGGAATTCAGCTTTTTCGCGATCTATATCCCGCCGGCGCTTTAACTCCAACCATGTTTTGTCTGCAATTGATGGTGTTGATAATCTTTTTTAGGTATTTGTATTTAATTAAAAGTCTAAAACAAGTACAAATATTAAGCATTTTTCAAACAAGCATAGGGTTTTCACTGCAATAGTATTCGCACATATTACATAAATTTCATAAGAAAATAATTTAAACTTTTAATTACCAGCGTCCTTCCCATGTGGTGCGAAACTTTTTGTGGGTTTTGTGAATAAGCTTATCACTGCTTCACTTTGAAGTGAGGCTTGAATCTCCTGCATTTTACTGGATTTTGAATAATTCGGTTCAATGCGATAGCATTTTAAGCTTCCGGTAGAGCCAATACTGACGGAGTACCTATGTACATAGAATCATGAGAGAAATATTGAGCTTAATTGTTTGATTTCTCTAATGCTAGGATGAGATGCAATGCAATAACGGCGTGAAATGAAGTAATAATTGATTTTTAGGGGTTTGTACTAGCTTATCAAACCCTATGAAAACCGTGACCTTTCTATCTGTCAGTCCGTTTGTCCGTGTGTCACAGCAATTTTTTTCCAAAACTACAGAGGATTTTTTTAGTTGCATGAGTTCATTCCAATAGGGACGAATTGTGTATGACGTATGTCAAAATTGATAATTCCGAAATATTTGTGTTCAGTATGGTTTGCTATTTAACCACGAATAATTTAAAACTGAAACAACACTTCCAAATTGTGGAAATTTTCAAAATCAAAATTCAATTCGCGAAACAATAAAATTTCGTTCAGTGGTGGATCTCATTTTTGGTTATTTGGCTATGTCAACAAGCAAGATTGCCGTACATGTGACAACAATCTAGGGCAATGCATTGAAGCTACATTAAATCCATTAAAATTAACTGTGTGGTGTGATGTACATGCCAATGACATCATTGGTCAATATTTGCGAAAGAAAGAGCGACGTATTGAAAACGAAATTCACAACATTATTTCACGAAATGGACCAGATTTATTGGAAAAAGTAGTCACAAATTGAGTTGATCAAACGCGCTCTGTAACTGCTAGTCCTGTTAGCCATGTACCAGAAATCATTTTTAAATGTTAAATGGCACTCAATTTACTTGCATTAAAAAAAAAACAAAAATAATCAAAATAATTTTGAATGTTTTATTTCAATTCAAAGCTCTCAAGCTCTTAAAGCACACCCTGTATGAAGGCTTTATTCACAAAACTTGGTAGGTATACTAAAATTGACGCTCGAAAGCTTAGGTCTCAAAAAAAATTTCAGGCTCCTAGGAGTAGTTTCCCCATACGATTTTCTTTATCAAAAATATGGTTATCCCGGGTATATTTTTGTGGTTTGTAGGTGGAGGCAATTCAGGCTTTAAGTGTGGGACTCCTAAGCGCGCAATACTTCTGGGCTACCTACTAAATACCTCCCTGTTAACCTGAGAATCTAGCCTGCAATCAGTTGACATATTACTTCGGGCTATTCCTTGTTTTTCCATACCTAGAGGAGCCTTCAAGTTAAAGGAATCCCTTCTCTTGCAAGAAAATAGGGAGGGAAATTGTTAGATAAGAGACTTTTCCACCTCGGACACATTTTTTAACTGTCAGGAATACCCGAGCATAATGTGCCAAGTGGTTCCACTTGTCAATAGATGTAAGCGTCTTTCAGATTAAAGTCTCCAGGCAGAGCACTCTGATTTCGATGGGGAGGTTACCACACTGCCTGTCCCATCTTTTGCGGGCAAAAATGTGTAGCACGCGTCGTCCACCTCTCGTGTGCTAAACACGCTGTCAGGAGGCTGTGACTTATCAATCTTGTGCTAGCAAGACGGAAAACATCCATACCCACTCAAGAGGTGAGTCAAAAGAAATCAGTCTCACCATAACCTCGATTGAGCCACGGATTCAGGTTAGGGATCAGGCGTGCAGTTGCTATGATGTTTATTCGCTATCATGCTTCAAAGATGAAGCTCCACTAGTACCTTATGACCTTGTGACAACCACGTAAAAAAATCTCAGGGAGGTACTTACAGTGGCACAGAAGTTTTCAGTTGTCATATTAAATGTGTGAATGTAAAACGGATCCAAAAATAAAATACAAATCAACTGAGACATCTAGGAAAGTGTTAAAAGTCTCCTGAGTCACCAACAAATCCTAAAATCAATATTAAATTGATTTTTATTATATAAGTTTTTCCATAAAGGATCTAGCTCGTATATGGGTGGAGATTCAGATAGCGACCATAACGCAATCGTAATGGAAATCAATCATCACAGCGATGATTTCTTCCTCATTCCAGTTCAACATGAAAATCATCGGTTGAATTTCAAAAAAACAGACTGGGGAAAGTTTCAAAAGAAGTTTAATCGTGAGTACCAGAAGCAATGTCCCCCTTCTGATGATGGCAACTCTTGCTCAATGGTTCCTAATGACAGGAATCTAACTAACGATGAAATAGATGTCTATTTGTCGAAGTTAGAGAAGCTGACGTTGGAAACGATGGAGAAAGTAGTTCCAAGATAAAACATCGAAACAATATGGAAGGATATAAAACACCAACCATCGCAAGGTTGAAAAGCCTCCTTTTCACACGCGTCAACAATATTTATCGACGATTTTTGGACTACAACCATCCCTCGTTGTCTTTGTTGAAATTACATCTGAAGAATGTCCGGAACTTAATCCGGTCATACTTCAGAAGTGAGGTTAGCAGTCAATGGGCGGAAGAATTGAGGGGTATTAGCCCACAGGACCCAGACGGCGTGTTTGCGAAAGTGAATAGCATATCCCGCAAGAAGTCTCGAGTGAAGGTATCGAATCTTGAAGTCACTAGTGATGAGATAAATCTTCTCGATAGGGCTGGTATCGAAATTGATAGTACGACTCCGGATAGAAATGGAAACAGGATTATTTGTGAAGGATTGGATAAACTTGCCCTGATTGGAACACATTTTGAATTGGTTCATCTACCAAACCCTGAGAGAGGGAATGAAATATTTTCAGAGGTCGGTGAAGCAAAAGTTTCCGACTTCAAATCAAGCCTGAACGGCCAATCAATTCTTCATTTCAATGAAACATTAACATCTGACCTCATACCGAGCTTGAATCTTATTGATTATTTTGTCAGCTATGAAGACTTGTGTTTCATATTTCGCAGGATAAACAGAAAGAAATCATGTGGTACTGATGGTATTCCAAATGTAGTCCTCCGACATTTGCCGGAGGTTGCTATTAGGAATTATTGCATATTGTTCAACAACATGTTGAGCAATTCATATTTCCCAAATGAGTGGAAAAAGGCTAAGGTATTTCCGATCTTGAAGAAAGGAAAAGAATCTTCATGCCCCAAAAGCTATCGCCCAATCAGCTTGCTGCCTAACATCAGCAAGGTGTTTGAAGTGATACTCAACAGAGCATTAAACGCCCACATTGAGGAAAATGAGTTGATGCCGAATTGCCAGTTTGGTTTTCGTGCCAGGCATTCGACCACACATGCAATAACGAAAGTAACCTCAGACATCTGTTGGAAACTAAATGATAGACAATGTGTTGGAGCATGTCTCATTGATATGGAGAAAGCCTTCGATACGGTGTGGTTAGATGGGCTAGTTTTTAAACTCCTTCAGGACAAGTTCCCCAGACACCTTGTTGCCATGATGTGTAATATGTTATACGGGAAACCGTTTGTTGTAACTGATGGAAATCTGACAACAATGCGCGAGTTCAAGGTCTTGAATGGTCTACAGCAGGGAACAGTTACTGCGCCTCTGCTCTTTTCAATCTTCATTCGCAAGCTATTGAACGGCTTTGATTTTAACGTCTCGCCAACGCGATCATTGGTAGCGTTTGCTGATGATCTGATCATCTATACGGCAGACCGAAAAGCTACAATAGTTCAGAGCAATCTCCAAAAAATGTTCAATGATGTACAGCTGTACACTGACAATTGGCGAATGAAAATCAATGCGCAAAAGTGTGAAACAATCTTGTTTCGGACAACGCTGCAGGGAGTCAGTCAAGACCTGAAATGTAATTGGAAAGATTTCCACATCATGGCTGGTGAGGGTAGTCTTGAACGGGTTCCACATAAATCCTGTGTTCGATACCTCGGTGTTTATCTCGATCAGTATCTGTACTATACTGAACATGTGAAAATCATGCTCAGTAAGGCACTTAAAGTAGTCATGGCCCTTCGAAAGCTCTTACATTCCAGATACGTTGATCAAAAGGTCAAAATTATCTGTTACAAGACACTGGTTAAACCAGTTTTGACATATGGATGTCAGATCTGGTACAACCAGAGTGCTAGTACTATGGAAAAATTCAGAGTTTTCGAAAGGAAATGTCTTCGTGCATATACTGGTTTGTACAGAAAGCCTGAGACGGATTGGAAACATTATATATCGAATAGAAGAATTTATCAAACTGCTGAAGTGACTAGACTCGATATTTTCATATTGAAACTTCTTCGGAATCATATCGCAAGATCTGTGACTGTGAGTGAAAACCCTTGGATTTCACAGCCGTTCCACTCTACAGACGGGTATATTGCGACTTGCCTCGCTACTGGCTTCATTCCTCCAGAAGCATTCGTGTATTTGGACATGAATCGATATGTTTTTGATTCTGACGGCGTCCCAGTCATATATCACATATATCGACGGGCCACCGATAAGAAGATAAAATATCCTCCGAACTTAAATTCACGAGACCAACAATTCGAATGGAGATACTCATTTGCTAGATTCGTTGAAGCTGATCGAGTTGAGACGGGGCAATCTAGGTATTGGTGGCTGAATGACAATGTCTAAATTATTCGTGTTTATTTTCAGTTTTGGTGTTTTTCGTTATTCAGTTTTTGAGTTTCAGCTCATTATTTCTACATTTAGTGTTATTGTTTATTTTTGTTAAAAATTAGGTATAGGTTAGGTTTATATTATGTTTATTATATTAGGTTAGAGATAAGGTAAAACGCTTAGGTTAGGAACATTTTTATAGATTTTTTTGATATAAGATAAAGTTTTTGATTGCATTTATTAGAATTAAGTTAAAACATATTAGGTGTAGGATCAAAGTTCACTGTAGTGTTAAGATGATATATAATTTTAGAATAGTGTTGGTTGGTTTTTTCTCCTTTTTCCAATTGAATTTTAAAAATATGTAACAATCTTCATTGATTTGAATTTGCTAGAGTTTTTTTTTTAAATGTGTTTAATGATAACGTACAAATTTAGAGAGCCATTTGGGCCATTAAGGTTTTTATTGTTATTGTTTGGATTTTGCTTTATATTCTTTTAAAATCTATAACGATTAGTATTAAATAAAGCGCTTTTGACTTGGACTTTGGGTGGAGATTCATTATCTCACCTTCCCCCTCATTTCCCTCCTAGTAGCAAAACATTACTCCCCTTTAAAGGTTATAATATATGAATATATAAAAAAAATTAGGGACAAGACCGTAAAGTAAGATAAAATGGCAAAGGAACACACTAAATAAATATCAAAATTTAAATTAGGCTGAAAATAAAATCAACGGTTAATCTGTAATTGAGTAGTGAACATTTAATGAATTTTGTTAATGAGATTTAAAGTTGAATTTTATAAATAAAAATTGCATTTTAGCAATTTTTTATAATTTGAATTAATGCTGAGTCTAATCATTAATCAACTTAATAAATGCTGGATCCGTCTCGTTGACAGGGGCCCCGGTAAACTCTCCGCTTGTCCTTATTTCCCGTTCGATTAACTTTCGCATGCAGGAGTCCCAGAATAATATAACGGCAACTCTTCCAGGTGTGCACTTATCGAAACGAAATTTTTGGAGAAATGGAAACTCAAACGCAGCCAACGTTTCTTTCCGTCGCTTCCAACTCCGTAATTACGCTGCCAACGCCGTACCTGCTCATCGCTTAATGAGCATGATTCCTACGCTGATCAAGTATGACTCCCACGTTCCTACGCTCTAACCAATCGATTTTGTTCTTTTTCTCGCTGAGACGTACTTCCCACTCGGGTTTCCAAAACTGAAGAGGGCTCCTCGTCCATTGTCAGGTCCGTCCTAGCGTCGGTTGGGATTCCAGCCTCGTCAAAAAACCCTTCAGTGAAGTTGGCCGCAAATTACCTGGAATCGTAGATTTTAGCGCCACCATTGAACTTTCAGATATTCAGCTATCCGTGACTCCAACCTTCTTTGCTGCAAAAGAAAAGTTAGCATACTGTGAGCTTTCCTGCTGTATTTTTATTTAGCTGGTTTTGTTTTATTTTCAACGTTGGTAAACGTGTATGATTGAAACGTCAGTTGTCTTCCGTTTGTTATGTTTACTCTATCCTGGAGCCGAAATCAAATTCCGCGTTGCGTTTTGTGAGGGATTTTCCATTTTCGTGTAGGTCATTCATTGCCGGCAGCTCCAAGTTGACGATGTTGATGGCTGGTTCGATGTATCAGAAGCTGGGTCAACGTCAATATTGTCTATATTGTGACGCACTAGATCATCATTACAGCATTACAGTCCGCTCAAGATTGCTTGGTGCGTTAGTTAGGGCTACTGTCAAATTATGGTTCTCCGATTTCCCGGGCTAGCCTGTTGCATAGATAGGGAGAAATAGTGTATTCGACACCAATTTCAAGGCCTGTGTTTCAGCAATACGGACTCAAAAAGTGAGACTTCTTCTCTGTTCCTGCCGCGACTAGTTGTTGCTGCTGTTGATGTGGTTGTAAAGATGTCTGCTATCGTCCTAGTTTACATGCTATGTTTGCAATTGGTGTTATTATTAATCACATCATATTCATAACTGCATAAATTTCAAAAGTGACTTCGCTCGGGTGATTCTATCTGTTTTCATGCAAATTGTATACTTATTGCAGAGGCAAGTGCTGAGGTTTGGAAGGAACTTGTTTTCGACAGTGATGGCCTCTAAAAAGTTCAAGTCTCACCAAAAATTTAAAAGTTTTTCAAGCATTTTTATCAATCAAATGTAGTCAAGTGGTGTATTAAATGAGAGGTTTTGTTTAGAAATTTTAGAATCTGAAAGAAAAACTCATTTTGTACATCAGGGGGTCTAGGGGGAGGCAAAATGTACCAAAATTTTGTGTCTCCCCCGCGATTGCACACCTTTGAGCCGAAAATCTGAAAATAATCACAAAGATAGATTTTTTTGAGTACAAAGGCAACAAATACCTCAGAAAGCGAAATCCACTCAACTTTATAAACAATAGTATGATTTGTAAATGTTACATTTTCACCCATAAAATCAAAACAGTACCCTTAAATTAAAATTATATAAATTGCTATTAGATCTTTATGTTCACCGAATTACATGGAAATCGAATCATAATCAAATGAGTTATAGCCATTTCAATTCTATGGCATTACAACAACAACCGCACGTTTTGATGGGCGATACATATTTCAAATTCACCTAGGCACTTTTATTTTCTTTCAGTTTTCATGAAAATTCAGGGAATAGTGTTTAATTTGAATAGGTTTTATCGACTGAGGATTAAGAGAAATTATTTAAGTTGGATGAAAATGGCGGCTACAATGTGCTTAAGAAAGAAAATCCGAAGCTTTTGCATAAATATGAACGATTTCTTATCCAAGTATTGGATGAATAATTCAAGTTATTGATTCACACGATTAGAAAACTTATTACAAACCCTAGGATTGTTACAAATACTTTCCGTTAGGAGCGCTCTCCTACCTACTCAACTTGTTTAATTTGTAAATTGAATTCTTTGAGTTCACCTATTTTGTTCGTAAACAGATTCCTTTAAACTTCTCATTTCAAAAAATTTTTACTAACCGACTTCCTTCTCTTAAACCCGCTAATTCCCTGTCGCCTTTGCTTCTACACGGATAATCATTTCTGCGCTCTCTAATAAGGAGGGTGATGGGTAACACCCCTGCAATCAGCAACACGCAGAGACTGTTCAGTAATCGCTTGTAATTTGCAGCGCTTCTTGTCTCTGCACCAGTGCTAACCGCTTTCAGTGCAACTCCTTATTGAGAGCGTTGTCCCAAATATCTGACCCGTAAAGTAATACAGGCTGGCAGGTCTTCATCAGAAGTCGTCTATGTTGGCCATCAGTCGAGTAAATGCTGTTACACGTGCTGCAGCCTTATCAGCGGTTGCCCTGATTAGTTCGGAAAAACTCATCTCCGATTTAGTATTTCGCAATCGAGTGCCGGCCGAGATGGTGTTCCAGCTGAGGTATTGCAATTTGTCATCACTATTGTCTTGATTTGCTGCTCAGCACATTCAACGCTTTACTACGGGACGGGGTTTTCCGGTACGATGAAAAGTGGCGAAGATTGTGCCGATCAGCAAGGGGAAAGAAAATCCCAGCTCGCCGTCAGCATACCGTCCGTTGTGCGTGCTAGACACGGCTGGGGGCCTTTCTCCTCGGCAGACTTACAGTAGCTGGGGACGGCGGGGCTGTAGGATCGCTTATCTGGCCATTCCTCACCCCCCTCTCCTCTCGTTAGAGGAGGTGTCCCCCAACTAGAAGGCGCCTCACGGCGTAGCAAAACGAGACCTGGCCCGAAGCTATGTGGCAAACAGTTCTAGGCTGGGTTTTCGGTTTGAAAGGGGATGTGTTTGGTGGGTAATCCAGTCACTCGCAAGCATGAAAGTCACACACTAATTGCGCGAATAGCATTCACCTCCCAACCACAAAAAATCCGTTATTTCCCTGCTAGTTTCTTGTTTGACCAGTTTTAACATATGGATGTCCGAGCTTGTATAATCAGACTGCTAGTGCAATGGAAATGTTCAAATTTTTGAAAAGAAATGATCGCGCATTTGCGGGTCTGTCCAAAAAATCTGAGATGGATTGCAAATACTTCATATCAAACCGAAGAATAAATGATTTCACAGCCGGTCCACCCTACTGACGGATATATTGAGACGTTGCCACTGGTTTCATTCCTTCAGAAGCATTTGTGTATTTGGACATGAAACAGTATTTTTTTGATTCTGATGGTGCCCCGATTATTTATCATCTATACTCGAACGTATAGCTGGGTCACCAATAAAAAGATAGAATATCTTCCTTATTGGAACTCACAGTATCAATTGTTGCAATGGACATACTCATTTGCGAGGTATGTTGAGGTTGGTCGAAATGAGACGGAGCAGTCTAGGCTTTGGTGGCCAAATGCCAATTACTAAATTATTGGTGGTCGTTTGTGGTTATTTTTGGTTTGTCGTTTTTGTTTTTATCGCTGATCATTATTGCGAATTTTTTTGTGTTCGTTAGTTAAAATAATGGGATATAGGCAGCATGCAGGTTAAGAATATTGTAATATTAATTTCTTAGAATTCGTTCATGTTTTTTGATCAAGCTTAAAGAAGTTAGAAGTTTGTTTTATGTAATTTTCAATAGAGTTGTTTAGTTTTTTCTCCTCTTTTCCAATTAATAATGTTTAGTAATTTTCATTTAATAGCCTTCCATATTGTTTCTTGACTAATTTTTTGATGGTATATTGGTCAAATTTAGACTGCCCTGTAGACCATTAAGTTTTTGAGTACCTGAATGTTTTAAAACTTGCTTTATATTTTGTTAAATTTAGACCAACAAAACGGATTTAAATTTGAAAAAGAAAACAGATATTCGATTATAATCCTACTCTAGAGAATAACAGAGTATTGTTACTCGGTATGGGCTGCGGGTTTCAGAGGCATTGCAGATACCAGAATACGTGAGTAGGTTTTGAACTAAGCATAGCGAAGGGATCTCCCAGCTAGAACAATGCTCACGGTGTAGCGAAATGAGCCTGGATTCTCGGGTTGACAGGGGAGGCGTTAAGTGGGTAGTTCAGTCGCTCGCGAGCATCGAAGCCCCACAGTCAGTGCGTAAATAGTATTCGTCTCCCAACCCCAAAAAAACTTCATAGATACCGAATTTCATTGAATTTAAGGGAACCTATTCGTTTTTATTATAATAAATGAGACAATTTACAAGAATGAGTTTTGCGAACTATGAATTCTCAAGTATTTGATATCCAATATATAGTATTTTCAAAATGGAGCTTTGGAGCTAGAAGTGCTCCCAGCTCAAATAGGTGCAGATGGCTTAATGCAGAGTCAAATCAAAAGATCAAGCTCTCTGAAGGTGAAATATTCTTCCCAACACCGAATAACAGCAAAGGTTGTCGTGCAGCCCAATTAAAGGAAATCGGGAAAAGTGGAGAAGGGACGAGGAGGAGCCAACAAAAGCTCCGGTTCCATTGAAGGAGGTCTTACAGGCAACACTATCTAAGACAGCTAAAAAAGAAGCCAAAAGGAACAGAAAAGCGTAAGCCTAAATATTCAAAAAACATAAAATCCTCGGATGCGGCTTAGGAGAAGAAGAATTAAAGAAGTGCAAAGCTATTAGGCAGGCAATACTGGTCAAAGCCACTGACGGTAGATTGTATGCAGATACCCTGCGAGAGATTAAGAGAGTCATAAAACCGCAAAAAAAACCAAACTGCTATAAAAACTGTACGGCCGACTCGTTTAGGTAATCTTTTGGTGGAGTTTGGACCAGAAGCCACTAACAAAGATGCATTTCGCAACGCAGTCAAAAAGTCCTTGGAGAGAAGATGACTGCAGCCTCGCTTGACCCTAGGGCTGCTCTGGAAATAAAAGATATTGACTATGTTTAAGATTTACCGGAGATACAATAGAAGCTGTCCCCAAATGAAATTTTCCTAGCTAAAGTGGAGCAAAAATCTGGCTGATCAATCCAAATAATATAGGTCATGTCCTGGCCATTGTCAACACTGCCAGAAAACATGCCAAACAGATTATAGAAAAGGAAAAAATCAGAATCGGTTGAGTTATTTGTAGGATCAGGCGGAGCAATTCAACTCAGGTGTTGCTGGTGCTTCGGATATGAACATACTACAAAGAGCTGTAAAGGAATCGAAAGGAGCTCCCTGTGCTATAATTGTGGCAAAATAAGACATAAAAAGGAGTGCACAGAAGAGACACACTGCTTTTTCTGTCGAGATGCTGACTTTAGGCTAGATGATTTGAGCCACGTTCCATATGCAGGCAAATGCTGGGTTTTCCAGAAAGCCCTAATCAAAGCCAAAGCACTTCTGCAAAGAGCCGTATTCTGCAGATTAATCTACATCGGAGCACCCTCGATTAAAACCTTCTCGAGCAGTTTAAAGCAGAAAATATGGACGAAATAGTGCGGGGACTTTTCCCTACTGCTTCCATCCGTATCGACGCTGCCCACGGTGAAACAGCAGTCGAATGCCCATTCTTCACGCGACTAGAACTAGAAGGAGCATCATTGAAACCAAGGTAGAAACCTGGTCAAGATGACGTCCCAGCTGAATTGTTGCAGCTCGTCTTTCACCATTGGCCTTGCTTAGTGCTTAGTGCATTCAGCGCTCTCCTGCGGGAATGGTTTTATCCACAAAGGGAAGGGGAATCCCGGGCCGCCGTCTGCATACACCGCTGGAAACGTGGTAGAGAAACTTATCAAGAATAGACCCACTGATGCAATTTGTGCTGTTGAGGACTTATCTCCTTGATAGCACGGTCCAAAAGCCGGAGGCACATAGCCGTATTAAGCAATGGGTGGTTCTGTTTATGACACCATATTTGTAACGCCTTCAACTCCACTAGGCTAGTGGATACTCTTGATACGCTGGAAAATCCTTCTCAAAATCCAGAATACTACCTGAAAAACAAGTCTGCTTTATGATACGATGCAAGGCCAACGAAGAATGGAAGTTACATCGGATATTGCTCAACATATCGTATGGTGGGCTACTGAAACTGGAGATCCCAGATGACTCGCGCCTGATTAGCTACGCAGATGATTTTACGGCACTAGTTGCTTGACACACCGTCAAACAGGTGCAACTTAGACTAGATTTGCTAATGCGCCGGGTGAGAGGGTGAATGGCTGCTCGTTGGTTCAGCCTAGCACTGGAGAAAACAGCAACCACTTCCGCATCTGTCGATATTAGTAGCACTGTTTTATGATCTGGCTTTTCATTTGATACCTTACATAATTACCTAGAGTAAATGCTTTGTTTAGGAGTTACATATTTTCCGTTATTGAGAGACTCTCCTTAGAAACTTTTGACAATTTATCGATATGAGTACTTTGAACAAGCTATCACGTTTGAAACGTTCAACAAGATTGGTGTCGGTGGCCTCTGCAGATTTTGGTTTCTGAAAGAAACTGTTATAACAAACTGGGCGCCAGTTCGATTTGGTTTTGTAAGCTAACACAAAACGATAAAATTTAGCACAATTAGGAAAACTGATGGTAGTGACCAACTTACTTCTAACTAATAACTGTGTTGGCAATAGAATAGAATTATTAGAAGAAATGAAATCATAACTTAACTTAAATGAGACAGGATTTGAATTTGAACGTTATGTGTTGACTCTTTGCATTTGCCCCAAACAGTTCAACGCATCACAGTTGTACGACAGTTTTTACGTACAAACAAAGTTGGCTGGATATCATATATAAGAGCAGTGCTCAAATTGATCCCTCTATGTGTTCCTCTGACCGTTGAGCAATAAGACTCTTTGTAGTTGTTTTATTTGGAATAATCATTGCATCATATGAGGTTATGGGCCACTTTATTCCGTTGGTTTTTCTAATAAAATCATGAAAGAAAAATTCAATCGAAAAGTGAAACCAACGTGCTCCTCCTCATGATTACCGTTTTTTTTTTGTGGTTGAAAGGTGAATGCCATTCACGCACAGAGTGTGGCACTCCCATGATCGGAAGAAGACAACTGGACTACCCACTAAGCACCTTCCCTGTCAACCTGAGAACCCAGTCTGGGACCGTTCGACACATTACTTCGGGCCAGGTCTCGTTTTGCTACGCCGTGAGGCGGCTTCAAGCCGGGGGATCCCCCTTCTAGTGGGAGGGGAAGAGGAAGTGTCAGCGAAGCGATCCCGCAGCTCCAACACCCCCGGCTGCTGTGGGTCCCTTTTATCTTTTAGGACTGCCCGAACATAACATAATTACTGTTTGACAATGGCAAATGGTAATTTGTTTTCGCGAATCGGCCTGTTGAATCGATTGAAAGGCCGAGATAACTATGATAGCTGGAAGGTTTCGGCGCAGGCGGCATTAGAATGACCAGGTCCTTGGCAATATATTGGCGGAAAAGTTGTCGAGAAAGATCCAACAAAAACTACTGAAGGCAAATAGAAGGCGAAGACCAAACTAATGCTGCTAGGTGATCTAATAAATTATAGCCACATTCAGGGCTTCAACAAAAAATGAAATGTGGGAGAATTCATGCAAGGCGTTCGACGATGGCGAATTGATGCAGCGTGTTGGTCTACTGCAAACAATCATAAATACGAAACTCGACAATTCTTCGTCGATGGAACCGTATGTGAATACAATAATTTCAACAGCACATCGATTATCCGCAGCAGATCTCAAAGTCGACGATGAATGAATTCTTCTAGCCGATCTGGGTGACTAACTCAAACCCATGATTATGGCGATCGAATTGAGTGGCAAGACAATCAGTTCGGACTTTGTGAAATCAAAACTGCTACAGCATGTATCGGCCAAAGCCGCAACGAGTATTTCACAGTTTGGTTCTAGTAGAGGTAAGTGGAATAGCGGCGCGAAAAGCAACGGCAACAAAGAACAAAAGGCAAAGTGGATTCAAAAGGCAAAATCTTTTTCTTATGGGAAAATGGGGCATCTGTCACGAAAATACCCAGATAAGCAGAATTTTACCGGTACATCACTTATCTGTTTTGTGAGACTTGTGACGAATAAGAAAAATCGAGACTGGTTTATCGGTTCCGGTGCGAGTCGCCACATAACGAACACAAACGAATACTTCACGAACAATCGCGCATCAATAGTGCCGAGTACAACGGTCGCGGACAGTAAAAGATTGATGTTGCAGTATGAAGGCGACGTGAAATTGTGTTTGCAACGCGGCAAGAAACTATCGATGAATCCAGTGACTGTTCGAGACACGTTGTATGTTCCGGGACTTTGTGGGAATTGTTTCACAGCTAGTGAACAAAGGCTGTTCGTTGTTTTTCGATAAGAAACGTTAAGAGCGTCGGGCGTGTGATGCGCATGGATAATATGTCTAAATTGGTACAAACAGGAAATGAACATCGATTTGTTGCATCACGCAGCGAAACACAATCATTGTGGCATCGAAGATGCCGGAATGCTGCGAATTTTCATTGCCAGATCGACCGTCAACGGCATCACACCATAGAAAGTGCAGCGTTCGCATGTGATGCGTGTGTGTGCCACGATATAAGTGTGGCAACATGGACAAGATTACATTTCAGCAAGCAGTTGGGTCGCTACTTTTTCTCGCTCGTGTCGAGGTCGGGCATTCAATATGCCGTGAGCAGCGTGAGCCATTTCAACAACGGCCCAGGGAAAGCTCGCTAGATGGTGGTGTAACTCACACATGATCGATCGATGTGTAGAAACAAACCGTAATTACTTGGCTACTGCGACGCTGACTTTGGACCGGCTACCTGTCCACCATGCAATATGGTGCTGTTTCGTGGGATTCAAAGGAAGCAAGAAACGGTGGCATTGTCAATGACGAAAGCTGAATATATGGCCATTTCCGCTTCGACCCAAGAAGCGTTATGGCTGCTTTGTCTCTATGGTGAGCTGTTCGGCGAGAAATATTAGTGCCCAATCTACTACGGTGCTATTCATCATCCAGAACCAAACACATCGACATTCGTCAGCATTTTCAGTGTGATCATACTGCGACCGGAACAATTAATTTCGAATATGTTCCGACTTCATCGATGTTGCCCGAATTTCTCACAAAACCGGCTAACACATCAATTCAAGCAGCAGGATGCAAAGGATCAAATTTATGTGTGATTTATTTCATAAATTTATTTAATATGAATATGAAGAAATAATTATTTGAAGAAATGAAACCATAACGTAACGTAAATGAGAAAGAATTTGAATTCGCAAGTCATGTATTGACTCTTCGCGTTTACCTCATACATTAGTTTAGCGCATTATGACAAAATTTACACTCAAACAAAGTTAGCTGAATATCGTATAGAAGAGCATTGCTCACATAAATCTCTCCCTGTGTTAATCTGACCGTTGAATACTAAACATCCAATGTAAATAAGACTCTTCGTAGTTGTTTTATTTGGAATAATCATCGGATCACATCAACATGTTAGTGCGGAAGTAAAAATTTCAAGTTTCAAAATAATAAAGTATTTTGCGATTATATTTATAATTCTGAAAGCGTAACGAGTCATATACTTATAGAATCTGATGGGGCGCTTGGTCCTAGAATATTAGGAAGTAAGCTTATTTAAATATTGAGTTTTTCGAACTCAACGTAACATTTACGTTGCAGTACAAATTTCAATATTTGAATATACATCAAATATTTTCTATTGTTGCGGTGGAAGTCAAGCTCCAAACAACTCATACTGAATAAGCCATGACCAGATAAAGCTCAAATCGATTCGTAAAAATGTGCTGAAAACTCTATTTCAAGGTAATCCAATCATTTTAATTATGCGAATTTGATACACGTTGTTAGACACTAAGAAATTCATCACTCACAGAATAGAGAGATTAAAGAGATTGACTTCTAAAACTTTTGAGATTATAAGGATCCGCTTCTAGAATTCCCTAAAATAAAGCAAATGAGCCTTCTTTTTTTCTCACTATGTAGTAATCGAGTAGTTGCCTAAGTAAACTGCTCGAAAACCACCATGATGCTGATCCAAATTTCGATTGTAAATTTAAAATAATATTAATCATTTAAATTTGCTATTGAAATCTGGACCCGGCAATCCCCTTTACAACGAAGCTTATCCACGAATTACACTTTCGCAATGCAATGGAAAGTGGATGGAAGGCTCGTCAACTGCCGTTGTAAGGAGTCCCGCAAGGCAACGACCAGCAACAACGGGGAGTCAGACTCGAGCAACCGTGTGAGAGTCAAGTATCTGAGGATACTAGTTTAGGGTGAAATTCGTGCGAACATTCCTGAAAATCTGAAAAGTTAACGATTTCTACACAAGGAAAGTAACATCGGTCGGAAAAATTGAAAAATACGCATCATTTCATTGAATGGCGAATACATCAGATTCCGCCTTGGATGCTAACGGATAACAAACATATGCAAAATTAAATTAATAATCGTTGCGTTGATTCGCCTCTTCAAGCCGCGGTCGATTCCCTTAAGAGCGAGTGTATTTCAATTCCAAGTGAACTTATAGTAAAAAGTGCTTAGAATTGCAATTTTCTTGAGCCCACGCATTCAGTGATAGTAGCGAGGTATTTTTAAGCTGAAAGGTTTTTGCCACGCCGGTGCGGACTACAGTTGAAAAAATATCAAAGCTTGAGGAAGGGAAAAAATTTTTTCTGTGAAATGATAGCCATTGGAGCCGCGTCGGATTATATTGAACTTGACCCGAGCATGCAAAAGCCAAACGAGTCAAATCCCACTGCTTGCCTTTTTTTTCGTAGCCCTACAGCCCCTTTCGGGCTTTCGCTTAGACATAGTTAGAGTACCCCATTATCATAATCGAAAGCATCGGCACTCCACGAGGTGATATAATCATTATCACGCTTTGGCCGAGTATCTGATTTTAAACCAGCACGTATCATAACTGAACAGACTTCAAGTCCGTCCAAAGAATCACTCGAACTAAATTACGTTGACGCCAACGAAACTCGAACCAGAGACCTCCAGCTTACAGGCATAGAGTCGATAGGAATTCAAGAGGAAGTTGCACCTACACTCCAATCGAGTCGAATTTGCTTAAAAAGTGAAAATCAAATGATAAACTTTTGATTCTCTGACGAGTGGTGGCCGGTTCTTGTGGATGAGATACAACAAACCGTTCAGAAAATTATGCGTGCGGGGGGTCGCTACTTGACTGCCATTATGGGTGGTGTTAGTTCAGTGCAGTGTAATCGCAGACGGAGTTATAAATTAAGTTTCAGTCAATTAAGAGGATTGTTAAAAATAAATCATAAAATACTTGTGTTAGTATGAAACTTTTGCGGAGTAAAAAAAATCGAGGTCAATATCTCGAAAAGGATTAATTTACCGTGAGAGTTGGAGAAGAAATCAAAATCAACGCCAATTGAAATTTTTCTACACTTGCCAAAGAAACCCCGAAGAGAAAATCACTCTGTCAGTGAGTCGCTGACAGCACTGTGATTTGCACGATTAAAAATGCATTTTAGATTTTCATACGGTATCTGGGAAAGTCGGAAAACGCTCAACTGAAATGGAATCGTATCGGACGCGGCCCTGACGTAAAGAATATTTTGATTGCGTATACAAGTGTACCCTACATTGTTTCTTTTTGAGCTTTTTGTGTGAAAACAGAGGCGCAGGGGGCTTACTAGGGCTCCAGTGTGTATTCCCGGCATATTTTATACCGTGGAGCTTCTCGGAATTACCGCAGAATCAGTTGTTACGAGATATCCGCCTTCGGACGTTATTGCGAGAAATAATCTTGTGTTCGACTTGTGATCGCATTTCCTAGAGCATGCTTTTGAGCTAGGAGGCAGTTTACGACACTCGTAACGTCAATATTGCTGAAATAAAGAAAGCTGAATGCTAGCTAGTGCGTCCCATTTAACATTTTGTTAATTGTTGTGCTGTCTGTCGTCGCTGTACCGCCAAAAACGTTACGAGGTTGTGAAATCGAACAACATTCGTCAAAATCTCAATGAGATGATAGTTTTCCTATGGAGATAATCATTTGGAAGTTGTATCGGATTTATTTAAAGTTAAGACGCTTTGAAACAAATAGTATTTACTATCGAATAAATGTTGGGTTACATAAAAAGTTTAGTACTAAATCAATTTCAGTCACCCCATCGTCAATGAGCGGTTGTCGAGCATGCTGGTGAGTACCCTTTCATTTTCTTTTATATTTCTGTTTCCTATTATTGACTTTTTAAAAAATTACCTTTTTAAATATGTAGAAAAGAAAGAGATATAGAGATGACACGGTCGATCCCAACACGGGAAGCGGGACAGCCTCGATCTGGCGCACGTGGTTACAATAAACAGAAATAAAGTATACAAGTAAGACAAAACTAAGTGTTTTTATTTACTGGTGTCCATTTCATTTTTCCATTGACTTATTTTCCTACATGGGGACTCGTCCGGGAAATTGAGAAGTTCTATGGGAAAATTGACAGGTGCTACACGGCAAGAAAAAAAACAGTGACGCTAACTGTGTTGAAAAATCACGGAAAACGAGCTAAGAAGATGCGTGTAGGCTCACGTTGCCGCAGTTAAAAGAAATATTAAAATTAAAAGAGCTTAGTATATTAAATTAGTATATTAAATAAAGTCGAATTGGTGAAACGCATTGCCACAGTAAATCCGTCGAGACTGTGGATGGTGGAATTTTGAGAAATGGCGGAAAACAATTCAGTGAACGGTGCGTCGGGCGAGGAGGGTGGCATTAATGCAAATGTGTTAGTGGCGGAGACTGTCCGTGAGCGCGAGAAAGAGTTAGCGGAACGGTAGCTCGCCTTAGCGCGTCGCAAAATGGAGATGTTACGGCGAAGCCAATCAGTTGGTGATAGTGTTAGTTGCGACAATGGTAGTCGTACCGAGAGCAATGCAGACGTACATGCCGACAAACACACATTCGCGGTTAGCGCGCTCGTGTTTGGTGCTGCACACTACACCCAAGATAAATGTTGCGTCGCTAGCAGACCTTCTCAATATTTTCGATATCTACGAAACATGGGAGAAGCAGGTTTTGGTTTTATGACAGGCGTATAAACTCGATGATGATACAACGAAAATATTGATAGGAACACGGTTAAAGGGGAAAGCAATGGAGTGGTTTCACTCCAAGCCGGAGTATATTGCGTTGTCCCCTGACGAACTTTTACGGGAATTGAAGAAGATGTTTTATCGCCGAACAAATAAAATGATAATGCGACGACAATTCGAAGATCGGGTTTGGAAGAAAAATCACCTTAGCCTGTACGAAGAGGAAATTGTAAGCTATACCATTGATAGCACTCCGGATTTACAATTGCGTGACGTGGCTCGTTTACAGGGTTTTGGGTCAATGCCCTCTTTACTACTTGCATTTGAGAAAATATCCTTGCAAGATCAGAAAGGCTCGTCGAAGTCGAACGAAAATGCTGGTGGTGAACAACGTCCAAGCGGAAAAGTGTTGAAGCGTTGTTACAACTGCGGGGACAAAAAACCCACTTGAGCCGTGAGTATCCGAATAAGTTGAAGCGATTGAAGCGTTTTCAGTGCAACAAGTTTGGACGCACTAAAACACAATGCCAAGATAGAAAACACTGTAATGCATTAAATACAACGGACAGGAAACCGTACAAAATAGTGAAGGTGTGCGGAAAGGATATTAAAGCTATGTTCGGTTCTGGCAGTGATCTTCACTTAATGACGAGCAGCACCTACAAAGGTCTGGATGCACCTGCTTTGAAGCCGTCGACAGTACTCTTCGACGGCATAGGTTTGAGAATGCTTGGTAGCTTCACTGCACCCGTATGTGTGGATGGAGTTAATTTTGTTATGCAGATGCACGATTATGTAGGATGCGATATTTTGCTCGGAGCAGAGCTGACAAACTCCGTTGAAGTACGTCTAAGAAATGGCAATGCTATATTGGTAGAGCTCAACGCTGAATACCACACGGATAAGCCCGAAGCAAAGAACAACTTCCAAGACGCAGTGAAGGAGATTATGCACATAAACGTCGCTGAAGGGACCAGTATACAGTTTTTGGTCATCGATTTATCGATAGTGCCCTCAGACCGGGGAACCAAACGCGTCCCCAGGGTTGCGGATAGGGGAAGACCTTTCTCGAAAGGTTCGCTGCGAATAACCAATAAGCAGCCGCGGACAATGGTCGGCAGTGAAGGGAGAGTCTCAGGACAAATACCTGAGTGTCAATGATCTTCACTGTGACATGACGAAATATATGGCGTCATCAATTATCCATATATCCTGGCAGTAGGTAAAATGCTAGTAGAACGGAAACCCAGACAGAAAACCAAATCATGCAGGTCCACAAGGGGAACCAAATTACGGTGCAGGGGGTCGGATCCCCAGTACCGGCGGCAGAGGGTAGTGAGCGAGCAGGCTCCCGGCCGTCGTCATCCAGCGACTGCAATGTTATAGAAGTGGTGAACTTGGCTTCTGTAACAGATATAACTACAAGCAAACAGGACGCTAGCACGGAGAACCCTTTCAGGCAAAAACCGCTGCTGGCAAGAACACCGATAAAACAAGTCACCGATTGCGGAGGGAGGCAGCAAACCCCAGAAACACTGTCAAAGTCAACATCACAGGTTAAATCATCGGAGACAGACGACAGACGGACTAACGAACGAAAGAAGGCAGAGTGCGTTGTGCAACCTGGCATCATTGCGGCCTTTGGGCGCAGTAGAAGGACTATGCGCACCCCGGAGCGTCCAGTGCAAGACGTACACAATCCGGATCAAGCGACACCAACAGAGGCCAGTGTAAGACTGGGGGAGGGAGAAGTTTTGCCGTTGGCCGACGCCACTCCAAACGCGACCCAAGCGATAGAAGCAAAAGGGCTAGGAAACGGGGGCCTCTCTCAAGAGGTGGCGCCAAATAACACAATCACCCTTGACCGCGCCGAAGAGGAGCGGCTTACTCGGAAAGCGGGGACTATCGTCAAACAACTGAGGGCTACCTGCGAAGTGCAGAAAAACATAGGCAAGAGTGTCAAGAATGGCATTCTTGAACTGGAGGAGCTTTTTGGCCGCATAACGCACTACAGGCGGAGGTGGCTTGCAACCGAAAAGCACCAAAAAGACACGCTCTCTGTCGAGGCATCAGTGGGTCCTAGCAGCAGCAAAAGAATGGCCGGTAGCCCAATTGAAGGCGACCGTGAGAAAAGGAGGAAGGACGAGACCATAAACGAAGTTGACACTCCAGGCGAGGAGTTTCATGTGGTGCGAAACAAGGAAGTGAAAAAAGCGGCCAAAAAGCTACTCCTAGAAAAAACAGACAAAGAGTTCAACCACGAAAAGAACAAAGAACCCCCCGATATACCGCAGAAAACAAAAAGCAAACCACGGCGCAAACCCTTGCGAGAGGCACTGCTTATAAAACCCACTAAGGGCCGAACCTACGCAGATGTCCTCCGTGAAATTAAAGGAGCGGTCAAGCCAGACGACACCAAAACTGCCATCAAAGCAGTTCGACCAACCCGGACCGGTGGCCTGCTGGTGGGATTTGGGCCAGAGGCCACAAACAAAGATGCATTCCGTGACGCGGTTCAAAAGGTTCTTGGAGATGCGGCAACGGTTGCCTCACTCGAACCAATGGCCACCCTGGAAATCAGGGACCTCGACTGCGTCACGGACAAAGCTGAAGTAGAGGATGCCATTAGGAGGGAGTTCCCCAGCTTAAGTGAAGTCAGGGCAAGATTGACACGTGAAAACACAAGGGGGCAACGCATGGCTATTGTCGAACTAGCTGATAAAAACGCCCAGCAAATCCTGGCGAAGGGCAAAATTAAGATAGGTTGAGTGATCTGCAGGATACGGAGAAGAGCGATCCCTATCCGCTGCTTCAGATGCTTCGAATACGGACACACCGCTTATGGCTGTAGGGGACCCGACAGGAGATCTCTGTGCTACCAATGTGGTGAAACGGGGCACAAAAGGAAGGAGTGCACGAACGAGGCAAAATGCATTCTTTGCAAGGATGATAGGCTAGCACCCGGCGACCTCAAACATGAGCCGGGGACAGGGAGATGCTGGGTTTTCAAGGAGGCCCTAACTAAAGCCAAATCGATACTCAAATGAGCCGTATCCTGCAGGTCAATTTGCACCGAAGCACAAACGCCCAGGACCTACTTGAGCAGTTTGCGAGGGATAAGAAAGCTGACCTCCTGTTGCTGAGCGAGCAACATCATAACAAGGACTCGCAAGCGTGGTACCCTGACAAATCTAGTACCTCGGCCATCTGGGTTCGAGACAGCGCCCGCCTTCAGGTGCAGGGCCATGGACGCGGGGATGGTTTTGTGTGGGTGCGGTGTTCAGGGATAAAATATTTCAGTGTTTATCTGACACCTAACGAGGCAATGCGATCTTTTCGAACCAAACTCGATGCCCTGGAGGACGCTGTCTCGAACACAGAGGGCAACATGCTGGTCGGGGGAGACTTCAACGCTAGAGCCATTGAATGGGGTATGCCACAATCCGATCCAAGGGGAAAGCAAATCTTGGACATGGCGGCCAGAACAGCGCTTTTTGTCCTAAATACTGGTAACACCCCTACTTTCCGCCGCTGGGGTTGCGTAGGAACCATACCCGATGTGACACTCGCTTCGGAGTCCCTGGTACCTAGAGTACACAACTGGCGAGTACTCGAGGACTACTCGGCTAGTGATCACCAGTATATAGCGGTTGAGATTCACGACGGTGCCACTCTGCGTGCATTTGCCCAAACTTCAATCCTCGGATGGAGGACTGGGAGGATGGACGTTGAGAGGTTCGCTGACGCGCTTACGGCAGGCGCACCGTTGCTGGGAGCTCCGCCAGGGAGTGGAGGGCCTACAGCCAAGGACTTGGTGAACTCAACTATGAGTACCATCATAGCTGCTTGCGAGTCTTTCATGCCCCGTCGGAGACCCCGACACGGTAAGCCTCCAGTATACTGGTGGTCAAACGAGATCGCCGAACAAAGAAGCGAGTGTCACAAACTTCGGCAAGAGGCCCAGCGGGCACGAACACGGGAGGAGGCAGACACTAGGCTAGCAGCATACAGGTCCGGCAGGAAATATCTTCGCAGGCTTATTAACAAGAGCAAGGCCCGATGCTGGCAAGACCTCGTGGACGATGTAAATAGGGATCCGTGGGGCCTTGGCTACAAGCTAGTCATGGGGAAACTTGGTGCCCTACGGAAGCCTTGTATACATGACGCGGAAAAGATGGACGCGATAGTGCGGGGACTCTTCCCCGCCCATCCCGTCCGTGTTGACGCTGTCCATGGTGAAACAGCAGTCGAGTGCCCACTCTTCACACAGCGGGGACTGGAGGAGGCAGTCCTCTCCCTGAAAGCGAGGAAGGCTCCAGGTCCAGATGGTGTTCCATCTGAAGTTTTGCAGCTCGTCTATCACCATTGTCCTGACTTGCTGCTCAGCACATTCAACGTTTGCCTACGGGACGGGGTTTTCCCGGTACGATGGAAGGTGGCGAGGCTCGTGCTGGTCAGCAGGGGGAAGGGAAATCCTGGATCGCCGTCTGCATACCGCCCGTTTTGCATGCTAGACACGGCTGGGAAAGTGCTAGAGAAACTCATCAAGGGAAGACTCACTGACGCGATTCGTGCTGCTGGGGACCTATCTCCTCGGCAGTACGGCTTTAGAGCAGGACGTTCTACCATTGATGCGGTTGCAGAGGTGGTGAACGTGGTCCAAAAGGCAGAGGCATGTAGTCGCACCAAGCGACGGATCGTCCTGTTGGTGACACTCGACGTCAGGAACGCCTTCAACTCCGCTAGATGGGTGGATATTCTGGACACGCTGGAAAACTCTTTTCAAGTTCCAGAATATCTAATGCGGCTTTCGAGGAACTACCTAAAGGACCGAAGCCTGCTCTACGACACGACACAGGGCCAACGAAGAATGGAAATCACATCGGGTGTTGCCCAGGGATCTATCCTTGGTCCGGACCTGTGGAACGTGTCTTACGACGGGCTACTGAGACTTGAGATGCCAGATGAGTCGCGCTTGGTCGGCTATGTGGATGATGTTGCGGCTCTGGTCGCCGGACGCACCGTTGAACAAGCGCAACTTAGGCTAGGTATGCTAATGCGCCGAGTGAGGGACTGGATGACTGCTCGCGGGCTCAGTTTAGCACTGGAGAAAACCGAAGTAGTCATCTTGACAAAAAAGAGAATCCCTAGAGTAAGGATGATCAGTATTGGAGATATACAAATCGAATCGAAGCCAGCGGTGAAGTACCTGGGGCTACTGATCGACTCGAAGATGAGTTTCTCTGAGCAAATCAGGGCAACGGCTGAGAAGGCTGCTTCGGGAATATCGGCCCTGAGTCGACTTATGGCCAACGTAGAGGGACCCAGCCCATCAAGAAGACGCCTCTTGACGAGTGCTGTAGGGACAGTGCTAATGTACGGAGCAGAGGTATGGGGCGACGCTCTCAGCAAGGAGGTATACCGAAAACGATTGGCACAGGTACAGAGAAGAGGAGCACTGAGAATTGCATCTTTGTATCCAACAGTCTCCGACTCGGCGGTGAGAGTGATTGCAGGCGTGAAACCTGTCGCCCTCTTTGCTAGAGAGCGCCGCGCTATTTACCTGCGCCGAAACGAGGATGCGAGGGAGATGGTTGTCCGCGAGGAGAGACAACGCTCGCTCAACGATTGGCAGCAGTCTTGGAGGAATTGCACGCCTCATCCCGGATGTGAGACCGTGGCTTAATCGAAGGCATGGTGAGACTGACTTCTATCTGACCCAGCTTTTGAGCGGGCACGGGTGTTATCAGTCTTACCTGCACAAGATCGGTAAGTCACGGTCTCCCGATTGTCGGTTTTGCCCAGGAGAGGAGGACAATGCCTGTCACACATTTTTTGCGTGTACCAAATGGGCCAGGCTGCGAAGGGAACTCTACAGGGAGACGGGAGAGCTCACCCCGGATAATATAGTTGCGGTGATGCTCGAATCAGTTGACAAATGGAACCAGGTGGCACATTATGCTCGGGCAGTCCTAAAAGATAAAAGGGACTCGCAGCAGCCGGAGGTCCTGGGGCTGGGGGATCGCTCTTCTGGCGTGTCCTCTTCCCCTCTCCCCTCCCGCTAGGAAAGGGACTCCCCAGCTTGAAGGCGCCCCACGGCGTAACAAATCGAGACCTGGCCCGAAGTAATGTGTCAAACGGTTCCAGGCTAGGTTCTCAGATTGACAGGGGAGGTGTTTAGTGGGTAGTCCAAGGTATCCTCCATGGGAGCCCCACACTGCCAGACTCGGCGGGCGTAAATGCCTTCACCTCCCTACCACAAAAAAAAAAGTATACAGTTGCCGCAAGAGATTTGATTGAAAGCAACAAACCGCGACCGACAAAGAATACCGGTGTGGAAATGAAAATTACCCTAAAGGACGATATTCCGATACAAGAAAATCCAAGACGCTTGTCGGCAGAGCAGTCCGATATCGTGAGCAATCTAGTCAATGATTTGATCGAAAAGGGCGTGGTGAGACCTACTTCGTCGGAATATTCTAGCCCAATAGTACTAGTAACGAAAAAAAAATGGAAGTTTAGAATGTGTGTAGACTATCGTCTACTAAACAAGAAGATGATAAGGGACCGTTTTCCGTTGCCTTTGATCGAGGACCAGCTGAATAGATTGCAGGAGGCGACGGTATTCACTACTTTGGAGTTAGAAAATGGATTCTATCATGTGCCAGTTGAAAAGAACAGGGTAAAGTATACGGTGTTCGTTTCACAGGATGGGCAGTTCGAATTCTTGCGCGTTCCTTTCGGTATCTGCAACTCACCGGCAGTTTTTCAACGACACATCAAAGCAGTATGTAGAGACCCGTTGGTGGATGGAACCGTATTATCTTATTTAGATGATTTGAGAATTCCAGCCAAAGATGAACGAAATCGTTTAGAGAAACTTAAAAGAGTGTTCAAGATCGCTAGTGAACACAACGTAACGTTTAACTGGGGAAAGTGTTCAAACAACCAAAAACAGCGAAGGACGTACAAAGTTTTTTAGGGCTGCCCAGCTATTTCCGTAAGTTTATCAAAGGATTTTCGACTATAGCTCGTCCTCTCTCTAATCTGTTAAACAACGGAATAAAGTTCGAATTCGGAGAAGACCAGGCTAAAGCGTTTCAACAGCTAAAGGACTTACTCGCACATGGTCCCGCTCTCAAGTTGCACCGAGTTGGATCCGAAACAGAATTACATACGGACGCGTCTTAGCAAGGACTCGATGTGAAACTTTTGCAGAGATACTATGGAGATAGAAAGTTACATCCAGTTTACTACGCGAGTTGGAAGATGACGCCCACAGAGGAGAAGTATACGAGCTATGAATTGGAGATTTTAGCCGTTGTGAAAGCATTGAATAAGCATCGCGTTTATTTGTTGGGCAACCCGGTGAAGATTGTTACAGACTGTCAAGCTCTTGCCCTAACCATGGAAAAAAGAAGACGTCCTTGAGAGTGACACGTTGGGCGTTGTTAATCGACGAATTTAATTATAACTTTAAACATCGAGCTGGCAGGGCTATGAAGCACGTGGATGCTTTAAGCCGATATCCGGCATCAGTATATCTTATCGAGAAGAGAGTAGACGCATTAATGGAACGAGTGCCCTGAGCCCAGCAGAACGATAGCAAACTATAAAAATTCATTCAAGATACAAAGAACGAGAAACAAAACGCCTTTAAAGTGCGACAAGGAATTCTTTACCGCGAAGAACGGTTGTACCCAAGGCAATGTAGTACGACGTTATAAGAAGTGCGCACAAACGTGGTCATTTTGGCGTGAGGCAAGCCGAATATGTTCTTCGAATGGAATTTTCGTTCCCGCACATGCAAGCATGCATAAGGAAATTGATCGATGCATGCGTAGTCTGTATATTAGCCGAGAAGAAACACGGAAAACTGGAGGGCTTGTTACATACGATTGACAAAGGTGGTGGCCACTAGATACCTATCATGTTGATCATCTTGGACCGATACCGTCGACCAGGAAGTGTTTCAAACACATATTCGCTGTTACAGATGCATTCATCAAGTTTGTGTGGCTGTATCCAACGAAGTCAACGACAACGGAGGAAGTTATATCAATGTTGCAGAAACAAGTCACTGTTTTCGGAAACCCACAAAGAATTGTTTCGCCGAATATTGCAGAGACGGGAGAATAGAACACATTCCCATCACGACGGGTGTGCTACGTGGTAATGGTCGAGGAGAGAGGCAGAACCGAGTGATTATCCCAGTGAAGCTGAAATTGTAGAAATCTTTCAGAAGGAACGATCGGAACTGAGAAGCAGAGCTATGGACAAGATGAAGAAAGTTCAAGAAGAAAATCGTAAAACGTTCAATCGACGGCGTAAAGCCGCAAGCTCGTGTGATGTCGGCGACATCGTAGCTATTAAAAGGACTCAGTTTGGAGGAGGTCTAAAAGTCCAGAGGAAGTTTTTGGGCCCTAATAGGATTGTGACAGTTAAGCCTAATGGACGGTACGGAGTTGTAAAAATTGGTGACCACATAGGACCCAAGGAGACTACGACGTCAGCTGATCATATGAAGCCATATCCAGAATGTCGATGAAGGCATGACTGTTGAGACTTCATTCGAGGATTGAGGACGATGCTGCCATCAGAAAGGCCGAGTGTGGGAAAGAAAGAGACATACGGGAATCGCTAGTCTAGATCTTGCCGTCGGTGCGCGTGGTTACAATAAACAATGAAGTTACAATCAAGACATAACTAAGTGTTTTTATTTACTGGTGCCCATTTTATCTTTCCGTTAGCTTATTTTCCTGCAAATATTTTGCTAGGACAATTTATAAATCGCAGAATTTTAAAAAATTTTACACGAATACAAGTTTTTTAATTAATTTTTTTGAGAGAATTCGAATTCGCTGCAAATAAAAAGAAATGCGTAGCGAATGTTAAAACCAAATCAGGTGGAGTTTCAGAAAATACTACAAGTATAATACCAAATTCAACAAATTCTATTTGTGATATAAATAGCAGCTTAAGAGTTTTTGTGTAGATTTCCAGAAAAATAAATATGAAATTCCCAACGATTAATGTTATTGAAATGAGGCTTGTAAACGAATTCTGGAGACATAAAATTTTTCCGCTTCATAACAAATAGGTCAAGTGAACGCATTTTATTTAACGCTTGTCATCAGCTGGATCGTAAATATTTTTGTATTTATGCCAAAAATATTTCGTTGTCCTTTTCATTGGTTCCAGACCTCATGTAAGATTGTTGTAAAGATTAAATTGGATTAGTCGTAATCAAGTATCACAATAAAAGAAATGTGTAACTAACGAATTAAACTCGGTCTTTCTTTCACTGACCCTGACCGGGAATGGGACTCGCAACGATGGCAGGTCCCTCCACTGAAATGGACTAGCCATCGGGCGCGCTCTTCCCTTCTATGGCGTTGTAGGGGCTCATGCCCGGGAAGAGCGGCCTTCCGCTCGTATGCCCTTTAATGGTATAGTGCTATGTGATTCCATCATACGTATAATACATACCTAAATTGGTCACGTTTATATTTCTCATTTGATGGGAAAATTCATGTAAGTTATGTTCGTATGAGTTTTTCACTCAAATGGGAGATATATGGCCACGTGCACGTTTGGATCTTGATCCGGTTGGGAGAGTGCGAGGGGGCACTGCTTCCACCTGGATTCCCCACTCTTATTTGTGGACCATAAGTATCGTCGGTAACGACGAAGTCTCTCAAGTCCGTGCATTTTTTCCAGACCCTCAGTAGGTTACCTCGGCCTCGACACCCTTCGATCGGCATTCGACCCCTTTTAATTCGTGAATGCGAAATTTTTTGCAGAGGATCCTTGTGCTGGGGAAAGGAACCCGCCCCACGACACCGCAGCGCTAGCCTAACAGCGCATTCAGACGAGGCCAATCTCGGCGGATCTTACCATCCGCCGAGGCAGCAGACTATCGTCCTGTACGGACATATATCTACCTTTTTCACTGAACTAGCTTAACTACATGAACAGGGATATAAAAGTAGTAAAAATCAAAACTATATCCTCGGAAAAAAGTTTGCATGGATTGGGAAAGAGATACAGGCTCCCATTAGAGTTAGCCTCAATGTTCATTGTTCAAACTGTCACTTTGGCCAAAATCTTATTTGACCAATATTCTCTTAGTTACTAAGAGAATCCATACCCTAGATATAATAAATTAACAAGTGAAAAAAATTGCAGTTCCTTAAGGTTCAAAACAAACGTGTCGAAAATTTGCTAAATATATGCAGGTGGTAAAGAGTTTATGACTCAAACTGCATCTCACAGGCAGTCCAATTTCCCATCGATTTTTTCTCAATGCTAAATCTATTAAGATCCTATAAATCACTCGAGCATATACGTGAAATTTCATACTAGCGTGCCGTATTGCATTGCAATTATCTCCTGAATATTTCATACTTTCGCGAAGGATCCACACGAGCATTCCGCATCCGATGCGAATATCGATTTTGAGCAAAGTACACAGCATCCATTTTCTTTGTTTCCACATCAAGGATAGAAACAATACCTTCCATACCCCACGTGACGATATAATTCATGTCGGTAAATACCTCCAGGTAGGGTAGCTGGTTGAACGTAACAACAACTTCCACCACTTTGATCGAATCACCGTGCATTTCAAGGATATGGATGTCACGTTTCATGTACGGTGCCCCAATATATTGTTTCGCGTTGGAAGGCATCTCAGTGAGCGACGTGTAGCGATCCGGCAGCGTAAGTGTTGCTTCAGTCACCTGACGATTGATAAAATTTACCGTGACCCGATGTGCCTTGTTTGCGTTCATTTCGGTGTCGAAATCCTTCTCCATGCTCGAAAGGAGCAAAACGTGCAGAAACTCTGACACTTTCTGAGCGCAAAAACACAAGTCGGGATAGTCAAAGTTGAAATGAGCCGAGATATCGAGTCTTCCTCCTATTTGGCCTGTGACAATGTAGAAATCTCCGTAGCGGTCGCTCACAATCAGGACGTCGGCGTTTGGTGTAAATTGAATCAAATCAATCCACGTTTCGCTGAGATTAAATTGCGTTAGAATATTTGGCGTTTTGGGCGTGAAATATGATAGTATGGTAATTGCACCATTTTGATCTCCGATTGCGATAAAAGGATATTGTGGATGACTTGCAATGCAAACAATGTTGCGTATCTTTGTAGTTGCAACCTGAAAATGAAAAATAGAGTCACTTTAGTTCTAAATAATGGATTTTTTAAATCAAGAAATTAATTGTTTTAATATCATAATAACAATCAATTAACAATCCTTATATTAAAACGTTCATATTAGAACAAAAAGCGTAATATTGGCCAAGTTTCATAATTTGCATCCGAATCAAGCTCAAAATTACATAATCCTATATCTAACAAGTCGAAATAGCAGGAGAGGGCTCCTGCCAGAAGGAATTTGTAAAATAACTAATAGCTCAAACAACCTCTTCTGAATATCAAAACTAGACTCATACGTATATTCCAGGAACTGAACTCGCAAAACTAAGACATGATTATTATGTATTTTAATTTGCCGTCATTTTATTTTCAGTGGTTTGACCTCGTTGTTTGAGTAGTCAGAATAACATCTCAATGCTACAAAATATAAAGTTTTCATCAAAATCCTTACACATTTGCAGTATTAGGGTCCTTCAACGTGCATCTACACAGTATAATGTCTTATTGTTGCTTTTATTGATAAATTTTCAATCGTTTGTAATGTAGCTGTTTATGGCTCAATTTTTATAAAATTTTCAGAAAATATGCGTTTTGTTGTGGTTGCAAAGTTAAATACAATTGTTGTTTACAGACTGAACTAATGTATATTATTAATCAATGACTTAACATAATGATTAGAAGCTTGTGGAATCGTTGACCACACAGTTTGCAAGACAGAGAGAAATAGGCTTCCTGTTCCCAGCTGTCAAATGTAACCAACATGAAGTTGGTAACTTTTGTTCAGGGCTGCCACATCTTCCCCTAATAAAGAAGAAATGATTCGAGGGCCGCCTCGAGTTTGAGAAGCTGTGCTGCTGTATATTGTTGCGTTTCCTGATATGATAATAATGGTGACTGATCTTGCTGTTGAGATGACGATAATTGGTGGTGGTCGCTAAATTCTAAAATCATCTAGCAAAACATAAAGTGGCATTGCGTTCTGTACTGGTGATAGACATGATTTTGGTAATAGTGGAGTCGCATGTGATCGGATAGTTCAAGTTCCATTATTTATAATAACTTTGTGCATAACACGTCCAATTTTGGAGTGAATTCTGCCGGTTTTGTAGATCTTGGCCCTCACGATATCTTCGACTTCGCAATGTCTTCCTTTGGTTCCGTGCTTTTTGTTAAACTGTTCATTCATCGCATTTTTCTGCGGATCAAAGGATTAACCATGGTAAGAATTTTCTTGGCGTACTAAGTCCAGTGATGTTCTCATTTTCCGCCCAAACATAACTTCAGCTGGAGACAATCAGATAGTGCATTCGGGTTAGGTGTAATGCGATATGCTGATAGGAATATTTGTAATGATTCCTCCATTATCTCTTCCTCCCGTTGAATTTTTTTTAATGCCCTCTTGAGTGTGTCGACGAATCTTTCTGCTTGACCATTTGACTGCGGATGGTAAGGAGCACAATGAATATACTGGATGCCATTTTGCAGACACACGCGTTGGAATTATGAGGAGGTAAATTTCGTTCCATTTTCTGAGACAATGGCGTGCGGTGCTCCAGAGCGAGCCATAATTTCTTCAATAATGCTTACTGTTTTGTTTGCGGTTATGGTTGATGAAATGTATATTTCCGGCCATTTTGAGTAGGCATCAATGGCGATCAGAAAGTATTTACCATTGAGCGGGTCAGCGTAATCAATATGAACACGCTGCCATGGGCCATCTGGAACAGGCCATGATTCCAATGGCACTTTTGTAGGCGATTTTGCAACGCTGAAGCATTTAATACACTCTCTTACCGTGGTTGCAATGTGCTCATCAATTCCTGGCCAGTCTACGTAGCTTCGTGCAACTGACTTTATCCGTTCAATGCCCTGATGTGCCTTGTGTAATTGATGAAGTACGTTATGTTGCAATAACTATTCTATCTCTAAACATCAGATAATCATATTTATTCAGGAGTTGCACCTGATTCTTTTCCCGTGTAAACTTGGAGCTTCAGTGCATATGAAGTGTCACTATAACAAAGCATTCATATTTTAATTCCGTACTTTGCCAGTTTGCTTGGTATATATTGTTTGAATAGGCAGTGTCCCCTGAATGCTACTAGTTGCTCGTCGACCGTAACATTGACTCCTGGATTCACATTCACCTATTTCTCCCAAATTTTTCGAATCGAAGCAAGATTGTCGTTGCTTCTTCTCACTTGTCTAGTGCTATTGTCCTCAAATTTTATCACTCGCAGTATTATCGAAAAAGTTTCTAACGACCTTGTTGCTCTGAATATATTCCTCCAAGTTTCCTTATCCTACAAGCTTTTAGTCGACTCTTCATGTGAACGATATACTCCAGCAAGTAGCAAAAGTCCTATATAACCTTCAAAAAACGCGCAGTCTATATTTTTCCATTTCTTACCATGAACGCTACGTCCTTCAAAATTTGTCATTTCAATGATCTGTTTTTTTCCAATGAATGATGAAAAATTGCTTGAAACGGCTATATGATTTCATTTATTTGGCTAGCTTCATACCTTGTAACACCTGGTGCGTGGCTAATAACATTAGCAGCAGTGTTATAACCCGTTTTCGGTGTACTCCTGGCCTCTTCCAGTGGTACCCTGGTCTCCACTTTGCCCTACACAACCAAGTCCGTTAACTTCCACCTTTCCGAATGAAATACCAATTGTACGTAACGGTTCGACAATGTATTTCACAACGTATAAAATTTTTTCACAATGTAATTACAATTATATTTCTCCTCGTTTATTCACAACGTCAGCAGCCGTGTTTGTTTTCCAGTGCATCCGGAGAGTCTTCACCTTGACCTCCCACCTGAACTGCCGTTCGATGACGTGGGCCTGTTCTCTAAAACGGCTGCGCTCGTCCTCGGTCACCGCCAAGTGTGCTAGCCAGCGGAGGCTCCCTAGCTTTTGTCTTGCCAGGGCTCGCTTACCTCCCCTGATGCGTTTGGAGGGAACCCCGCTAGATGGGACTGCCTTGGTCGGGGCCTTCTCCTGCCTGGCCCTGTACTCCTCGATTGTGATTGGTCGGGGCCCGGTGCGGGGGTTGCTGGCCAGTGCCTGTTCCAGGCTCGGAATGACGGGACGGGGTGCGAACTCCACTGGTGGCCGTGCACGGAATGATTTACGAGGGAAGACACCCTGCGCACTGGGGTAGATATGCGCTTGGTGACCCGCAAAATAGCAAACACTTAAGTTAGCCTATTTTTTACCTGTATTAGAACCCTGTCCAGTTCCGGTGGCTCCGCGGGTGTGCGTACAACTACAGACCTTGGTAGCGAGACGTATCCTCGGCTCATTGCCTTGTGACACCGGCGTGTAGAAAAATCTGCAACGTAGGATCACGCCAAAACTAACTAATTATTCATTGTTTCCTCGACTCAATGCCCACTGACACCAACGCGTATAAACGACTCGTGGAAAATAGCAGCAAGACTTAGAAAAATACTGGAAATGACTGAACTAGGTCCTCCTCGGCTCAATGCCTAGTGACACCGACGCATATATAAGACTCGTAGAACATAGCAGCAACACGTAAAAAAGTACTGGAAATGACTTTAATGTATCCTCGGCTCAATGCCTAGTGACATAGATGCATATTTGACTCGTAGAAAATAGCGGCAACACGCAGAAAAATACTGTTATTGACTGAATTGTCTCCTCAGCTCAATGCCTAGTGACACTGACGCTTATTTAAGACTCGTAGAAACTAGCAACAACACGTAGAAAAGTAATTGAAATGACTCAACTGTGTCCTCGGCGCAATGCCTAGTGACACCGATGTAGAAAAAAGCAGCAGCACGTAGAAAATTACTGGAAATGACCGAACTGTGTCCTCGGCTCAAAGCCTAGTGATATCGACGCGTATACAAGACTCGTCGAAAATAGCAGCAACTTAATCGAGCGGTTTGTTTTGGTTTTATGCGTAATGCTTGATCCTTAGTCACGCAGTTTATTGTTACATGTGTTTTCTGCTAAATATGGTTGTACTTAGTCGAGCGGTTTGTTGTGGTTTTATGCGTAATGTTTGATATTTTGTTTAGTCTCGCGGCATGTTGTTGCATGTGAAAGTTTTGCTTTCAGACAGGGCATGGTGACGAGTCTCTAACAGCAGATAAGCGACCATGTTATTGTGGTTGTACTGGCTTCAACTTTATTTTCACATCCTTTGAAGGGAAGCTTCGAACTTTTGCATCAGGGTCTAAGAACTTGGATTCACTGTCCGAACTTTGTTGCAACCACGGAAATCACCGCAGTTGTAGACATTAAGTTGTAACAGCACGGTGCGTAACCCGAGGTGGCATTCTGAGGCCGGCTAGTGCTCAGTCGTGTCACGGATTTTTTTCCGGGACACCCTCTGCTCATGCTGAGTTATCCTACTTATAAAACCTAACACAAAAGAAAACAGACGGGAGAGGAGGGTGCCACAATGAGAAACGAAAAATTAATAACTTTAGTAAATCATGGCCGTTTTTTATTCAAAAATTGTAAGTGTGATCTTAAAATACGAATTCAATCAAATACTGAACAAAAAGAAGAAATAATTAGCTATGCACATTTCATCAATGATTTTACACCCCCTTTTTAGTAGAAAAATAATTTGAAACAAAGTACTCACAGTATACAAATTTATAACAATCGCAAAAAGAAAAGATAATTTTAATTCCAAACAGATAAATCGGAAAATAATTACTCACCCTTTTTTGAAGCTGCGGAGCGCTCTGCAACTGGAAGGTGGGACAAGAACAAAAAAATGAAATGGGTACAAATCCGCGTGCCAGTTTTTTGAACTCATCGAACTTCTTCTGGGTAATTCAATGAAAATAGTCTTTAGATACTTTCTGTTGATTCACTTTTTTTATGCCTTTGAAGATTTTGTTTCAGATAAAAAAAATTGATCAAAAAAAACCGTTCGTCTAACCTCAAAATCTACACAGTTTATTGATTAACTCAACTAGTCACTTTGTCACCCACAAGCTACATAATAGAAATCAAACAATGACTTCTCGTAGTATGAACACAACTTTTGATTGACTGTTTATTCTATCATTATTCCATTCACACCAAAATCACCCGTTTGTCGTATCACGCTATTCTATTTTTGGTATTTTGGGACTAACTATCAAAACTCTCTCGCACATTCTTTGTTCTTATTCCCACTTTTTCGACTCTGTTTGTCTAAATTCGCGTTAATTTTTAATCAACTTTCATTTTATCTAATTTCTTTGCCCTCAGCGCCATCACTCAACACTTTTCCCATCTCACCATAAAACTATTCTTTCCCACTCTTCACTATCGCTAACCACTGCTTCCGTCACTACCAAAACTTGACCAAAAAAACTTCTATTTCCAACCCAAAATCAAGACTTATCTTCCCGAATCACAATAAAAATTCACTCCCAAATCCAAATCAAGACTTTTTTCTCGAATTAAAATTAAAACTTTTCCCAACACCGCAAAAGAACTCCCCCTTATTTGAAAGTCAAATCCAAAATCAGTGCTCAAAAAAAACAAATTCCGCAATCCTTTCTTTTCCCAATTCCCGCTGCCGTATCGAGGTAACGTAACCGAAGTTCAATACACTTCTTCTTCTTCCTCCATCTTGGCAAATGCAATAATTTCTATTTTGCATATATGGCGATTTGCATAACCATGATAGCGTTTAGTTATATGCAAATCGTCATACACATGAAAATAGTTGCTTTTGCCAATATCCAAAAAGAGCGTTCCTGCGCTCGGGGAAACTTAAACCCAGGGTCCCAGTGAAGCCCCCGATTGAGAATCTACGACTCTACCATTGATGCCATCTTCTGATGATCTCCCATTCAATCAATTCGCAACTTCAACTGTGCAACTTTTCTTAATGGACATCGGTATGAAATTTGTTAGTGGGAGATAATGAAAAGAACTAGTGACTCGGAGTATGAAGGAAGGATTAGATTCTGTTAATGAAAAGGTATCGAATGAAATGTTGTTAATGAGAAGTAATAAATGAAATGTTGTTACTGGGAAAGATAAGATTGTTATTATTATTATTTTTTTTTTGTAGTTGAAAGTAGGGTAAGAAAGGTAGAATTAATATGAAGGGGCAATGAAAATTAAAGGTAAATGGTTAAATGTTTAAAAAAAAAATATACAAAGAAAAAGGTATGTGTGCCCAAAAGAAGGTGGAGATGATATTTAGGCAATTTGAAGTTGCGAATGGGAAAACGCCGGTACGGCCGGAATTCGTAACAACTTTCACTTACAAACACTTTACTTATATGATGTTCGTACTCCGAAATGTTTTCACAACTATCAAACGCTTCTCACAATAATGTAATTCCTTCCAGGCCTCTGATGCGTCGACTTCAACATTTTTTCCGTAAACTACGAGTAGAAAAGGATATCGACAGAAATTTTGTCTCCAACGAAACGTAATTGGAAAAAGTACTGGAACGACAAAATGCGGTACCATTAATGGGCAATAACTCGAGTTATTCATAGTATGGCGCGTAAAATACTTATGAGACACCCTTATATTAAACAAGCATCTTTTTTCGGATGCGAAACATATGGCCACAGCGCCTGTACTTTTTAATTTCACTTTATCACAATGTTCTACAATTCAGATACCTAGTCTATAATTTTTTATTTGTATTGAAATTAAATATGTCTCAATACGGTACTCTTGATCACTAACTCCACTCAAATAACATTTTCAAAATAATTCGTTTTTCACACTGCCGCTCGGGAATATTTCACTTTCACCAAGACTCGCACTCTTCTTTTGTCGCTCTTGCATAGCTGCAGTCAATGAGAGGTTTCAGGAACAAATTCTAGCATTGTATAGAACTTTTTACGTGTTTCCACTGTGACCGCTCTACTTCAGGAGTAGAAGTTCAAGCTTTTTTGTAATGATTGTTGCTACATTTGTAGAATTGCTTTTCATGAATCAAAAACTTATGGCCCAGTGTTTGTTGTTATTAATGATGCATTTATTTTTATAATGCGGGCGAAACCGATAGTATCTAGTGACATAATTTGGACATGTAATAATATGCAGTAACTAAGATCTTGGGAAGTAGTCCGCGTGGCTTAGTGGTTAGAGCACTAAGCCCGTAAGCTGAAGGTCTCTAGTTCAAGTTTCGTTGGCGTCAACGAGATTTAGTTCGAGTGGCTCTTCGGACGAACTAAAAGCCTGTTCAGTTATGATACGTACTGGTTTAAAAATCAGAACGTATCGCAGCTGGGTGGACAGACACACGGCCAAAGCGTGATAATGATCATATCACCATGTGGAGTGTCGATACATTAGATCATGATAATGAATACTCTATCTCTAAGCAAAGGCCCGAAAAGGGCTGTAGGGCTACGAAGAAGAAGAAGGAAAGAAAATATTGGGAACTATAGTTTCCGCTTGCGCTAAAAGAATAAAGTGAATTGTTGGATAAAAACTCTGAATGTAATAATTTATCTCAGTCACCAGATTCATAACTATGTGGTAGACCGACCTATTACATATTTCACGATTACCAACAGTCCCATAAACTGGTCACATCAATAGATGATAACTCAATAACAATTACTTCAAACGTTCAATGAAATAAATCCTACGCAAAAATTTAGTATGGTATCAAAACAAACATTTAACTAAAGACATTAACTTTGAATTGGCGATTTATATTTTAGAGAATACATAAAAATCTTACTCACCACAGCACCGTTGCTGAGTTTCATCAAATCAAGCCTATTATGTCCAATATCAATTACAGCATATTCACCAACTGGATAAAGAATTTCAAAAGATCGCACTTCAGCATCAGTTTCCTCAATAGGCTCCTGATTGGCTACATCCTCACCACTGGTTTCGGATTTGTCAAGAATCTTTGAACTTCCATACACAGTAAATCCATACAGGAGATTGTTAATTGTACGTAGCATTATGAATTCTCCAGGCATTTGCGTTTGCCAAACCATAGAATACACTCCATCCTGTTTTTTAACATACGCCAAAAATCCTGTTGACAAATATATTGCAAATCCTCCTTTGTATGTTGCAATAAGCGTTTCTCTTGGCCCAGGATGCTCTTCAGTTGTCCAAAGAAGCTTTGCAACTCCAATAGATGGAACAAGCTGCAATAAAAGATAAAAAAACTTTAAGTCGAGTTGCACAAATGAAATATGAATACATTTTTAGGGTTTTGTACTAAAATACAAAACCCTATTGCAATCACAACCTGTGTCCGTCTGTCCGTCCGTCCGTCTGTATGTCACAGCACTTTTCTCCGAAACTATAGAGGCTACAGCAATGAAACTTTGTGGAAAGGTCAGAAGTGGTGACCTTGAAAGTTCAAGGGTGGAAAAATTTTTCAAAGGTGTTTAAGGGGGGTCTCCCCATATAGGGAGGCGAGCCCTCAAAAAAAAATTTCCACCATTGGAAGTCGAGTAGTGTGTCATTGGAAAGGTCTCAATGAGATCTTTTCAAAACAAGTCTTAAAATTGCCTTATGAGTACCGAGGGGGGCAGGGGAAGGGGAAATGTACGAACTTTTCGCGTACCCCCCCCTCGCGATTGGACACCTTCCATCCGAAAAATCTGAAAAAATCACGAATGTAGGCCTTAATGAGTACAACAACAACAAATAAATGAGAAGTCGAAATTCACTCAATTTTGTTAGTAATAGTATGATTTAACGATTTTATGTTTTCTTGAATAAAGTCTAAACGGTACCCTTAAATTCAATAAGAGCAAACAGATGAATATTAATAAGATTGATCTTTTCTGAAAGTTTCATAAAGATCGAATTGTATTTAACGAAGTTATAGTGATTTCAATTTTCGTGTATTACTATGGAACAATGTGCCCTGTATTACCGTGGAAACATATGGCTATGGAGCCATATGCGCTTTTTACGACTTAGACACTACAGCTTTGCTAGGATTTGCATGAAAATTCCAGGAATGATAGGTATCATGAAGATGAGTACATACAATTGAAACAAGTCTAAGAGGCAGCAGAGAGCTCCTAGCAAAAGGGCTTTGTAACCATTTTAGGATTCGAAAAAATAGGCCATGAATCGATGATTACAGTACAGAGGAGTGGCCCCTGAAAAAAATTTCATGAAAGGTAGCCGATACGAGTATCAAATGAAAGTTCTCTATGAGAGCTTTTTAAAACAGTTCTTAAACTGACAGTTTTTGCTTCAGTGGGGGCACAGGGGGGGGAAATACATGAAACATGTGTTTCCTCCCTCGCGAATGGACACCCGTAATCTGAAAAATCTGAAAAAATTATCAAGCGAGATATTTATGGGTATAACTTTAACAAATACATCAGAAGTCAAAATTCTTTCAACTTTGTTAATAATAGTATGATCCTCGAACATGACGTGTTTCTTGATTTTACAGGTATTCGTTGCTGGTTACTGCATTTTGTAAGTTGAGTACAAAACCCTTCTGACATGAGCATAGGTCTGTCTACCCAACTTGTTTTTATACTAAAATACACAACCCTATTGAAATCACGACCTATGTCCGTCCGTCTGTATGTCACAGCAGTTCTTCTCGAAAACTTAGAAGCTACTCGTAAAGCCATGCATCTGTGGACAGGTCAGCAGTGACGACTTTTTAAATGTGTAAGGGTGAAAAAATGTTCAAAGAGCTTTAAGGCGGGTCTCTCCATATAGAGGAGAGACCTTTAAAAAATTTATTTTTATTAAAGGTAGTCAAGTGGGGTGTCATATGATGAGATATTTTCAAAAAAGGTCTTACGTTATCTGTGTCGAGGCGGGCAGGAGAACGGGTGCACGTGATTTTCGTGTACTCGCTTTTCACCCAAAAAAGGAAAACTTTATCAACGGGTAACAGTGGTAATCGTGAAACCCTGAACTTCAACATTTAACTGAATTTATTAATGAATAGCTGCAGATGAACACATAAGATTTATTGGTGAAAAAATCAGAAACAAATCCAATAACATATAACTTCTTATTGATCGTCGTAGCACTACAGCCTCTCTGGGGCCTTCGCTTCCTGCAACAAGCGCCTTCAACTGTCCATTGATGGCGCCCTCTAGTTTTGAAATCCGAGCAACGATGAACTGTCTTCGTTTCCTCGACTTCCTTCAGTTCTCCCAACGAATACGTTTTTAGGTATCGGTTATTCATCCATACGATTCATGTGGCCAGCCCATCGCAGCTTCCGCAGCTTTACAATCGTTGATACCTCCGGCTTGCCAAAAATGTTATACAGCTTATAGTTGTATCGCATTCGCCAGTGGTCCCCGTCTAGCTTCACTCCGATTATTCGCCTCAGGACCCGTCGCTCAAAGGTGTTCAATATATTAGCGGATGCTTGGGTTAGGGTCCATGTTTCACACCCATAGCATAACACAGGTCTTATCACAGATTTGTATACTTGGAGCTGTGTTCTCCTGTGTATGCAGCTGGTCTTCAAGATCGTCAAAACTGAAAAAAAAATATTTTATTCGCTGGCTGTATTTCGTCTCTTTCATTAGCAGTTCTCGTTATTTTGGCGCCCAAATATACAAATTCAGCCACATTTTCGAAACTGTATTCGCCAAGTGTGATATTTTGGGCATTTGAGATATTTTTCCTTGACCACGTCATAAGCTTTCTTTTATTTTCATTGTTTTGCAGCGCTACTAGTTACAGTTAGTTACGCTACAGTTGTTAAACGACTGTGACAAACGATTGATGTCCGCATAGGCTAACAATTGGCTCGACTTGTGTAACAACATACGAGTACCTCTTGTATTGAAAGGTAGTTTTCTATGACATATTCAAGAGCCCAATTGGATAGCAATGGGGCCAGCCCATCACCCTATTTTAGTCCGATATTTGTGTCAAAGGCATCGAAGAGTTAGCTATTGATGTGGACTTGGAGACAAATTGTCATTTTGGTAAGACTGACTAATTTGGCTGGGATGCCAAAGCAAAGCTTCTTTGATACAGTACGTTACGGTCAATAATGTCGTATGCTTGCTTAAAGTCAACGCAAATGATGTACGTCAATGTTGAACTCCAGCATTTTCAAGTACCTGCTTGACTGTAAACAATTGGTCTATTGTCGAGCAAAGTAATAGGCAAACTCTTGAATTTTAATAATTTGGCCAAGATTATTGCAGTCCTCTTAGTTGTAAGAATACTTATGAATATTTATTACCATATTTATGAAATGCTGAGAATTAAGAGAGACCTCCTCGTTTTTTATTTCATTGTTTGAATCAAAAGTGGAAAATTGGTTTAGTGGACGCGTTTATTAGAAACTAGCTTCCTCGGGTGAAGTAATTGCGCGTTAAGTGCTACGGGATTGATCCAGAGTCTTAGCTGCCCTATTTCTCTTTAGTTTCAGGGGTCCACAGTCTCGTTCGGCGGACCACGGGGCGGCAGCACGCAATCGGGCGAAAGAGTAGCGCTAAGGTCTGCCTTCAGTGGGCTATTCGGGACCCGAGCTCCCCACCTAAAAGAACCCTCTTGGCGAAGGGTAATAAGATTAAGGGGTGGGTGACACGCATTGCGGAAGGTATAAAAGTGAAGTGATGTCACAGACAAGAAGTTTCTGAAATTTTCTGTTTCTGAAGGTTTCTGTCTAATCTAAAACCACCTTGATACTCCCCAATAATATTGTTGGCATATGATTCAATTTTATTTTCTAAGATTTTTGAAAGTATTTTGTACGCCGTACAAAGTAGCGGTATGCCTTTATAATTTTCGCACTGTGGCTTTTTTGTAGATAGGGAATATAATTGATTGCCAAATGTGCTGGATGACTTTGTGAATAGCTGTGATAACCTCGATCCCGCGGATCGATATTCCGTCGAGATCAATTGCCCCTATATATTTAAATGTTACAACCAGCTGATAAGGTTATGGGACTGATTTCTACACCCTACGCCACTGACGTCGACAAATGACGAGCGAACTGAATGAAAATGAATAAGTCGCGGTGACTTCACCGGGACGTGGTGAAATGGAAAATGGTGGTCGCGTTTTTTGCTGATTGTTGTCGGCCGAGTAGTGAATCTGTTCGTTCGGTTCAGTTGTAAATTATGAATTTTGTGCCGTAAGGGAAATAAATACGTTTCTAGTGCGGGAATCCCATAAAAAGTGAACGAATTTCCCGTACCAAATAAGTACCTACTTAACTTGTATGCCAGTTAAGAAAATAAACAAAATTTTGGAAAGAAAATTGTGTGCTAAACTAGTGTCAGGTCAAATTAAAGTGCTTCTGACGGCGAAAAGGTCAAGCAAAAAGGCAAAGAAGTGAAATTCCCCTACAAGTTAGTTTCAATTGAGGGTACAAGACATCATTACGAGGTGAACTTATTCAAATCGTTCAAAGATTCCACGAGAGGAAGTGGGAGTAACAGTGAATCGGGTTTTCCTTGGGACGTGTAAGAAGTCAACAAGTGGAAGAAATCGTTACTGCAGAGAATAACCTCTATACTGATATCATTCGAGGTAACTTCGTGGATATCTACAATAACTTAACTTCGAAGACGATTTCAATTCTAGAATAGGTGATCGGTTCTGCTTGAACGCATCTTTTTTGCTTAAAACAAATTTTGGCATGTTTGTTAATATTATGAAGTGTTGACATTTGCAGATAAACACAAAAATAATAAGCGAACGGTATATGATCGTGTAGCAAGAGTGGAGCGACGAACGGTTGTCAATCCATTATTACAGCCTACCATATCATCAATGCCATCAAGTAGTAGCAATACTTGTAATTATACTAGCAAAAGTAAGCAAAAATTACTGCAAAAACTTAACGAAGAATGTCTAAGCCCTTTAAATGATTGTATTAGCCCAGCTTGTTCAGCTGATCAGACATTGCCACTAATTAGAAATTGCGATAGCAACCCTCAGATGAGAAGAAATACTTCTACAGAAGGATCGACCGATATGCTGCTGAACGGTTATTCAAATAACAATTTTAATGTTCGAGTTAATATGGCAAATTCTAGGTCAATCTAATCCCTAAAGATCCATATTTTCATGAAATTAAGATTATTTTATCAATTCGAATAACATTGCATTTTCGTTGAATATATTTGAATTTCCAGCGGAGAGGTAGAATTTTCATAACTTCAAATTTTTACTAAATCATTCTGAATCTCTATGCAGAGATCAAAATACTTCACAAAGATGATATTGGCCCCTGGCAGACGGACCGATTCTCAGTGATATGTCGGAAGATACATTGTTAATTTATGCATTGTACGAATTGAGTATCATCTTTCAAATGTATTTTCCATTTTAAATTTGATCCTTATATTGTTTTCTAACACTTCCTTCTTTTAAGATACTCTATATAAAAATATGACACATGTTAATCAAGTCCTTAAAGCTTTTTGAGCTAGATCCAACTAATTTATAGCTAATAACCGCGATTCCTTCTATTTAAAGTCAAACAGTATTTTTTAATGGTTATTGCTTACTTAAAGTATATCCTCGGGATTAACGATTTCTCGGAAAAAAATGCATTCGCCGACAATTAAAAGTAAGATCAGGTTTTAGATTGTTGCCGAAACCGTGAGATGTTGGAGACTGCTCACTGTAGACCTGAATCAGTTTTTAGGGTTTTGTAAAATCATTTTGCAATACCCTAGTAAAATCACGTCCTGTCTGTCCGTCTGTCCGTCCGTGCGTCACACCACTTTTTCTTGCAAACTATGTAAGCTAGAAACATAAGATTTTGTAAGTCTGTGCAAAGTGACGACCTCTTCAAAGTTTCACCACGAAAAAATTTTTTCAAATTCGGAGGATATTTTATTTTCTCATCGGTGGCCCGTCTATATATGTGATATATGACTGGGACGCCGTCAGAATCAAAAACATTTCGATTCCTGTCCAAATACACAAATGCTTCTAGAGGAACGAAGCCAGCAGTGAGGCAAGTCGCAATACGAGTATACCCGTCTGTAGGGTGGAACGGCTGTGAAATCCAAGGATTTTCACTCACAATCACAGATCTTGCGATATGATTCCGAAGAAGTTTCAATATAAAGATATCGACTCTCGTCTCTTCAGAAGTTTGATATATTCTTGTTTCTAATCCGTCTCAGGCTTTCTGTACAAACCAGTACATGCACGAAGACGTTTCCTTTCGAAAACTCTAATTTTTCCATAGTACTAGCACTCTGGTTGTACCAGATCTGACATCCACATGTCAAAACTGGTCTAACCAGGGTCTTGTAACAGATAATTTTGACCTTTTGATCAATGTATTTGAAATGAAAGAGTCTTCGTAGGGCCATGACTAGTTTTTTTGCCTTACTGAGCATGATTTTTACATGTTCAGTATAGTACAGATACTGATCGAGATGAACACCGAGGTATCGAACACAGGATTTATGTGGAACCCGTTCTAAACTACCCTCGCCAGCCATAATGTGGAAATCCTTCCAATTACGTTTCAGGTCTTGACTGACCTCCTGCGGCGTTGTCCGGAACAAGATCGTTTCACACTTTTGCGCATTGATTTTCATTCGCCAATTGTCAGTGTATAGTTACACATCATTGAATATTTTTTGCAGATTGCTCTGCACTATTGTAGCTTTTCGGTCCGCCGTATAGATGATCAGATCATCAGCAAACGCTACCAATGATCGCATTGGCGAGACGTTGAAATCAAAGCCGTTCAATAGCTTGCGAATGAATATCGAGAAGAGCAGAGGCGCAATAACTGTTCCCTGCTGTAGACCATTCAAGACCTTGAATTCGCGCATTGTTGTCAGATTTCCATCAGTTACAACAAACGATTAACCGTATAACATATTGCACATCATGGCGACAAGGTGTCTGGGGAACTTGTCCTGAAGGAGTTTAAAAAGTAGTCCATCTAACCACACCGTATCGAAGGCTGTCTCTATATCAATGAGACACGCTCCAACACATTCTCTGTTAATTAGTTTTCAACAGATGTCTGAGGTTACTTTCTTTATTGCATGAGTCGTCGAATACCTGGCACAAAAACTAAATCGGCAATTCGGCATCAACTCATATTCCACAATGTGGGTGTTTAATGCTCTGTTGAGTATCACTTCAAACACATTGCTTTAAGGAATCGAAGATTCTTTTCCTTTCTTCAAGATCGGAAATACCTTAGTCTTTTTCCACTCATTTGGCAAATATGAATTGCTCAACATGTTGTTGAACAATATGCAATAATTCCTTATAGCAACCTCAGGCAAATGTCGGAGCACTACATATGGCATACCATCAGTACCACATGATTTCTTGTTGTTTATCTTGCGAAATATGAAACACAAGTCTTCATAGCTGACAAAGTAATCAATAATCAATAAGATTCAAGCTCGGTATAAGGTCAGATGTTAATGTTTCATTGAAATGAAGAATTGATTGTTCGTTCAGGCTTGACTTGAAGTCAGAAACTTTTGCTTCAACGACCTCAGTAAATATTTCATTCCCTCTCTCAGGGTTTGGTAGATGAACCAATTCAAAATGTGTTCCAATCAGGGCAATTTTTTGCAATCCCTCACATATAATCCTGTTTCCATTTCTATCCGGAGTCGTTCGATCAATTTCGATACCAGCCCTATCGAGAAGATTTATCTCATCACTAGTGGCTTCAAGATTCGATACCTTCACTCGATACTTCTTACGGAATATGTTATTCACTTTCGCGAAAACGCCATCTGGGTCCTGTGGGCTAATACCCCTCAATTTTTCCGCCCATTGATTTCTGAGCTCATTCCTGAAGTATGAACGGATTAAGTTCTGGACATTCTTCAGGTGTAATTTCAACAAAGCCAACGAGGGATGGTTATAGTCCAAAAATCGTCAATAAATATTGTTGACGCGTGTGAGAAGAAGGCTTTTCAATCTTTTCAACCGTACAAGGACTGGTGTTTCATGTCCTTCTATATTGTTTCCATGTTTAATCTTGGGAACTACCTTCGCCATCCTTTTTAACGTCAGCTTCTCTAACTTCGACAAATAGAGATCTATTTCATCGTTAGTTAGATTCCTGTCATTAGGAACCATTGAGCAAGAGTTGCCACCATCAGAAGGGGGACATGAATTCGTCGTAGGGTATGTTGGGAACTCCGACCCATATAGATTACACCTGTATCCAATTTGGTTCTCTACTATCCACGATTTCCGGAATACTCCTCTTGGATTATTGGTGGCGTTCAGCCATGATGTATGCTTGGCGTTCAGGTCACCAGCAAGAATATAATAATTATAAAGCCAGTTCAATTCGAGTATTTCAAACAAGGAATTGAGCTCCTCCTTGAGCTTGAGAACAGTTCCACCAGTTGCATAGGCAGAGATAACGAAGAGGTTATCCCCACCTGGCAGTGAGATTTTGGTAACGAACACTTGAAGAGATTCAAAGCTTTTGAATTTGACTTTTTCAATATCTTAGAAACAATACGGTCTTCGAACCAATATCCCGGTGCCACCTACCCCGTACCCTATTACCCTATCGTTTCTTACGAATTGAAAATCCTTGAATGTCATGGAGTGCCATGAATTGAGGTGGGTTTCGGTGAGAAGCATGATGACAGGTGTTTGCTTGACAATGAATTCAAGGAGATAATCACGCTGATGTACAGTAGCAATGGAGTTGACGTTGATCGAGATGAGACGAATCCTATCCGGGGAATGTGGCTGGATGACAACTTATTTTGAGGCATTTGAAAGCCCTAAACGCTGAAAAACAATGTTAATTTTCGAATCTTGTTTATGGATTCGCTCCGATAAGGAATTTAATTGCTGATAAATTTTAAGGAGCAGCTGATTATTGCCACTTACATTATTAATTTTATTTACATTATCTGCTGGTCCTCTCGCAGCAAGTGCAAATGACACCCCGGGCTTGACGAAGTTGGTCGGTATCACACTGCGGTTTGCTTGACTTTGTTTTAGAGTGACTTTAACCTTTGCATCTTGATACCGAAGGCATCCTCGATATGATGCTGGATGACCAAAGGCACCGCAGTTCACACAATATAGTTTTTCTTTTGGCTCCGCCTGAGCCAATTTGCACTCGCCGGGAGCATGAATGTCTTTGCATTTGACACACCTATATTTCATGGCGCAATTGGCAGCCGAATGCCCGAATCTTTGACACCTGTAGCACTGGTTGACCTCACTTTTCTGGAGGCGCTCCCACCTCACCACGCGGAAGTTCAAGTACCGTATTTTCTGTAGGGCACTCGAACTACTTTTGCTGGAAATCTGGACTAAGTAGTGAGGCAAGTTTTTGCGCTCCACAATCGATCTTCTCGTTGCAAAGTTTTTAACTGAAACAAATTGTATTTCTGGTGCAACTTCTTGGAGCACTTGAAGGAGATCGACTGTGTCCTCACCACAGTCCAGACCCTTCAATAAAAAGGTTTGGTTCTTTTCGCTTTTCGGGGTGTACGTGAAATGCGGAACATCTCCAGAATTTAAGGCACTTTTTGTTGCCTGGAAATCAACCAGCGACTTAGTCCTTATTGTCAATTTATCGGCATTGACTCTTTTTATCTGAAAATCTTTTAGTTTATTTTCGGCTGCCAAAAGCCGAACCATATCTTTGCCCGTTTGCCCAAACACATTGATTGGTGGGACTTTTTCTTTTTTTTCATTAATGTTAACAGACGGACCAGCAGACAAACCTTTTGTTTTTTTCTCCCGATTTTTAATTTTAAGATATTCAATGAAATCATTATCTAATTTTGACGTTTTACCTGTATCCTCTTCAATGTTCATCGTTTCTTCAAGACCAGCTACCGCTGCATAGTCATTTCCGCTGTCGTTTGCGCCGCCTGCGCTGAGGACATCCTCTTGATTAGCTTCTTCCTGTGGCTTTTTAATTTTCTTGTCTTCGGTTTTTGAGTTTGCTTGTCGGCCTTTCTTGATATCTTTATCCTTGTTGAACGTTAACGTTCCAACAAGTGCTTCTAACGATTTAACTCGAAGCTTGAGTTCTTCATTTTCTTTTTCGATTTTTAGGGTTTTGTAAAATAATTTTACAAAACCCTTCTAAAATCGCGTCCTGTCTGTCCGTCTGTCTGTCCGTCCGTCCGTCCGTCCGTCCGTCCGTGTGTCACACCACTTTTTCTCGGGAACTACTTAAGCTAGAAACATCAAATTTTGTGTGTAGGTGTAAAGTGGTGTTCTCTTCAAAGTTCAACTACAAAAAGATTTTATAAGGTATTTAAAGAGGATCTCCCCATATAGGGGAGTGACCCCCAAAAAAAAATTTAATTTAAGGTAGCCGATATGGGTATCAAATGAAAGGTCTTGAAGTTTGGCAAAGTTTGCTTCGTGGGGCGCACAGGGAGGGAAAATACACGAAAAATTTGTGTCCCCCCCCCCCTCGCGATTGGACACCTGTGATTCGAAAAATCTGAAAAAAATCATGAATGTAGGCCTTGATGAGTACAACAACAACAAATACGTGAGAAGTCGCAATTCACTCAACTTTGTTAGTAATAGTATGATTTACGGATTTTATATTTTCTTGAATAAAATCTTAACGGTACCCTTAAATTCAATAAAATTCAATACACAGATAACAACGCTATTCTGAAAGTTTCATAAAGATTGAATAATAATTAACGAAGTTATAGCGGTTTGAATTTTCCTGTATTACTATGGAACAATATGCGCTGCATTTATTACTATGGCAACATATGGCTATGGAACAACATGCGCTTTTTACCGACTCAGACACAACAGTTTTGCTAGGATTTGCATGAAATCTTTGAGAATCAGTTCAGCTAGTGGTATCAGTAATCGTAAAGCAAAATGGTGGCTGTTTTAAATGCGAAGGTTGACTAATTTTGAGTTCGTTTTTCCCAACTTCAACGTTTAAGGTGCATGCTTTGAACACTTGATTCAATTTAATGAATGACTGGAGATGAGTTCCCACAATTAATAACCATAAGTGAAACAAGTCAAAAAGGCGGGAGAGAGCTCCTGGCAAAAGGGCTTTGTAACCATTCTAGGATTCGAAAAAATTGGCCATTAATCGATGATAACAGTACAGGAGAGTGGCCCCTGAACAAAAAAAAATTAATCAAAGGTAGCCAATATAAGTATGAAATGAAAGTTTTCATGGGAGCTTTTCAAAACAGTTCTTAAACTGTCAGTTTTTGCTTCAGTGGGGGCACAGGGGGGAAATACATGAAAAATGTGTTTCCTCCCTCACGAATGGACATCTGAAATAATTATCAAGGGAGATATTTACGAGTATAACCATAACAAAAACCCCAGAAGTCGAGATTCGTTCAACTTTGTTAATAATAGTATGATCTTCGAATTTCATATTTTCTCCAATAAAATTGTCTTTGACATGTTTCTTGATTTTATTCGATCTGGTGACTGTATTTTGTAAATTGAATACAAAACCCTTCTGACATGAGCGTAGGTCTGTTCACCCAACTTGTTACAGCTTTCTCTTTTTCTTGGATAAGCTGTTCGATTTCGATAAGCGATAGGATTGTCGGTTTTTCCGCTTCATTCTCGTAACTTCTTTTTAGTTTTTTTTCGCCCGTCATCATTGGCGATGGGCATGATCCTTGTGATTGATGGCTGAAGCACTCGGGCTCCTCCATCTCGTTGCTTTTGCAGCGAGACTAGAGGGAATGTTCTCAGACCGGGACTTCCCTTAAACGTATTTCCACTTTTGATATTTCTTCAGGAAATGAATTTCAGGTATTCGATAAATGCTCGAATAATTCGACGGTCATGGTTTTCCCAAAAAAATCAAAATTTGCTTTTGATTGGCTCGTAAAAAAATATTGTAATTGTTTGAAACTGACTTATGCGAAAAATTAATTCGAGCCAAATCGAATGGCAATCGGGCCAGCCCATCTCCATGCTTCAGTGCGATATTTGTGTCAAAGGCATCGGTGAGCTGGGTGTTGATGCGGACTTGGGAGGTTGTCGACGTCATTGTCATTTTGGTAAGATGGACTAATTTGGCTGGGATGCCAAAACCATGCATTATTTGATATAGTACGTTACAATCAATACTGTCGTATGCTTGCTTGAAGTCAACGAAAATTTGGTGTACGTCTATGTTGAACTCCCAGCCTTTTTCAAGTACCTGCTTGACTGTGAACAATTGGTCTGTTGTTGATCTTCTTTCTTCGCCTTAGTTTCCGTATTTAACGGCCTTACCGGTTCTGCATCTTGTAGTAAGCGAGGAAGGTGGACGGTTTATGTGATTCATCAGGATCTGATGACAAAACCGCAGCCACTCAATTGTCTGGTGAAAACGTTAAAATAGATAAAAAGTATGAACGCGATGGTGAGATAAGTGATTACGAGCTGGCAGCTAGTGGATTCACCAAAAAGGACATATTTCCTCAAAGGAAATTGTCATATGATAATGAAAGGAATACGGGTGCGAGAAGGAAGAAAAATTTTCTTGACGAAAACCCCATTCCACCTGATTATATGGTTGATAAGGAACGTGAACGCCGGAGTTTGGATAGAAATTTCGAAAGACAAGCTGAAAATGATAGTTTTCGATACAGTGGAAGAAAACATTCACTTGAAAGAGAATCAACACGCTCATCTTGTAAACTGAAAGATCCCAGCTATTCATTCTTCCGAAATGTTGACACTGAATCTTCCTCACAGTCTCCAACTCATCGTAATAATTGGCCTACCAATCGACCTATCGAATCAGTCAATATATGCTCAACATCACAAGATCATCAGCTTGCATCGAACAATAAAGTAGAGTGTGTATACACATTGCTGTCGATGTTGGGTTCTCAGGATCCAGTCGAAATGTCCAAGAAGCTTTTAGAGCTGTCTCGTACACCAGACTCGTATGCAACACTTCGCCAATCTGGATGTATTCCACTGCTTGTCCAAATGATGCACTCTGATAGTGATGGCGGTACTCGGAAAAGAGCTGCTACAGCACTGCATAACATTGTTCACTACCAGCCGGACGACAAGACTGGGAGACGCGAGGCGAAAGTTTTACGACTGATAGAACATATCATGGAGTATTGCGGATTTCTTAAAACGCTGCTAGGACGAGGAGGAGAAACAATTGCAGATGATCCAGATCGCCATCCTCTCGCGGGCGTTTCAAGCTTAATGAAAGTGAGTTTCGATGAAGAACATCGACATGTTATGTGTCCGCTGGGAGCGCTTCAAGCTATCGCGAATATTTTCCACCTTGACCATGCCGTTCACGGTCCAAGATCTCAATTTTCATGCTGTAACTCACTTAGACGCTACGCTCTAATGGCTCGTACAAATCTCACATTCGGTGATGGAAACAACAAAGCCTTTTCGTGCGCGAATCGAGAATTTATGGAAGCAAGAGTCGCGCAACTCGAGTCAGCTCCAGATGATCTGCTGCAGGTTACAGGAAGCGTTCTGCGGAACCGTTCGTGGCGAGCGATAACAACATGAAAGCAGTGCTAAATGAAATTGGAACTGTAACAGCTCTAACAAAAGCTGCAATGCGAAACAAGAACGAAAACACATTAAAGTCCATACTGTCTGCTCTGTGGAATCGGTCCGCGCATTGCAGTACGAATAAAGCAGAGTTTTGCGTAGTTGATGGAGCACTAGCTTTTCTTGTAGACATGCTGCAATATGAGGGTCCGAGGAAAACATTGACGATTGTCGAGAACGCTGGGGGAATTCTAAAGAACGTATCGAGTCGAATAGCAGTTCGGGAAGACGATCGTGTAATTTTGAGACAGAGAAATTGTTTAGGAATTCTACTTCAACTCTTGAAACCGGAAAGTTTAACTGTTGTGAGAATGCTTGTGGCATTGGGGAGTCGGATGAGCGGAGTGTACGTGCGAAGGAGGATTGATTGTTGATTCTCGTTCACAGCGCGGGTAGCAAACTATTTTCTAAAATGAAAACGAATGAAAATGATAAAATGATTATTGATAAGAAGAGTATGATTCAATATTGAGGAGTGCGAGTTGAGCAGTCGTTGAAGTCGGTCGGGTTTTGGTTCCGCCTAAGATTGGGCATAACGTGGATTTTGATATCCGTCGGAGTAGCCGCCAAGTAACGGTGAATCATTTAAGTGCTTGGATGTTTGCGGTAAATTCTTTTACGTGAATGATATAGCGATATAAGCGACGTGGAAATTACTTTGATTAATAGCCCGAGAGCAAAAATAGTGATTCGAATAATAAAAAGTGCTTTGAGAATGAAATACGAAGTGCAAGATATTTTTGAAATTTTATCCGAGTGATATGAAGTTTGATTGCGGTCTGATTTGAGTTCAATTTTGAATGTTTCCAAATAAAACAAGTGTTGACCGTTGTCACCGAGATTTCTTGTGACGGTTTAATATAACAGTGTGCCACTGCGGTTGATATTTACCTTAACCCAAAATTAAACGTTTCCCTTCCTCGCCTGTTCAATGTTTGTGGGAAATTCGCAATACCTTTGGGAAGTTTTGAAAAATGATGACACAGCTGGGAACCGAATCCCATGGCTGGTATACGGAATTTATCCCCCAATTTCAGTAATACTTATACGAATCGCAGTGCGATCGTCAAACGCTAACCGCCAGGTTCTATAGAACGGAACTGTCAAAACTACATCCTTCCGCTACAACAGCGGTAATTAATAGTTGAACAATTTATTCGATTGACATCTGATTTGTTCATTTGATCAGAATAAACCATAAGGGGCTGAGAGTTGAGTTACGGTGTTTTGAAGTGGATTTTACGCGTGGGAAATTGCCGTTTTTAAGTGTTTAAACATCAAACAGCGACACAGTGCAATAATTTACACGGCCTTAAATTTTAACCGATTGAAAATTTGTGACTTTCCTAGCATTTCGGCTAATTAATTTCCCCGTGAACCTAAACTAGTTAAACGCAATTTTTTTGTAAATTTCCACTTATTCGTGTATTGTGCAGCACGTTTCCCATTTCACATGCGTTTGTGCATTTTGATCGGCGCCAAAAAATTTTCCGTCTTTCCTACACTCGAATTTCGAAGTGTTTATGTTACGTGTGGGTGCGAAAATAGAGCTACGTGCATCTTATTGGACTTAATAATAATTATTAATCGAGGAAAAATAATTTTCTTTATAACAACCGTATTGAGAGCGACTTAAATAAATTTTGAATTTGAAAAGTATTAATGAAAGTTTCAGTGGACCCCCCCCCCCCCCGCATGTGTCATCGAGCGCTCGGAGAACCCTGCGGGTAAGTGTCTTTTTGTTACCCTTTTGGTATACGAGGTGTGTTCAAAAAGTATCACGAATTTTGAATTTGCGCGGGTTACGTACATTCGAATTTCGATTTTTTTGTGGCATTATGTTGGTATTCATGTCTGTCACTTACGCCGACAAGCTCGGCCATTTTGAATGTTCACTTAATTGGTGATAGCTGCTTTACTTGCACGTGTTTTCAATCGTCTTCGATTTTTACTTATTCAAAAACGAACGTGTATCAAATTTTGTGTGAAAAACGAAATTAAGTGCGCGGATGCATTCCGAATGTTGACTGTGGCATACGGAGAAGCTACCTTGGACCGAAGCAACGTTTATCGGTGGTACAAAATGTTTTTAGAGGGCCGAGAAGATGTGAACGACGAAGAGCGTGCCGGACGCCCGAGCACTTCAACAACAGACGAAAAAATTAATGAAGTGGAGAAAATGGTATTGGCCAATCGTCGGATCACCGTTAGAGAAGTTGCTGAGGACCTTAACATATCGATTGGCTCGTGCCATTCGATTTTTATCAACGATTTGGGCATGAGACGGGTCGCCGCAAAATTCGTACCAAAATTGCTCAATTGCGACCAAAAACAGCAACGCATGAACATTGCTAATGAGATGTTAAACTCTGTCCGCGACGAACCAAATTTGCTCCAGAGGGGCATAACTGATGACGAATCGTGGGTTTATGGTTATGACGTGCAAACCAAAGCTCAATCATCTCAATGGAAGCTGCCGCATGAACCAAGACCGAAAAAAGCGCGCCAAGTTCGGTCGAATGTGAAAGTTTTGCTGACAGTTTTCTTCGATTGCAGGGGCGTGGTGCATCATGAGTTCTTGCCACAGGGAAGAACGGTCAATAAGGAATATTACCTGCGAGTTATGCGCAATTTGCGCGAAGCAATCCGCCAGAAACGCCCGGATTTGTGGGAGAACAAAAATTGGCTATTGCACCACGATAACGCCCCTGCTCACACATCGTTGCTTGTGCGCGACTTTTTGGCCAAAAACAACACACTAATGATGCCGCAGCCACCGTATTCCCCAGATCTGGCCCCCTGTGACTTTTTCTTGTTTCCTAAACTGAAGAGGCCCATGAAAGGACGACGTTACGCTACGCTTGACGAGATAAAGACGGCATCGAAGGAGGAGCTGAACAAGATTAAAAAAAATGATTTTTTGAAGTGCTTCGAAGATTGGAAAAACCGTTGGCACAAGTGTATAATATCTCATGGGGATTACTTCGAAGGGGACAAAATAGATACTCATGAATAAATAAATAATTTTTGAAAAAAAACAAAATTCGCGATATTTTTTGAACACACCTCGTATATATATATATATTTTTTTTGCATGGTAAATTGGTTCGAAAAATTTAGAGGTTGTTTTTCCTTTAGAGTAAATAAATCCTACACGAGAGAATGACGCAATTATTTATCTGTAAATTAGTCTAAACACTAAATCATTAACGTAAATTACTGAAAATTTTGTTATCGGCAAGCTATATTTATAGAATTTTTTTTTTTTGAATAATAATGGTTGAGTAACTAAAATTTTTTGTTCTTTCCTTTCCGAAGATTCTAACCGGGTATAGGACCCGGTACGGTGGCAGGCTTCCACCTCAAAACATGAGCCAGCCACCGGGTACGCATTAATCCATTTTCTGTTTCAGGTGACGTCGTGGGTTGAGTGGCCCAAGCAGAGTGCCTCTGTATGGCATAGAGTTATGCAATCCAATTGTATAATTCTATGGCATAAATTGGTCACCGGGGTACTCCCCTTCTGATGGGAAGGTTCATGCAATTCAAGCTGTATGAGTTTTCCACTCAGAAGAGGAATACCTGGCCACTTCAACAAGATATATATGGATTTATTCCAGTTGGGTGGGTGCGAAGGGGCTCCACCATCACCCGTTTGCCCCTCTTTCATTTGTGGGCCATGAACTTCGTCGGGTAATGACGAGGTTACCCCAAGTCCGCCTTTCTTTTCAGGTTCCCCTTGTTCTCATGACAAGCTCTAATTCCCTCGGTGTAGTTATCTACACTTTTTGCGATTTCGGTCGCCTCTTGATCTCCAGCAGTCCAATTCGTGAATGCGAAATATTTTTATAGTGGGTCCTCGTGCTGGGGAAATGAACCCGGCCCACGACACCGCAATGCTAGCCTGCCAGCGCATTCACGCGTCTCCAGACGAGGGCATTCTCGGCAGATATTGTCATCTTCTTCTGCCGAGGCAGCAGAACATCGCTGCAGTCCTTTACGGACTTATTGAACAATCTATTCACTACAATCTTGAGTTTACTTTCCTCTCTTGTACATATCTTCGAAAGTTTTTTTGTCGTAGTTTCAATTCCTGTATTTCAGCTTGAAGTCGACTCCTTCTTGTTTGTCTTCGACTACTTGAGTCTTACACTCCCCATCTGCGGAGTCCTGGATACTCGTGTGTCTTCTTTTATTGACCCTTGCCGTCGATTTCGCATCGCTACTCTCCCCAGGGCCCCCCAACGGAGAGAAGCCGTCGGGCTCCTTCATATAGCAGTCCCGATTTAGTCTTTAGCTTATTTGGTTTTGTTGATTTATTGATTCCGTGGGTCGATTCCTTCGACGATAAGTGCTTTTTCCATTCAAAATCAAAATTTGCTTTTGTTTGACGTAGAAAAAATTAATTTAATTTTTGGAAATCAACTTTTGTGAAAAATTAATTAATTTTTAAAATCAATGACAGAAGCGATTATTCAAAACACGCCTACACGCAACGCGTGTTAGACGTAGAATCAGAAGTCCTTTACCGCTATTTAAATTTATTCCTTTGATTAGAACGTAAAAGAAAGAAAGATGTATCATTTTCCAGAAACAGGACTCTTCTATCTATATCCCTTCAAAAGATATACGTAAAAATACATTAATAAGTTGGGTAAACAGACCTACGCTCATGTCAGAAGGGTTTTGTATTCAATTTACAAAATGCAGTCACCAGATCGAATCAAATCAAGAAACATGTCAAAGACGATTTTATTGGAGAAAATATGAAATACGAAGATCATCCTATTATTAACAAAGTGGAACGAATTTCGACTTCTGAGGTTTTTGGTATTGTTATACTCATAAATATCTCCCTTGATAATTATTTCAGATGTCCATCCGCGACGGAGGAAACACATTTTTCATGTATTTCCCCCCTGTGCCCCCACTGAAGCAAAAACTGACAGTTTAACAACTGTTTTGAAAAGCTCCCATGAAAACTTTCATTTCATACTTATATTGGCTACCTTTGATGAATTTTTTTTTGTTCAGGGGCCACTCTCCTGTACTGTTATCATCGATTAATGGCCAATTTTTTCGAATCCTAGAATGGTTACAAAGCCCTTTTGCCAGGAGCTCTCTCCCGCCTTTTTGACTTGTTTCACTTATGGTTATTAATTGTGGGTACTCATCTCCAGTCATTCATTAAATTGAATCAAGTGTTCAAAGCATGCACCTTAAACGTTGAAGTTGGGAAAAACTAACTCAAAATTATTCAACCTTCGCATTTAAAACAGCCACCATTTTACTTTACAATTACTGATACCACTAGCTGAACCGATTCTCAAAGATATATATGATACCTTTCATTCCTGAAATTTTCATGCAAATCCTAGCAAAACTGTTGTGTCTGAGTCGGTAAAAAGCGCATGTTGTTCCATAGCCATATGTTGCCATAGTAATAAATGCAGCGCATATTGTTCCATCGTAATACAGGAGCATTCAAACCGCTATAGCTTCGCTAAATATGATTCAATCTTTATGTACCTTTCAGGATATATCAATCTTATAAATAAACATCTACGTGCTGAATTTCATTGAATTTAAGGGTACCGTTAAGATTTTATTCAAGAAAGCATAAAATCGATAAATCATACTATTACTAACAAAGTTGAGTGAATTGCGACTTCTCACGTATTTGTTGTTGTTGTACACACCAAGGCCTACATTCCTGATTTTTTTTTTCAGATTTTTCGAATCACAGGTGTCCAATCGCGAGGGGGGGGGGACACAAATTTTTCGTATATTTCCCCTCCCTGTGCGCCCCTCGAAGCAAATTTTGCCCAACTAAGACCTGTTTTGAAAAGTTCTCATCAAGACCTTTCATTTGATACCCATATCGGCTACCTTCAATGAAATTTTTTTTTCAGGGGGGCACTCTCCTATATGGGGAGACCCCTCTTAAATACCTTTTTTGTTGTTGAACTTTGAAGGGATCACCACTTTACACCTACGCACAAAATTTGATGTTTCTAGCTTAAGTAGTTTCCGAGAAAAACTGCTGTGACACACGGACGGACAGACGGACAGACTGGTCGCGAAACTAGTAGGGTTTTTTAAAATTATATTACAAAACCCTAAAAAAGTAACCGAAGATATACGTAAGGGGTATTAACAAAATACGTGCGGGTACCTTATTGCAAGCAAAACATTTACAGAACTATAAAATGTGAACTGACAACTTACTGTATGAAGATTTCCAACATTGTCTGCCATGTAAATATTATTATCCATTCCGAATACAAACGACACCATCGTTTCTCTGTTCAAGAAAGAGATTGCCGTTGGTCTTCTTATGAAAAGTGCTTGTTCCATACTCAAATGAATCTCCCATATGTTGAATATGCCCCAATCGGCGGCGTATTGACCAACTATGCAAGGACTACTACGACTGAGTCGTAGCACTTGTTGGGGCGAGTTCACTCCCGTATCAATGCTCCCAAGCAGTTTTCCCTGTCGCCAGTTCCATATCTCTAAGGAATAGTTCGGTAACCCTGATAAAGCCAAAAGATACTCTGTATCTGTAAACCGTATATTCACATAACCCTCGTAATGATTGCCTGAAAGTGTAAGGATTTTAACCAATGTAATTAAAAGATTTCAATTGTTTAACTTACTCTTTAGAAGAGCAACATTTTTGAAGTCTGGATAGGAAAGGCAAAATATACGAGGCCGAAGTGTTAACTCACTGAATCCAAATACTGGTAAATTCCTATGGCACGATATAGTTGCGACTCCGTCTCCTTTGTCATACCCACTTGCTCGGTAGTAAACTTGTTCATCAGTTTGCAGATTTCGGAAAAGAATGATATCATCGCACCATGTTACACAAATATTAACATTAAGAAATGCCGGCTCGTTTTCATTACGAATTTTCGCCCATCTAAACATAAAAAGATACTTAGATACACTTAAGAGATCTTAAAAAATTATGCATACACTATACTAGATTTTGTTTGGGGTACTTGAGGTAATTGAGCCATTTTCAATGAATTCAATAGTGTACTTATTTGCTGTCTTTAAATAATTTCAATACGATGCGGTGACAAAATTGTTTTGTTACTATAACAATGGGTTGCTATCTAAAATATCAAGGAAAAAGGTTGCTTGCATTAATGGCATTTGACTTAGTAATATTTAAGCCATTAGTCTTTTAAATCAAATTAAGTATTTTACAACAGAATTAAAGAATTGTGTTACTACTTCATTTCAATTTCGGAAGACCCGTTTGTATACATGAAATTTTGAAACGGTTAACCTAACATTTTTAACACTCGATAATTTCTATTTTTTCTTAATTTTTGCCTAGGGTTTAACTTTTAAAATGCTTTTGCTGGAATCTACCTCATATCCCATGGAGTAATAAAAATTATGGAAATATTTAATAGCATTTTTAAGATTTCGGCATTTCAAGTATTTAAGTAGTACCAAACGGCTAACATAAACTGCCTAATTACTAATAAGATAACCACTATTTCGATAAAACTTCGTACGTTGTCACCGTCCTTATTACACAATTATTTCAAACTGCAGTTCTATAACAATTGCTGTATTGTCGTGATTTCAACAATAAAGCGAAAGACCACGTTTCAGTTACGATTTCTACCTTTTCCATATTTGTTGATTCGTTACATGCTATTACGAGTTGTTTGGTTGGCATGTATACGACAGTAGATAGTGTGGCGTTCCGTCTGAGGTTTTTGCTGTCACACACCGCAGGCAATATGAAGTCCTGTTGCGGTTCTCCAACGTTTACATGGCTAAATGTGAAACAACAGGAGCCAGATACTAATTTTGTAGTTTACATTTTGTACATTGTGTAGTGCGGCCAAAACCAATTTTCTGTATTCACTCATAATGTACCTGTACATACGAGTATGTAGTTTTAATTTGAACTGGTGAGGTGTCTCATTGAATTGGTTTTGTTGATCAATTATTCCACGAAAAGGCAAATGTAGTGTACCCACAATCACCTTTTGTATTTTAGTAGTTAGGCAGAAGCACCAATATTTGAGTAACTAACTGACATCCACAGGATAGAAGGTTATCAATTCATCACGTATATTTTTTTAGCTTTTTTTATGTATGTTCACACATAACTTTTGAATGGAGATAGATAGAAGAGTCCTGTTTTCGACAAATGATGCGTCTTTCTTCCTTCCTTCAGAGGACGAGAAAATTAAATAACGGTAAAGGACTTTTACCGTTAGAACTAAAAAATTTCCGACATTCACCCCGATTTTTCAGCATAACTGGTCGAAGCGTGTAATGGTTTTTATTATAGAGGTTTCAAAAGAAGGACAACATATTAGACCAAAATGTATCAGCACAGAATTGGAATCCTTTCAAGGGCTCTCTAGATATTAAGAGTTCAATATGGCACATTGATAATGAGAAATTGAATTTCTCAACATCTTACGAAAAATGCCAATTATTTTGCTCTCGTCAAAAATTTAAAGAACCGGATTTTTTGGAGATGGAAGATTAAAAAATTATCAGTATCCTTGATTTTCTGCATCAACGATACATTTTGGTTAATTATTCCAACCGGAAATAACCAAGTTATTCATTCTAAATGCAAGATATTTGTAAATACAATTCAACAAGATGTCGAGCAAATTTATTAGGGAAAATTTCAGCATACTTTTTTTCTTGCACATTCTTTCTAGCCTACTGGCGGACTTATTAAAAGATCCTTCTTATATCCTTACACGTAAACGTTACACATAGAATTTGTAAAATTCCCCCAACAAATAAGAAGGATTGAGTGATTGCAAATCAAAGAGTTAATCATCATTTGAAAATTGATTCCTTCTTCTTCTTCGTAGCACTACAGCCCCTCTCGGGCCTTCACTTCTTGCAAATAGCGCCTGCAACTATCTCGGTCCATTGACTGCGTCTTCAAATTTCCAAATCCGAGCAGCGATGAACTGTCTTCGTCGAACGAGTCAGCCCAGCGTTTCCTCGGTTTCCCCATTGGTCTCCGGCCTTCAGTTCTCCCAAGTTCTCCGTTGTTCATCCATACGATTCATGTGACCAGCCCATTGCAGCTTCCGAAGTATTACAATCGTTGAGATCTCCGGTTCGTGAAAATTTTCATGCAGCTCATGGTTTTATCGAATTCGCAGTTGGTCCCCGTCTAGCCTCGCTCCGATCATTCGCCTCAGGACCCATCACTCAAAGGCGTTCAATATATTTGCGGATGCTTGGGTTAGGGCCCATGTTTCACATCCATAGCATAACACAGGTTTTATCACAGATTTGTATATTTGGAGCTTTGTTTTCCTGTGTATGCAGCCGGACTCCAACATCGTCAAAACTGAATAAAAAAATTTATTTGCGAGCTGTATTCTTCGGGGTATTTCGTCTCTTTTATGACCCGTTTTCGCAATTTTGGCACATAGATACTGTATTCGCCAGGTGTGATATCTTGTGTATTTTAGGCATTTTTCCTCGACTGTGTCATGAGATTTGTTTTATTCTCATTGATTTGTAGCCCTACTAGTTTTGCTTCGCTGTCAAAATTCAGGAAGAGTTCTTTGGCAGTTGTTAATGAGCGCGACAATATGTTGATGTCTTCTGCATAGACTACTACTTGGCTCGACTTGTATAGTAATGTTCCTCGTGTATCGATAGGTAGTTTTCTTATGACGTACTCCAGAGCCAAATTGAATAGCAATGGGGCCAGCCCATCTGCCTGCTTCAGTCCGATATTTATGTCGAAGGCATCGGTGAGTTAGTTATTGATGCGGACTTGGGAGGTCGTCGACATAATTTTCATTTTGGTAAGACGGACTAATTTATTTGGTACATTTTTCAAGTACCTGCTTGACTCAGACTCTATTGTCGATCTACCTGCTCTAAAACCGCCTTGATACTCCCCAATAATACTGTTGGCATATGATCCGATTTTATTTTTGAAGATCTTTGAAAATATTTTGTACCCCGTACAAAGTAGTGATATGCCTCTATAATTTTCGCACTGTAACTTGTCACCTTTTTTGTGGATTGAGAATAGAATTGATTGGCTCCACTCTTTTGGCATATGTTCTTGCTGCAAAATATGATGGATGACTTTGTGAATAGCTTTATGAACATTGCTGCCACCATATGAGCTCCACTGGAAGCCCATCGATGCCCGGTGCTTCATTCTTCTTTTGGGCTTTGATGATGGAACAAACTTCATCCAGAGTTGGTTGAACCAATGGAGGCTCTCCACAAATATCTATAGACTCCGATTTCCTGGAGCTGTGCGGAGGATTAAGGAGGTTCTTGAAATATGATGCCCATCTTTGCTTAATCTTGGTTTCATCGCGATGATATTGCCGATTTCATCACGACAGAGCGTGGTTTTGAGCTGATAACCACGTTTCAGGCTTTTCACTACTTTGTTTGCTTGTCTAGTGTTGTTGCTCGCTAGGCTTACATCTATACTCCTCAATTGGTCGTCATACTATTTTCCTTTCTTAATTCTACTTATCGTATTCGCTACTCTTCTGTGATTTCCATAGTGTTCTCTCTTCGTCTTTCTACGCCTGATTCTTATTATCTAACGCATTCTGGCACTTATCGTCAAACCAATCATTCCTCTTGTGCCGGGCTTGATGTCCAATCGTCTGTTCTGCCACGGTCCTAATAGCTGCTTTCAGTTCCATCTAGAGCTCGTTGCTCGTCTTTAACGATCCGCATAATAAGATAGGAGCCAGCTGGTCGTTGAGTGTCTCCATGAAACTTTTGGCCACAGACGCCGTTCGGAGCCTTTCGATGTCAAATTTTTGTAGCGGGCTGGTCTTCGCCGAATATGCCTTTGACATAAGACATCGATAGGTTAATTTGATTAAGTAATGATCTGAGCTACGATTTGCTCCTCGGTATGTAAGGACATCAAGTATGCTCGCGGCCCAACGCGGCTTTCCAGGGACATGGAGTTAGCCCGTCGCCCAACCTACATTCCGGCGGCATGGTAATTACGTCGATTCCGTTATCAGGCGCAGAAGATTCGCCTTCACCCTCTTACGTCTCCACAAAGGAGGTGTAAATAGGATTTAGTAGCAGAACTGTCGATGTTATTAACATTTCTCAGCATTGAATGTCCCATTATTGGGGAACCAGTAAACCCAATGTACAATTCCGAGAGCATTTACTACCATTTAATTGGGGGTTTTGGATGATCATGGAAGCTATGGGTTTGGGAAACAAGGGGCTCCCTCCTCCTTTCTCAAGTGGGTTTGGCACCTTCTACGGCAATAGGGTACATTGATGTTGAGAAATTGAATTTTAATCAACTTTCGTACGAAAAATGCCAATTATTTTGCAATCGTCAAGAATTTGATGAGGAACGGGATTTTTTGGAGATGGAAGATAAACAAGTTGAGTAATCAGGAGAATGCTCCTATCAGAAAGTCTTTGTAAACATCCTATGGTTAGAAACAAGTTTCCTAGTAGTGTGAATCGATAACTTGAATTATTCATCCAACACTGGGATATGAAATCGTTCAAATTTATGCAAAAGATGCACAGTTTCTTTCATAAGCACAGTGCAGCCGCCATTTTGATCTGGCATAAATTATTTTTCTGAATGCTCGGACGATTGAATATATTCATGCTTAACACTATTCCTTAAGTTTTCATGAAAATTGAAAGAAAATAAAGGTGCCTAGGTGCTGTTGTTGTAATTCCATACAATTGAAATGGCTATAACTCGCTTGATAATGCTTCGGTCTCGATTAAATTTTGTGGACACACATATCTTATATAAGTCTATATAATTTCAAGGAGTTTAAAGGTACCGTTTTGATTTTTTGGGCGAAAATGTAAAATCTACAAATCATACTATTATTATCAAATTTGAGTGAATTTCGATTTCTGAGGTATTTGTTGCCCTTGTACTCATAAAGGTCCGCATTCGTGATAATTTTCAGATTTTTCGGCCCAGGTTTCCAATGGCGAGGGGGGGACACCAATTTTTGGTATATTTTGTCTTCCCCTGGACCCCCTAATTCATAAAACGATTTTTTTATTTCAGATTCTAAAAATACCAGTCAAGACCTTTCATTTGATACCCCACTCAACTACCTTTGATTAAAAAATAACTTTTAAGGGCTAATTCGTTATTAGGGAGAAAATCCTTAACAAATTTTTAAATTTTTGGTAAGAACTTAACTTTTGAGAGACCATCACTTCTGACCTTTTTACAAAGTTTGAGCACTCTAGCTTCTATAGTTTCTGAGAAAATTAGCTGTGACGTACGAACAGACCGGTTGCGAAACTAGTAGGTCTTTGTAAACAATTTTTTACAAAGACGATGATGATGAGTATCCTTTATTTTCTGCATTAACGGTTCGTTTTGGCTAATCATTCCTACCGGAAATAACCAAGTAATTAATTCTATATGCAACATACCTGTACATAAAGGGTGGTCCAACCATAATGCACGATGTTCATTGTGAGCGACAACTTAACGTCAAGTTTTTCGCCCAACTTAATTTAACATTTCTTTGTTTCAGTGTTTGACAAATTCAACCATGCAGAGGTACACAATTGAGCAGCGCGTTAAGGTTGTTGCAGCCTTTTACAAAAATGGGCGTAGACCATGGAGAGGTACATCACTGATGCGAATTTTGAATAAAGATTTGAATTTACACGCTAACAAGGTTCAATTGACTCAAGAGCTGAAGCCTACTGACCATTTCAAGCGTCGGCAATACGCCGAATTGCTGGTTGAACAGACAGAAGGGAAGCGACTTTACAAAGAAAATCGTCTTCAGCGACGAGGCACACTTTCACCTCTGTGGATTCGTTAACAAGAGAAATTCCACTTTTGGGCAAATGAGAATCTAGGAGTGATTATTGAAAAGCCAATGTATCCAAAAAGAGTGATTGTTTGGTGCGGTTTATGCGATGGCGGCGTCATCGGGCCGTACTTTTTCGAAAATGAGGACGGCCAAGCAGTTACCGTGAATGGTGTTCGCTATTGCGAGATGATAACGGACTTCTTGTGGCCAGAAATTGAGGTTATGGACCTGGACGAGATGTGGTTCCAACAAGATGGTGCCACTTGCCACACAGCCAACGAAACAATGACTCTTTCGCGCGAGAAATTCAATGGCCGTGTTGAATCTCAATTATGTCTCAGAGTCATTGAAAATATAGACCATCAGATAGAAGTATGCCACCGTAGCCGTGGCAAGTATTTGAGTGATATTTTGTTTTCGGCATAAATGTCATAGACCCTCCTATTATAATAAAAAATATCAACATAATTCTCTGAAAACATTTCTTTTAGTTACAATTAAAATTATGCGTTGTGCTTGGACCACCCTTAACAATCCAACAAGATTTAGAGCGAATGCATTGGGGAAAATTTTAGGATGCTTTTCTCTTGCGCATTCTTTCTTGGCCTATTGGTGAACTTATTAAAAAATCCTTCTTATATCCTTACACGAAAACGTTACACATCGAATTTGCAAAATTCCCCAAAAAATAAGAAAGATTGAGTTATTCCAAATCATAGAGTTAGTAATCACCATTTAAAAATTGATTCCTTACTTGCTAGATAATTCACATTTGATGCTCAGAGTTCTAAAATTAGTGATTTCCATACGAAAGACCGACGAGAATCATGACGTAAATAGAAGATACTTTTCCTTCTATAACTGATCATAATTTTAAAGATGAACATGAAAATACATAGTTGAGTTTTCATTCAATTATAAGACACCATTTTCATGAAGCCTTCATAAAAATTGTGTGTCATAGCCTACTGAAAACGAAGGCGATAGGCATCGAATAAACGTCAACGAGTGATACGGTTAAGAAGGATCTTTTTAAGTAAACTTCTTGAGATTGATTACAGAACTCACTTTTTGTTTAGATCTAGAAATACAGATATATATATATATATATATATATATATATATATGTATATATATATATATATATATATATATATATATATATATATATATATATATATATATATATATATATATATATATATATGTAAAGATTGGTTTAAAGATTAATACAAATTCACTTTATTTTAGTAATTAAATTATCGCGAAAAAGATTTACAATAGATGTAAGATGTGAAAGGTTAAACCACGTCCACGTTCTACGGAGGTTGGATACCAACTGCCCGGTTCGTAGTATCTCGTTTGACAGTCGTATTTCATTCCACACTCGGTCATCCATATTACTCGTCTGCCTCAGGCGAGTCATCTGCGCCCTGTGGTGGAACGGTGAGGTCGTCATTGTCGTCGAATTCGGCCCATAGTTTCATCCTGTCTGCGCTCGTATTGGTAACCTTTGGGCTTTCGTGTTTGCCAACCTTCTGCACGCCATAACGATCGAATCCCTTGATTGAAACAACCCGATAGGGACCAAGAAACTTTGGTCTGATCTTCAGTCCCGTACCAAACTGCACTCGCTCTATCGCAACCAGGTCACCAACTTGGTAGATGGTAGCTTTCTTTCGCTTCTTGTTGAAATTTCTCGAATTTTCATCCTGCATCTTCGCTATAGCCTCTTACGCCTGCTTGCGTAATTCTGCTCGAGCTTCGTCATACTGTCGGGATATAACTTCCTCTAAAATCTCCATAAACCGAATGTCCTTTCCAGAATTCATCTTACCGACCATTAATTGAAATGGTGACATTCTTATCGATCGATGATACGTAGAGTTAACAGCTCTCTGAATATTTTTTACATTTTTGAACCATTCATCAGGTGTGTCAATAGAATACTTCGTAAGTGCCGATATGACAACCGCATAAAGACGCTCGATCTGACCATTTCTCCTAGGCACGCCGGTAGTCATAAGATGCAACTCAATATCGTGGTCGGTGCAATACTTCTTGAAGTTTTGCGATACAAATGCTCCTCCTCGGTTGGCAATTTAATGAAGAGGATAACCAAACGATTCAGCAATTACTTCTATCTTCTGCAGGACTTCATCGCACGCAAGTGTTTTTGTTGGGAAAAGCCAACAAAATTTTGTGAATCCATCGATAACAGCCAAAATATAACGATAACCTTTCTTCGTGTCTTGCATAGGGCCCAGTTGATCGATATGGAACGCAGCGAGGGGGACATCACCTTTTGGAATCGGATACAAAAATCCATCTGCTTTGCCTTGTTTTCTATCGGATAAGAGGCATCTCACACAACTAGAAATGCAACGTTCAATGCGACGATCCAGATCGGGGATATAAAACTCTTGCAGCATATACTTCATTTTCTGCAAACGAAAATGCCCTTTTTCGTGGACTTCCCGAACTAATGCTGATTTCATTAATTCTGGAACGACAAACAAACTGTTATTATTTGAAATTTTACATAAAATACCATGATGCATCGTCTAATTTTTGTAAGGCTTATCTCTCAGTATTTCGATGATAGGTAGCAACGTCTCGTCACTATGTTGTACTTCGCTCAATCGTTTCAGAAAGTCGTCATTTTGTATCATCATAACAACCAGATTGCGGCTTAAGGCATCGAAATGTCGCATGCCAGTTCCAGCACGGTGCTCCACTTCAAAATCGAACTCTTCAAGCAGCATGACCCATCTGGCAACCCGCGTCGCCAAATCCTTCTTTACCATGGTGCATTTAAACGCTTTACAATCGGTGACAAGTTTGAAGCGCTGTCCAATCAGATAAATCCTAAACTTCTTCAATGCTTTGACGACTGCCAACACCTCGAGTTCGTAGCTTGAATATTTTTTTCTCAGGTTCGGTCGTAGACTTGCTCATATAGAAAACAGGATGCATCGAGTGGTCTTTCGCGTCCCCCTGGAGAAGAACCGCTCCATATCCTTGTTTACTGGCGTCAGTATGTAACTCCGTAGGAACGCCATATTTGAAGATTTTCAGCACAGGATTTGATGTCAACGCATTTTTCAAGTCGTGTACGGCTTCCAGCTCAAGTTCTCCTAAGTCGATGACAGCTCCCTTTTTCGTAAGTTCGGTCAACGGTCGCGCTCGTGTTGCGAAATTCGGAATAAATTTCCGAAAATATCCGGCAAGTCCAAGGAAGCTTTGTAGTTGCTTCAACGTCTTTGGAATCGGGAAATTAATAACGGCTTTTGATATACCGATCGACGGCTTGACGGTTCCTTTTGAAATTCGATGGCCTAAGTATTCTATTTCTTCCTGCAGGAGTCGGCATTTACTCCATTTTATTTTCAGTCCATTATCAGCAGCCACTTTTAGGGTTCGTTTTAAACTAATTAAGCCTTCTTCAATGGTCCGTGAGGGTATAACGATGTCGTCAATGTAAATTATTACAACGTTTTCGCGAATCAGATCTCGGAATGTATAATTTATAAATTTTTGAAATACGCTGAGCGAATTGTATAATCCAAATGGTACCTTCGTGAACTCATATTGTCCGGTTTGAGTGACAAACGATGTAAATTTGCGACTCGCTTCATCCACCGTCACATGGAAAAAGCCATTTTCAAGATCGAGGGTACTAAAAAATGCTGCATTTCCAATTTTGTCGATTTGGTCTTCGATCACCGGTAGCGGGTATCGATCTTTGTAAATTTTCTTATTGATGGCTCGGTAGTCGATACACAATCTAAGCTTGCCGTCCCTTTTCCTTACCAGAACCACTTGACTTGCATAATCAGAGACACTTTCGCGTTAACTCCGTTTTTCAACCAAGACTCCACTTGTTCGTCGATTGTCTTTCGTTCGGGTGGCGAAAATCTTCTTGGCGGACGATAGACCGGTTCGTTATCAATTACAGCGATTTTCATATTTATCGGCAATTCTTTCGGTTGTGTCGATGAATATTTCGAGATAATATTTTTAACTTCAGAACGAACCTTCATGTTGCAAACGTCTGCACTAAGCTCATCTTCGTTCAACGCTTCCGTGTTTATTTGCGCGAGAAAACATTCTATTGGGTTGCATGCTTCATCCATTGTTTCTTTACTATCAGGCTCCGCATCGACTTTCGTAATTGTCATTTTACCATTGCGAATTTCCACTATGGCGCTAGCGAGTAGATTCATTTCTATGATGACGTCGGGATTAACACTCGTGTTGTCTACTATGTTGAACTCGATATTTTCGAATAAGATACCGTTAATTTTCACATCATGCGTAATGATACTAGAACCGAGACCCGTTAACGTACAATGCGAAGATTCTGATACGTCTCGTGGTGTTATTTTACTGAGGCACGACTTCTTCACAATGCACACGTCGCTTCCAGTATCGATAAGACCGGAAAAAGCCACCTCGTTAATTAATGCAGAACAATATGATGGTCCAGATTTTCGTATGCAATTAGTTGCGTTTCCATTTGGGCAATCAGTGCGTTTGTGACCAAATAGATTGCACCCGAAACACTTTGGGCCTTTCGTCTTGTCCGGACAACCATGCCATTCGTGGTCAGACGATCCGCAATTGTATCTAACAGTATCGTGATTTCTGCATTGCTTCGTTTTTTCCCGTTTTTGGTTTCTTTACGTTGAGGCCACTTGGAACTTCGGGATCGCTTTTAATTTGTTCCTAGGTTAAGAGTTTTTCTTTGAATTACGCTGTCGTTTTCGCGCCGTATAAAATAGTCTTATTCACTTTCGAGTCTTTAATGCCATCAAACACATACCGAAACACCGAGACATCTTCCACCTGTGCATGACTGCCTATTTCAAGAATTCGGTACAAATATTCACGGTACAATTCATTGTTCCGTTTTTTCTCCTCTTGAAGCCTCTGGTGAACGTTGCAACTAGCTATCTTTGCTTTAAACGCTTCGATTAGGGCACTTTTTAGTTGGAAATAGGACACCGGTTTTGCCTCGCAGTCTACGAACATTCGAGCCGCGCCCGACAGCGATTTTTTAAGGAATACGAATTTCTGAATTTCCAACCATCTGAACGCGTTTGCATACGCTTCAAATTGGCTCAGATATGCTACCACATTCATATTCTCGCCATGAAATTTGCGAATCACGCTTTCCACATCATGCATGCTAAAATTTGATGCGCGATCGTCGCCGCCTCTCATCGTTTCCAACACGTCCACGCTTGCGTCACTGCGCTGCAGTGACCTACGATGCCGCGCACTCATTTCGGTTATAGCAAAAGCGAAATGTTCGATCACCGTTATCATTAATTGCTTTGTTCTTCTGTCCGTTTTTCTTTATTTTACACGGCACACGCGTATTTAATTACTATTTATTTATCGGTAGCTCTGTTCACAATCCCGGTTGAGCCCCCATGTAAAGATTGGTTTAGAGATTAATTCAAATTCACTTTATTTTAGTAATTAAATTACTGCGAAAAAGATTTACAATAGATATAAGATGTGAAAGGTTAAACCACGTCCACGCTTTACGGAGGTTGGATACCAACTGCCCGGTTCGTAGTATCTCGTTTGACAGTAGTATTTCATTCCACATATATATATATATATATATATATATATATATATATATATATATATATATATATATATATATATATGTGCCTTTATTCTTGATAGTTCTAATCTTGCCAATTACATAAAGGATTTTTCGTTGAAATTGGCGTGAGTTACAACAATTTATATATATATATATATATATATATATATATATATATATATATATATATATATATATATATATATATATATATATATATATATAAATATATATATATATATATATATATATATATATATATATATATATATTTTCATTTGTCGATTGAATATTTCTTTTATTAAAATGGATTTTATTTAAGTTCATATTGTCCATTATTACCTATGACCTTTTGCCATTTTTTGGGTAGAGTCATTATTCCTACGATGCCGCGCACTCATTTCGGTTATAGCAAAAGCGAAATGTTCGATCACCGTTATCACTAATTGCTTTGTTCTTCTGTCCGTTTTTCTTTATTTTACACGGCACACGCGTATTTAATTACTATTTATTTATCGGTAGCTCTGTTCACAATCCCGGTTGAGCCCCCATGTAAAGATTGGTTTAGAGATTAATTCAAATTCACTTTATTTTAGTAATTAAATTACTGCGAAAAAGATTTACAATAGATGTAAGATGTGAAAGGTTAAACCACGTCCACGCTTTACGGAGGTTGGATACCAACTGCCCGGTTCGTAGTATCTCGTTTAACAGTAGTATTTCATTCCACATATATATATATATATATATATATATATATATATATATATATATATATATAAATATATATATATATATATATATATATATATATATATATATATATATATATATATATATATGTGCCTTTATTCTTGATAGTTCTAATCTTGCCAATTACATAAAGGATTTTTCGTTGAAATTGGCGTGAGTTACAACAATTTATATATATATATATATATATATATATATATATATATATATATATATATATATATATATATATATATATATATATATTTTCATTTGTCGATTGAATATTTCTTTTATTAAAATGGATTTTATTTAAGTTCATATTGTCCATTATTACCTATGACCTTTTGCCATTTTTTTGGGTAGAGTCATTATTCCATCTGTGTAGAACTTCTGTGGTGTATCGGTAAAAAATTTGGCCAAGTTATTTCCACAGTCCCTTTTTGAAGTGAGTTGCTTTTCATTAAGGAAGTTTTGCAGAGACCGAAACAAATGGTAGTCTGATGGTGCAAGGTCTGGACTATACGGTGGATGCATCAAAACTTCCCAGCCAAGCTCCACCAATTTTTTCACGAGCCTGCGATGCATTCTCACCTTGATCGTAGTGATATTGTAAAATATAACGAATTTTTTCGGAAATTTCACTCATTTTTAAATGAATACAACTTTTGACGCGAATAATGAAATATAAAACAGTCCATATGAAAATTTTAGATTAGAATGTCACCTTCCAAACACACATCAGTTTGACTCAATCTGATTAGTATTGCCCGATATATGACAGCGGACACCATCTAGTGACAAACAAGTTGGGTAGACAGACCTATGCTCATGTCAGAAGGGTTTTGTACTCAATTTACAAAATGCAGTAACCAGCAACGAATACCTGTAAAATCAAGAAACACGTCGTGCTCGAGGATCATACTATTATTAACAAAGTTGAAAGAATTTTGTATTCTGAGGTATTTGTTAGAGTTATACCCATAAATATCTCCCTTGATAATTTTTTCAGATTTTTTAGATCACGGGTGTCCATTCGCGAGAGAGGAAACACATTTTTCATGTTTTTCCCCCCTGTGCCCCCAGTGAAGCAAAAACGGTCAGCTTAAGAGCTGTTTTGAAAAGCTCGCATAGGGAACTTTCAGTTGATACTCATATCGGCTACCTTTCATGAAATTTTTTTCAGGGGCCACTTCTTTGTACTGTAATCATCGATTTGTGGCCTATTTTTCGAATCCTAGAATGGCTACAAAGCCCTTTTGCTAGGAGCTCTCTCCTGCCTCTTCGACTTGTTTCAATTATATGTACTCACCTTCATGATACCTATCATTCCTGCAATTTGAATGCAAATCGTAGCAAAGCTATAGTGCCTAATTCGGTAAAAAGCGCATATGGCTCCATAGCCATATGTTTCCATAGTAATACAAGGCATATTGTTCCATAGTAATACAGGAAAATTCAAATCGCTTTAACTTCGTCCAATACTATTCGATCTTTATGAAACTTTCAGAAAAGATCAATCCTATAAATAGTTTGAATTTAAGGGTACCGTTTAGATTTTATTCAAGAAAACATAAAATCGATAAATCATACTATTACTAACAAAGTTGAGTGAATTTCGACTTCTCATGTATTTGTTGTTGTTGTACTCATTAAGGCCTACATTCATGATTTTTTTCAGATTTTTCGGATGGAAGGTGTCCAATCGCGAGGGGGGGGGGGGTACGCGAAAAGCTCGTACATTTCCCCTTCCCCTGCCCCCTTCGGTACTAATAAGGCAATTTTAAGACTTGTTTTGAAAAGATCTCATTGAGACCTTTCCAATGACATCCAACTCGACTACCAATGGTGAAAATTTTTTTTTCAGGGGTCACCTCCCTATATGGGGAGACCCCCTTAAACCCCTTTGAAAAATTTTTTCACCCTTGAACTTTCAAGAAGTCACCACTTCTGACCTTTTAGTCTAAGATCCCGCTATACAACGACCTTCACCGAGATGCTTATTTAATGAGACGTATTTTTTATGTTATTAAATATGCCAATAAATATATCCTATATGGGTTGCCTAACAAATTTCAGTCCAGAGTATTTTTAATTAATAATTTAAAAAATTTTTTTTTTTAAACATTGCACCGGTGTGATTATTAAATAAATTTGATACCAATCGAAAGTTTGAAGCCCATAGAATATGCAAACGTTAGGTTGCCTATTTTTTTCCGGTCACAACCACGGGTTGCCAGGTGTAAACAGGTAAATCTATACTAGCATTTTGCAACGGTCTGATTATTGAATCAAACTTAGATAAACTGAAAGATTATTTCATAAGGAACACGGTGGTATAGGGTTGCCTGCGAAAAATCAGTCCCGAATTACGGTTGTCGAATTTTAAATAATAAAATATCGCTGCGAGTGAATGTGTGTGAGAGAGAGGTCCCACACCAACCATCCCATGCGGTAGAAAAGGACGCAGCGTAGCAGCTGTTTAAAGTCCGCCCATTTAAAGAAGGAGAGTGCGCATGCTATTTGTGCTTGGAAATGAAAAGGATAGCGATAGACTCGTATATGCTGTGCATTATTTTGGAGTAGTTAATTATTGATGTACAGAAATAGTTATTTAATTTTTTATTTTTTAATCAATTAATTATTTATCTATGTTTATTGTTTATGTGACACTAAAGTATATACACATCTTTAGTAAAAAAGACAGTTAGAGTAAAACATATATATTACTTATCTGGCAAATTTTATCTTTATTATTGGGAGCCGAAATAAAAAACAACAATTAAAAGAATACTTCTGTTTATTGAAAAAAATTTAAAATACAAAAATTTTTAAAATTATTCAGGTTCCGAGTCATCGGACATATAACTGTGATCTCCAACTTCTGAATCTTCTTCGTCATCACTCTCCGTTTCAGTTTTTTCGACAATGTCTTCTATTTTTAAAGGTGTATGATCCCCAATGAATCCTACTGGTTTTAAATATTCATCTAAGAACCAACCGCAGTTCTCAGGCTGAAGTTTCACGCATATTGGATCCGTTGCATTAAGCCACATGGAATTTACGAAAATAGTTCGTAAAATTTTCTGAGTTAATGATATCCAGCAAGGTGGTATGGAGTTGGAGTCGAAGCCTTTTATTTTTTTTAAAAAGTGCTCGCTGTCTTCTTTTGCAGAGTAATTCTTCAAAAAAATGCGATGTCGCGCATCATTCACACTGGTACAGTTCTTGATACCATACATACTAGACGTAAATTCTTGAACAGTCTTCATTTTTTCACCAATGAAAATATCAGCAGCATCTGTTAATGACGCAAAAACTGTTTGATATTTTTCATTTTTTGAAAATTGCTGAAAAGGTTTTACTTTCCCTTTGTTGTAAAATGCTGCCGTGTAATCGCAACCTGTAAATGCATGGAATGCTGGAAGACTTTGGCATAATTTAATTCCTAACTCCAACGCTAAATCGGTGCAATTAATACAATCAACAGTTTGATTATTACTCTTTTTTGTAGCTGAACTGGCAAGCCAAATTTCTGATCCGATAAGTTTGTGCATATTTCCTAACAAAATAATCAAAACGTCAGTATCAGAGGCTTTAATTAAAACTCTTGAGCCTGGTTCCGCTTTAGAAGCATGAAAAATAATCCTTGTATCTGCCTCTTCGTGATGACATTCATAATTAGTTTCTTCAGTTTTTTTTACGGAATTTTCCTGAACTTGATAAGAGTAACAATGATGGTCGACGGTTAAAAAAATTTTTTTGTTTTGGATTATCGTTACCAAACTGTCGTTTTGCCAATAATCAGCCAGAAACTGCACCAGAGCCTCTTTAAAGCGATAATTTTTCAGGCTTTGCAAAAAATTTTTTGGTCTAGTTTGCTGAGGTCCTGAAATTTTGTACGGAATATCGAATTCTTTTCTGCTTTCACGTTCGGAATCTTTGATTGACGGTGATAAGTAGCGATCAAAAATTAAATGTATTTCTGTCGCGTTTGTTGAACATATTTTTATGAGTATTGACTCGGCAATTTTATCAAAAGTTTGAGCTATAGCAGCTCCGATTATATGCAAGTAATAAAAACCATCTATTATTTCAACGTTGATATGAGTTGGCTCAACCATTTTAGTTTTGGATTTCAAAACCTTTGCTAACGTTGATTTTGAAGTTTTTAACATCTCTCCAGTACATGCAAAAAGAGCAGGGGGCAATGGTGCTAGTGGAAAAGTTAGGCAAAATTCGAGATTAATTTTTTTGTTTAGACTTATTGCCAAAAGTCGCCCAAATACATCTCGTTCCATTTTCAACAATACTTTCTTGTTCTTGTCTTTGGTACTCAAGACTTTAGTCATACATTGAGAAGCAAAATTGCAGATTTTGTTTCGTTTTATTGATTTATCGAATCTTCCGGGAGTTGAAGAGCATTCCGAGATAAAATTTAATTTTTGTTGAGAGCCTGCTGTTTTTACGTTCAGCAGAAAATCAGTAACTTCTTTCGATGCAGCTTTACCGGTTGAAATGTTGAATAATGTATCTTTGTCAATAGTGTCATCAAATGGATTCATCGTACATTTTATTGCTTCAATGATACTCTGAAGATTTTTCTTGTCTTTCTTAATTTTACTTCGTTGCAATGAGTGCGAAGTATCATCCTCTTTCGTTAATCCGATTTTTTGTTTGATAGATGTTAATATCTTCGTCCTCATGCTATGACTGAGTGCCCATCTTTGACGTGCAGATATTGAATCCGCAGCAAGGTTATCAGCCAATTGATTGCTAGCATCAGCATTGATGGTTTGCTCTAGCGTCAAGTCAACCGGTGATCGAGCGAAATTCGCTGCAGTTCGTCTAATTCCAAAGGCACCTCGACGAAATTCAGCCACCAAAGATGAATTATTAGTATACAAATTGATTAAATTGCTCAAATATAACAAGGACCATCTGGCATAATTGGGCTGGTTTAACGCAAAAAAAATATCAGCCATGTTGAAAATCGAGTCCACGTACAGTTCAAAGTTACTGGTGCGGATACTTCTGGAAAACCGATGGTATAAATTAATTAACTCACAGTACTGGTAATAAAATTGAGCAGTTTTCCCTTTTTCTCCGATTAAAGTCTGATTGCAGAATTCTTTATAACCGTTAACAATTCGACTCAATACATCTGGTAACTCGATAGTTTCGTTGGCGTCATAAGCAGTTTGATTTGATGCATTCTGTATTTGTGTTTGCAGCAGTTCATCCATCGCCTCAAGTGTAACATTAGTTGTCGATAAATACTGTTCAAAATGTAATATTTGTAATGCGGCAGCGGTTAGCGGATGTAAGCGCTTGCAGCGATTGAAGTGCTTGCTGTCCAAAAAGCTATTCATGGAGCCGCCGGCTAATACTTCAGCTTGCACCAGTATTTCCACTAATCCACTGGAGTCAATATATTTTCCGATGGCTCTAAAAAATGCCATCTCTGTGTGAAACGCTCCCAAGTTAACAAAAATTTTATTGTATAGCGGTTTTTCTTGTTCTTGAATTTGCATAGCCATTTTTGCTATCGCTAAATCATATGTCACAATAATTTCTGGCTGCTGACATTTTTCAGCGATTTCTTTAGCCATGTTTAATGTTTCATTGACTACTGCATACGACGTTGGTGATGAATTTATGGGAGGCAAATATTCAACTCTTTGCTTCTCACTGTGGTCTAAAGATATCATACAGTTATAACCCAACCACATAGGAACAGAATCAATTCTTGATAACGACATTATCCATAATAAATCTTTATCTGTAGCTATTTCTGTAGCACCTTTGCATAACTCGGTTGTATTGATAAACGAATCTACAGTAATCAGCTGCATACTTGCCTTAGGTTTCGAATAATATGGTCGAATTTCTCGTGATATTTCATTGAAACGCCTTCTCTTGCGGGTAGGCCCTTCTTCATTTGTGTTGTCCTTTACTTGAGGCGCTGGTGAAGTTGTAGCTTCACCGTCATCAAAATTATCAGTTCCATTACTAGAGAATTGATAAATAATGCCAACTGTGTCGTGCATAGTGTCCTTTCCAGAAGTTGTGTCAACGAAGCGGTCGAAATTATCGAACGCTACGTGGGTGCTGTGTCCATTTGCTGCAGTGATGCCTTTTGGTATAACTTTGTTATCTTGGATCGATGTATACGTCATTTCGGTTTCCAATTCTTCTGCCAAATTATATCCAATTGTATGGCCATACCTATTAAGTATCGTAATTACTTGCCTAGAGTTGGTTAAAGACTTGACTGCCAATCCAAGAGATAAACTTTTTGCGGGCTTACATGCACCCCTAGTGACAGCATAAATAACGTCACTACATATTGACGTTATTTTAGCTTTCAGTCCGTTCGAATCTTCATCAGAATGATTAGGTCCTTCAATAAGGTTTCGCATAAAATCTATTAATTGCTTAGGAATGTCACATTCTCCACGAATGACATCATCAGCAGTTACGTTGCGAGAAAGCGGATGAACATCTATATTTTTAATACAACTTCTCAAATAATATGCTACATTTTCAAACTCATAATCATTTCTTGTCTCCAAAAATTTAAAATTGTTAGCCATTACAGAAACGTCCATGTCTGTTTTGTACACAATTTTTTTGTTACGTATTCCCATTGACGCTTCAATCGTAATAAGATTACCAAATTTCTTCATTAACTTTTTTTGCAAGGTTTCACATCGGTAATCTTGAATATCATCGAAATCAATTTCATGATTTCCAAACTCTAGCAATAAAGCTTGGTATCTTAAAAATAATTGAGCCAAGTACATAACTTGGTTGTTTTCAATTATTTCTGTCTCAATAAAATTTGATATGGATTGAAAAGCCAACTGATGTAACTGTCGATATTTACTATACGTTGAATCGGTAGATTCTTCCGTGGACCGCTTATTTTTCGATTGATACAGTGCGTAACAAGGCAGATGGTACGCGATAGTTTGATGTTGAAGTTTGGAGAGAATCTCCGAATCGCTTAAATTTTCGGCGATATTTTTGATCTGTAGTGGTACTTTGTCACCTTTAGGGAAAGTAAGATTAACCAGCTTCTTTCCACATCTTTTTTGGCTGTGGTCACAAAAAAGACAAATAATTGTGCTTGATGTCGATGCTGTTGATGTCGTTGCTGTTGATGTCGATGCTGTTGATGTTGACTGCTCCTAAAAGAATTTAAATCATTCTTTGAGTAAAAATGGAAAAAAACAAATATAAATGAAAATACAAGTTCAATTAATAGATTTTCATGTCACTTTTTTAAAAAAGCTAAAAAAAAAAATAATTTTTTATTACCTTGTCAAAGCCCCCAGAAGTTTGAGGCAGGTCTTCAACATTACTCGTTTCATCCTCAGCAACTGTAGCACAGGAATCGACACTAGGATTCAACTGTTGTGGTTCTTCTTCAGTAGTAGATACATCGGTATGCTCCTAAAAAAAAAACAATTTTTGCGATTAAATGAAAATGTTTGATTATAAATTTTAAAAAATTTTTGATAAGAATATTTGATTTAAAACATCCTCATTTAATTATTCCAAAAAAAAAAAAAAGGAAATCAGAACATTTTCTTGTTCAATTTTCAACTACCGTTTTTTAAGTGAATTACAAAAAAAATATGTGTGTCGAAAATTAACAAAACCATAAGTGAGTTTTACTAGCAATTACTTCAACATGACAAAAATATAGAAGATGTATTAGCTTAGATAATTTTAAAGATTCAATTATTATGTACTTACTGTATATTCAGCGATAAATTTAAGAAATTCTTCGTTATATTTTTTATTCAAAACAGTCACTTTTTTGTAGCACGTGGTATGATAACCTACAAATTGGAGTGACGCACTGGGTAGCTCAACAAAATTGTATTTAAAATGTTTTTTTTTACGAAAAGCTAACTTTAATGCACAGTTTTTAAAAGTTTCATCATCAAAATCAATTATTCCGTCATCCGAATCACACAAAAAACACTTTTTGGCCATTTTTTCCAATAATAAATAGCAGCACGTTTTTTCACTTGTATCTATAGCGACAATCTACTCCAAAATAATGCACAGCATATACGAGTCTATCGCTATCCTATACGAGTCTATCGCTGCGTCCTTTTCTACCGCATGGGATGGTTGGTGTGGGACCTCTCTCTCACACACATTCACTCGCAGCGATATTTTATTATTTAAAATTCGACAACCGTAATTCGGGACTGATTTTTCGCAGGCAACCCTATACCACCGTGTTCCTTATGAAATAATCTTTCAGTTTATCTAAGTTTGATTCAATAATCAGACCGTTGCAAAATGCTAGTATAGATTTACCTGTTTACACCTGGCAACCCGTGGTTGTGACCGGAAAAAAATAGGCAACCTAACGTTTGCATATTCTATGGGCTTCAAACTTTCGATTGGTATCAAATTTATTTAATAATCACACCGGTGCAATGTTTAAAAAAAAAAATTGTTTAAATTATTAATTAAAAATACTCTGGACTGAAATTTGTTAGGCAACCCATATAGGATATATTTATTGGCATATTTAATAACATAAAAAATACGTCTCATTAAATAAGCATCTCGGTGAAGGTCGTTGTATAGCGGGATCCTATACTATTTCCACAAAGTTTCATGGCTGTATCCTGTATACTTTCGGAGAAAAAGTGGTGTGACATACAGACGGACACAGGTCGTGATTGCAATAGGGTGTTGTATTTTAGTACAAAACTCTAAAAAGGCACAATGCTTTTTACACCATCCAATATATTCTTTTGAGCATTATCATTGCTTATTTTCCGCAAAATAAGCTGTGCGCGACGTGGATACGGTCGCGAGCGTCTGCTCTGCCGCTGCTGCGACGGCAAGTTTCCACACGCATTAATTTGAACAAGAACATGTTCAGCCGCGATTGAAAGCTTGACTCTTCCCTTGTTGTTAGTTTATATCGAACCTCTTAACAGAGAAGAACTTTTCGAGAAGAAAGTTCTTTATCAAGTTATATGTTCGAGGGAAAAAAGTGTGAATCGTTCTTGTTACCCACTGGGAGGTAAGTGAATACTATGAGCTAAAAGATTTTGAAAAAAAATAGATAAGATTGAGCTCAAAATATGCCAAGACTATTTTCTATTCTAGAATTTCATACGAGTTAAAAATGAACCAACATAAAACTAGATTTCTAGATAAGTGGCTAAACTGTCAAGATTCCAACCAATGTTTAGTTTTTTCTTGGGCTTCGCAAATCGATCGCGATCAATATTCTTGTTTCTGTCACATTTGTAACGTAAAGTTCTCAACTGCCAAAGGGTTTTTACACTTTGATCAGCATACCAGAGGAGATATACATAAGAAGAATTTGCTTAAACTTGATAAAACTCAGTTGAAATTGGGCTCTTCTGCTCCACCGCAATAAGCTGAAACATGTCGGGCGTCAGCATCGTTAGTGTTACGTGATGATAAAAAACAAATAGTTGTGGCTCCAGTGTACAATGAAAAGAATGCTGCATTCAAAGCTGAATTATTGCGGAGTGTGGAAATTGTAGTGAAAAATTATTCTGTAAATTCTTGTAAGCATACAAAGCAATTATTCCAAGTCATGTTTCCGGGGCCTGTCACAGATACATTAACTATATCACTGACAAAAGAATCATATTTGATATCAGATGGTCTAAGTCCTTACTTTCATCATTTATTTTTAGAAGAATTTATAAAATCTAATACTTACTATTCATTATAATACGATAAAACAAGGGGCTGCCAATTCGTGAAGGTGAAATCAGTGTTCTTACGACATAAAACATAAAGATTGCTGCAATTTATTTAAAACTTTAAATCGAATAAGTGGCCAATATTTTCATTATTTTCGTTAAACTTCCCTATTAGTTCATAACAAAGAAAGCTTGGAACCTTAATTTTTCAGTGAACCGTAATTTTTCAATGAATCAAAGCAAATTCTTTCATATCTCAACATATTCTCCCCTTTCCCTTTCTTCCGTTTGTATCAGGGTTTTTTTATGTGAGGTGGCCCAACACGGGCAGAGACTTTCCCGGAAAGACCCACGACTGAGCGCTAGCCCGCCTCAGAATGCCACCCCGGGCTAAAGAATCCTCTGCCAAAAATTAATGTCTGCAACTGCGGTGACTTCAGTGATTGCAATAATACATCTCCTTAAATTTTAGATACCCTGCCTTATTTTTTAATTAGTTTCATAAATCTTCATATACGTTCACTTAAATTATATATACTTCCGCTTACATTTTATATAAGTTAACATAAAAGTCACGTGTCATTATGTCGGGTGCTCCAACACAAAACATTTATAATAAAAGGAACTTTTGATCACTGTAAACTGGGTCTTCTTTGTTCCCCTGAAAGGGGAAAGAAACCACAACGTGACGGGGTACATCTTCTGATATAGACCTCACAGGGTTGCCCTTATTCTTTGTTCGATTCAGGGGCTTTTACGCCAAGGGATAATAGGCCCCTGAAGATGCGCGTAGTCATCTAGACTTCATCCCGGTTGAGAGGGTGAGTAGGGGCACCAAATATACCCGGTTGCCCATTTTCTAATATTAGCTATCTTCCCCGTTGAAAACGGAAGGTTGACTTGTATCATCATTAGGTTAGGCAGGTAAATAGAACACCCCCTTTGGTTTCCGTCAGGCCGTATTATCTCTAAAATCGTATGCGTGAAAATTAATTTTGTAGCGTGGACCTTGCGCTGGTGGAAGGGACAACAGCCCAAAATCTGCTTGAGCAGTTTGCGAGGGAATTGAAAGCCAATTTTTGCTACTGAGTAAGCAACACCACGATAAGCGTGCGTCATCATGGTACCTTGATGAAACTGGTATTGCCTCCAAGCTAGATAATTAGCAACCATCTAAATAACAATTTTTTCTTGATGGACTAATTCCAAATTGAATAGAATACTTTCAAATTTGAGGAAGCAATTATAATAGGCTACTTAATTGGTTTCCATGCTTAACATAAAACGCGTTACCTAAGTTTCATTGCGCTTTATCTTAAAACAATGCCGTTTTCAGTGGACGCCGGCAAAAACAAATGCTTTGTAGTAACATGTGACGCATGTAAAGCTTCGCGTAATTGGCGTTTAACACGTGCATTCTTATTTATATAACCTGAAAAGCTAATCAACTCAATGCAAACGAAAGTCCTTCATGGGTTTCTTAGCTTTTTAAGAACTTATGTCAACTTAATGTAATGGTTTGATCGTTGAAATTTTCAAGAACTACATAATTATCCTTTCCCTTCTTTTGTTACAAATTCAAAAAGTTTCCTCTCATTCAAGTAACTTGAGTTTTCTCATCTGATGAAGTAATGCTGGCGATTCTTTCCCCGTGATTTTCATTTCGAAATATTCAAGCTAATTACATTATTCGAAGCATCCAACGCTAAAACTTATCCCATTATACTTTAACCGTCGCAAGAATTGAGTTTCACGTCGAGCAAATCTCCACGCCAACAACTTTCCACTAAATCCATGGCAAGAATCAGTTCAGGGCAATTTCGTTAATGGCTTGTATTCAACAGGAAGTTAGAATAATCTTATGCCATCTTACATAAACTCTCAAATTATTCACCTCCCACTATAAATTCATAAACTGAAATAAGAGTACTCTCGAGGAGTAAGGACAAAACCAATGATAAAACCGTCTTACGTTTCGCAAAAAGCATCAAATTGACGCAACAGGCGAAAATATCTTGAGAAGCATGAAACAGCAGCCAATCCTGCGAGTCCCCTGAGACATCAAGACTAAGTGTGCAGACATATACGTTTGTATATTGTCTCGTTGTAAAACAATTTTCCAACTTCCTCCCTTCAAGCAGGATGAGGCTCTTCCCACGCCACCTCGAGTCAAGCATGGACTTGAATTGATATTGTAATCTGTTTCTGCCCGCAATTTGTGTAACGGTTAACCTTGTCTGCAGGATCTCACGCACTCATGAACATTCCAACATGCATGTCGACATGTTCGCATAAAGTCAGAGTCACTACGAGGCAGTTAAATATCGGTTGGTTATCAAGGAACTCACTAGCTTTGAATAGGAAAACACATATACCCGTACGTAGCCAGGCCTCAATTTCAGGCTTACAAATTTCAAAGCAATCCTTCTGAAAGAGTTACAACTTTCCGCAATGTTGTGGAAAATAGGCTTACGTGAGTTTAGGGTCAGAAATCGATGTAGATGTGTGAATTTCATTGCAATCAGTTGCTTATAGAGAATAACTTTTGGAAGCGTGAAATTTATGAATGAAAAGCAGGAGTTGCTTGTTATCCTGTTATTATTTTGCTCTGATGCCTCGTAACATACTAATCTGCACTAATATTTGTAAAAGGATCGTTCTTGGAAATATAAGAAATTGCATGACAAACCTCTATTAAATTAAAGTAAAAATATAGTAGTTTTGCTCTCAGAATGCTCATCTTTTATCGGATAATATTTTTGCAAAAATTTGAAAAATGGCATGAATCGATGAATTGAAATAATTATCCAGTATAGTACTTGTACAGGGTTATCCATTTCGTGGTAGGAAATTATAACCCTGCCATTTGACATCTTCAGAATTAAATGTCATCACAAGCGTATTTTTGTTTTTAGCTGAAGGTTTGCCATTTAGAAATATGGATCGTTTAACAGTTGAAGAACGCGAAGAACGGTTTATTATAAAAATGGTGATTCTGCTGTATCCACATTTAGGGCTTTACGAGCCGATTACGGTCGACATAGTCGACCTACACAGCAAACAATTTCGAACACAGTGAGAAAATTTGAAGAGACTGGATCGGTTATTGATATTGCAAGGCCTGTGCATCATCGCAACATTCGTTCTGCTGAAAATATCGCTGTCGTTGCTCAAAGTGTGGGGGGAAGACCCGAATTTGTCGATTCCTCGACGTGCTCAACATTTGGGCTTGTCTTACGGCTCATTGTGGCGGATTTTGCATTTAGATTTGCATCTCCATCCATACAAAATCCAACTCACTCAAATTTCTGAACAAAATTTCCTTGAGTGATGAGGCTTATTTTTCGCTCAGTGGTTATGTAAAAAAACAGAATCGCCGCATAAGGGACTCTCAAAATCCTCAGGTGATCGCAGAAATGCCTTTGCGTCCGGAAAAAGAGACCGTTTGGTGTGCATTATGGTCTAGTGGTGTTATTGGCCCGTATTTTTTTTGAAAACGATCAAGGAAGAGTCATAACAGTCAATTCTGACCGCTATGGACGGATGTTAACCAAATAATCGGTTAACATCCGTGGAGAGAATTGAAGATTATGATCTGGAGAATATGTGGTTCCAACAGGACAGAGCCACAAGCCACACAACACAGGCTAATCGAGCATTTTTGCAAGAGAAATTTCCAGGACGCGTAATTTCGAGATTGAGTGATGTCAATTGGCCCGCAGGATCCTGCGACCTAACACCTTTGGATTTCTTTTTATGGGGCTATGCGAAAGATCGTGTTTACGCAAACAATCCTTAAAATCTTGAGCAATTGAAAACCAATATTCGTGAAGTGATGGCTGAGATATTGCCGGAAATGTGCCGAAAAGTCATTGAAAATGACCTCATAAGGATTGAGGCGTGTAAGAAGTCGCGTGGAAAATGTTTGAATGATCTTGTATTTTACGTATAATGGCAAGGTTCAGTCTTTATATTAAATAAAAAATTTTATTTCCATCTGAATATTTTATGTGTTTTCTTTAGCTTTACTTTCTCAAGCGTAAAATGGATAACCCTATATAAGGAACCGTTTAAATTTATCCAAAAGATGCTGAGTTTCTTTCAGAAACACATTATTGCCTCCATTTTTTTCAGCTTAAATAATTTTTCTGAATGCTCGGCTAATCAAACCATTTTAAGTTAGATACTTTTCCTCGTATTATCATGAAAATCCGAAGAAATTTAGAGTTCCTAGATTGATTTCAAATATTTGTCAACCATCAACACGTGTTATGTCTCTAACTCACTATCCCGCAGGGGGAATGCTGGTCGACAGGAATACTCGTAGAGGCTAGCATTCTTTGGGGAGTTCCGCTCCCACGTACCCGAGGAAATTCCCTCAGGGGCATGCCGGTCGACAGGAGCACTCTTCTAGGCTAGCATTCTTTGGGGAGCGCCGCCCCCACGGACCCGAGGATATGGGGGGCACCGTGAGGTTCCCTCCTGAGATTACAGGTAAAAACCCTGACTGAATGTGGACTACGTTTTGGATAACTAACTCGATTTGATGCTTTAGGCTAGCGGATATGATGGCTTGGACCTAGTTGCTTTGCAGGGTAGCGCCAAGTTGACTAAACAGCGTGAATGGCTCCAATTAAACTATCATACCGTCTTCTTCCCGGTAAAACCTCGGAGTACGTTCAAAGTTCGTACCATTGGGTTGGTGGTATAGGTTCGGTTGAGACGGACTCCCGATTAGCGCTGGTCTGGCGCTGAGCCCTATAAGGGCTTATGCCAACGCTTGCATGACCTCCCTGCTCTGCAAAGCTAACCACGGGACCAAAAAGATGACTGCACACACTAACGGAGCTAGCGGCTCCAAGGCAGACCCCAATAAAACTACACCAACCAAAAACTCTAAAAAAAGATTTGAAAAACGCACAAAAAGAAAGCAAAAATAACAACAATGATGACGCAACCAGCAGCTGCAGCCACAATGCTAACAGCAGAAAGGGCGCGGTACTAACGATGACAAAAACGACGATGAATACAATGACAGGGAAGATGGACGAAAAACGGAGATTAACAGACGTTCTTGTCCAGATTCAGATTGCTGCGGCATTCGGGCGCAGCAAAAAAAATATGTGAACGCCATAGCATCCTAAAAGGGAAAAGAGGGAAGGTCTGCAGGACGCACCCAATTTTCGAGTGGTGGAGGAAAAGATAAAGAGGTACAGACTAGACTGCAAACGGCATTATTGGAGGAGCTAATTAACGGCCACAGAGGAGCAGAACGCTGAAGAAGCCCTGAGGGTTAAGTCTAAAGGGTATGTGCAGATAGCTCCACAATCAAGCATCAATAAAAGAATAGCGCCTAGCCCAACCAAAGAAGATTGGAATAAAACAAGTAAAGAAGAGGTACTTAATGGGCGTGGAACGCTAGATCAGTGGTTCCAGATAGTGCTGACAAAAAGAGCGAAGAAAGCCGCAAAGAAACTACTTCCAAAAGTGCCAGAAAACAAAGTTCGCATAGATGCCCAACAAGAAAAAAGACCTGATGCGAAACAGGAGAGAAAGAAGCCCCGACGAAGATCCCGGCAGCAGATGCTGCTTGCAAAACCCCAAAATGGCCAATTCTACGCGAGGTGCTGTGACATATCAGGGGAAGTGTAAGTCCCGAAGACACCAACACTACCATTTAAGTAGTACGACCAACGCGGTCGAGCCCCATACTGGTCGGATATGAAGCAGAGGCCGACATTTTTTTCTTTTTTTGGTAGGGAGGTGAATGCCCATTTACACTCAAAGTGTGAGACTCTCATGCTTGCAAAACGGTGACTGGACTACCCACTAAACTCCTCACCAGTCAACCTGAGAAGACACATTACTTCGGGCCAGGTCTCGTTTTGTTACGCCGTGAGGCGCCTTCAATTTTTCAAAATCGAATCATTTGAACAGTTCATCGAATATCTAAATTTTAATCTTGGAGAAGTATCAAGAAGTTAGAAATAGCAAAAACTTTTTCACAGGGGGCAAGGAGGAGGTCGGCGACTTTCCACCTCTGGGGTACCCGGAACCAAGCATTTCAAATGCAATTAACGAAAAACTAATGCGAAAAAAAATTGAACAAGGAAATTTTGAACATGAAAAGCGTATCACGCTATCAAACGATGAACTTAAAAAGCCACGAAATAAAACGAGGAAATGAAATGTCTTGTAAATGCGGAGCTTATTTTGCCTGTGCACAATTCTGGACCTTAAAATAGGAAGTACGGAATAATAGGCTTTATTTGTGGCGCTTATACGGCTTCTTATCTCGTCCTTTTCGCCGCCTGTTCGCCACACTTTCAAGGTTGTAGTCGCCTACTGTCAGGCTCTGTGGACCTTAGGGTTCTTCCTGATTTGAGTGTTGAATTTAGGTGTCGTTTCTTTAACCTGTTGGCCTATTCGATTTGCTTTAGATTCTAGGCTCAGAAATACTCCTTTGGCATATAACATTGAATGTGTCATATTATTGACGTCATCAGCATATGCTGTGTGGACTTGAGCATTAGTGAACCAGAGGTTTCAGTTGATGTCTTGCTGATGTCCATTCCCTTGTTTCAAACCTAATTCCGTTATAAAGCTGTCCGGTAGTTCACCATTTACCTTTGAACTAGGACTTTGCATTTAGCATCGTGACTTTGACCATGCGGACTTGTTTTGTTGGGACGCCAAAGTCAAGCATTATTTTGTGCAGAGTATTTCTGTTAACACTATCGTATGCTTGTTTGAAGTCTTTAAAGAGGTGGTGCATATTGATCATATTTATATATATATTCCCTATTTTGAGCATCTGCTCAACTGAGAATATTTGGCCTATTGTAGACCATCCACTTCAAAAGCCTCCCTGATACTCTCCTACTTACATAATACTTTCATAGTACGGCTTTGATTTTCTTTCTATGATATGGGAGTGTACTTTGTAAGACGTACACAGCAGAGCAATGCTTCTATAATTTCCACACCTCAACTTGTCTCCCTTTTTATGTACAGGACATAATAAACTTTTTCGCCAATCCTCTGATACCTGCTCCTCTGACCATATTCTACATATTAGTCCATGCAGAAGGTTACTTAGATGAGGACCCCCGCTCTGTAGTAGTTCTGCTGTTATTCCATCTATTCTAGGAGTCTGTTTTCTCGGAGCTTCCATGATGCTGCCTGTAATTCGTCTCTGGTCAGTGGCGACACCTCATGGTCTGCTTCTGAAATGTTCATAGCTTTAGTCGTTGTTGGGGACGCTGCGAAAAGATGCTGGAAATATTGCAGCCATCTGTTTTTGATTTCGACTAGGTTACGGATGATTGTTCTTTGTGCACTTTTGTAAAAACTTATTTATCGATAAAAGCCATCTCTAAGTTATTTGATAGAGGCATATGTCGATTTGACTTTATGTAGGGTCATGTTTTCGTTTATCTGTTGTATCTTGGTGTTTGTGGTCAGTCATTTCTTTCTTCAGCACATTTTTTTAGCTTTTCGTCGGATTTTATTCTGTTCTTCTTTGGCCCCAGTTTGTCGCTGGATCTATTCTTTGTACGCCTGGCTCCTTTATTCAACTGCTTACTTGTATTCTTCGTCGTGCCAGTCATTCCTACTTTTCTTTGGTCGAATCTCCAAGACCTTTATGGCTGCTTTTGTTACCGTATCTCTTACTGTCTTCCACACGGTTTTGTGTTGCCTTATATTGTTGTATCAAAGACGTAAATAAACAAGGAAAACCTTTTAGCCGATTAGACTAAAGTCCAGAAGATACCATAAATAACAAACATTGTAACATTAATATTATCAATAACATTATTACCGCCATAAATATTTTACGTACTTTTTTTCGAAATCCATACTATTAATAGGCACTGACACTATCAAAAACCTCATAGAAAAATAGATAAAAAACAATTACAGTTTAAAAATTCATTATACTTATAGGCACTATCAAAAACCCCACAAAAATAGATACAAGACAATCACAATTTACCAACTAATCATATTTATAGGCACTATCAAAAACCTCATAGACAAATAGATACAACTAATAATAAACAAATACAATTTATAAACTAATTATATGAATATCGTATACTGTATATTTAAACAAATCTATTTATAAGCAAAATCAACTAAACAACAAACAAATGTGCTGAAGTATACCCCAAGACCATCGTATCAAAAGATAAACGACACCCAATGCACGAAATAGCGACGCAATTCAAGGACGGAAAAGACCAACAGAGCCAGGGACGAGGAATACGGAAGTAACAGACCATGCATTTAGACACACAATCACGATGATATGCAGTTTGAATTTTGATCATCACAAACGCGTTAGCGGATCATTGCTTACATCCCGGAATAAAAACAAAACCATGCATTTGGACATACACCCGGGCAGCCAGGCAATTGAAAATTGATCCCGCGTTTAGCGGACTATTGTAAGTAATTCTACGGAGGAAGAAAATTGGATTGAAGAAAATGAAGTTCAGCATTTCACCTGGCTTGAATTATAGAACTCTGTTCAATAAAGAACATTGGATTGAAGGAAATGCGGATTCAGCATTTCACCTGATTTGAATTATTGAACTCTGTTCAAAAAACAAAGGTGAAGCAAATGCAAGTTCAGTATTTTAACCGGCACGGAGTACTGAACCCTGTTCGTTAAAAGAATATTGATTGGAGAAAATGCATGGTCAGCAGAAATGAAATGTAGAATTCTGGTCGGTCGGGGAAAATATCAATAGCCTCGATCGGCAGCGTCAGCACTTTCTGTATTTGCAAGGATCGGAGCAATCGCCCTCTTTGAATTCTTAGCAATCGAAAATGAAAGTTGGCCCTTCGGCTTTAGCCTGGCTGCAATCAGCATCAACCAAATTGGGTCCCTTGTCTCACGCCTGGCCCATCTGCTGTGCATTGCTGCAAATTCATCTTCGCATCTACTCCTCGGCTTACGCGTGGCCGAATTTCAGTAATTCTCACACATCGCCTAGCCGCCGAATTGGGTCCCTCGGCTTAAGCCTGGGCGGTCATAATCGGTCGCCGTTCACCGCCGGCCTCAACATCGAATAGGACTCCTGGTCCTGGGCATCCTTTCATTACATCGGCCACTCGGCACTCCTCAGGCCTGGCCGATGGCTCCCGTCAGCTCGAGAGGAACCAAGGAGCGTTATCAGGCTCCCTACGCTGCCCGCCCAGAAGCCCGCCGAGCTATGATTCCGCAGACAACCATCAGGACCCCCTTAGACGCGCCGAAACCCCTATCAGCCCCCCGGCCCATCACTTTGGAAAAATGTAAGGCTCTGCAGCAGTGGAAACAATCGCCCACAGCTGGGCAGAAGCGAGAAACCACCGAATCCCCCTCCAAGCCACGCAGAAGCGGTCAGCAGACAAAGTTGCGGAACCAGCTGGGGGAGCTGCGGCGTCTAGTACGGGTCAGCGGATGAGAAATCCCATTTCCGCGACCAAGCGCAAGCCTTCCATAAACAGCGTGATAAGAAGAAACGGGAAGAGTACAGCCAAGATCGCCCAGACCGGAACCAGTTCGGAAACCCTCCACCATCAAGGACCCAGCCACGGGATTAGTGAATTTCAAATACCTTAGCTTTGTTGTTACATTAATAATTTTGAGTGTACAAATTATAACGTTTTAAGAAAAAAATCAAACCCAGCTCTTTTTTTCTTTTCTCTATTGAGAAGAATCTTTTCAGGTGTTCCTAAGGTAAAGTGCAATTGCCAGCCTCACGTATCAAGAGTGGTTGTGACCACTATTTATAACAATATCATCATTACTTTCTCCCGAGTCCATATATATGGATGTTATTTAACTATCATTTAGCTTGTGTATCTGGTACCTTAGTGTAACTGATGTCCCTTGGTTACAGCTCTTGTAGATTTGGGATCAAAACTAGATCCTTAAAAGATGGCGCCGCCAAACGAGCGCATGCTGGTGGCCGCTCGTTTTTGTATGAGAACATGATCGATCTGGCTGAATATGTGACCATCTGGAGATTTCCACGTTCTCTCATGGATGTGGAACTTACTGTGAAGCCTCTACTAGTATTGAAGACTATCAGACATTGTCCGGTGTGGCTGGTCTCTGTATGGAGGCTGTGCCCTCCAGTTGAACAATTTTAATGTCGGACGTTCCTTCATGCTGTAAAATTCGTCCTTGATAGCCTCTCCCTTGTCTCCTGTAGGCGTGTGACAGTGGACCAGCCAGCCAATAAAGAATTTTGGTCTTAATACGAATTTCACAGATCCTTTCGTTAACGTTCTTTAAGTCAGTGATAATTTATTTAAATATGCTGTCAAAAATGAAAGCTGCTCTAAACTCATGACTTCCTTGCGATTTTTCGCTTTCAAGCACGGTGTGCGTTCACATGTCAAATATGCCTTCACAGTGCCATCTGGTTCCTTGCATTGTGAGGATTTTGATTCTGTATTTCTTAATTTCATCCAGAAGTTTTCGCAGTGTCCCTGGTCTGTTCAATGATCTGACATTCCAAATTTTTAAAAGAAATAGTCCGTTATACGTTGCGATAGTCGTTGCTGTTCATCCAATCCGATCCGAGGCTGTCATCCTGGTTTCATGACAAGTAAAGTGGAGCGTTGTTAGCACTTTGGCTTTGTCTTTGGCTTTGGTTCACAAGCGGTGTTTTATTTTCCACAAACCCGCCGGCTAGGGCACCCTCTATCCGCCACCTAAAGATTCGTTCAATGGGGGACCGAAAACTCCACACAGACCCTTCGATGGCCAATATAGGGGACCTGGTTCATCAAAGAGATGAGCGCTGTACAATCTGTCCTACTTTACGGGTCAGAGCCATGGGCTGATGCTCTAAACAAGGAGTTGCACACGGATGCAAAGACAAGGACGTAGGCACGGATACAAAGATAAGGAGCGCTACGAATTGCACGCGCGTACTGAGCAGTCTCCAAGTCAGTGGTATTCATGATTGCAGGTGTGATATTTATTACGCTCCTTGTTAGGGAGTGAAGGAGCGTCTTCCTACGCAGAAGCGATAGTGACAGAAAAGCAGTTGCAAGGGAGGAGTGACAGCGCTATCTCAGTAATTGGCAACCGTTCTGGAAAAGCAATAACAGGGAAAGACGGACTGCTCACCTGATCTCTGACTTGAGGCAGCTCAATCGATTGTACGGTGAGACTGACATCTATCTAACCCAGCTCTGGACACAGAATGGATGTTTCAAGTCTTACCTGCGTAAGGTCGATAAGTCTCTGTGTCCAGACTGCGTGTTTTCCAGAGGAGTGTTGGATAATGCCCACCACACGTTTTTCATCTTCAAAAGATGGAAAAGGCAGCGTGATCATCTTTGTAGCGAAATTGGGGTGCTCTCTTCGGAGACTTTAGTTGGAAAGAAAATGTCGAGAGTGGAATGTAACTCCTCTAGTTATCCTTTCGCCCCATCTCCCTCGACCTAAAGAAGGGATTTCTGAAACTTGAAGGCACCTCTAGGCGAATGAAAACGGAGCCTAGCCCGACGTAATGCCTCAAATGGTTCCAGGCTGGGTTCTCGGGTGACAGGGGCGGTGTTTAGTGGGTCCTCCAAATGAATTGTGAGCTTAAGAGTTCCACACTCACTGCGTAAATAGCATTCGCTTCGCAACCACAAAAAACTAGAACAGTGTCCGGCTATGCTCACCAAAATGCCCAGCATCTTATCCCCAGAGGACCCAGATGGCGGAGCGGTTGACGAACTCAGAATGCTTTCTGAAATTGAAGGACATCCTGCCGCGATTGCTAAGCATATTGTGGCAAGAGATATGCTATTTCAATAATTAATTTGAACACAGAAGAGATAAGGGTGCCATGACTGCAAACGCAGTATCCAGTCCAGCCTATTAGGAGTTTTATTAGGTCAGGAGCATCACTCATTTGGGTCAAATGGTATTTAAAATATGTAATAATCTTCTTGAGACATCATCATAATACTTTCGTCGTAATCAGCGCACTTTTGTAGTACTTGTAACACCACTTTAATTCTCAAAAGCAGGAATGTCAGATTTGGCGAACTCCACCAAATGAGAAATAAAGAGCCTCATGTCATGTAAAGTGAAAAAGTTTATAAAGAAAGGGGAAAGAATTATTACCTTACTAGCCCCTATGCTGTGCAGTTTGAAATCTCCTTTAAGTCCATTGGTCTCATTGGCACATCTACCGTTTCCATGATGAATGCAGGTACTTCTTTATATACCGCCTTGGTTCTCAGTCCCTTGGTCATTATCATTATTTTGTCCATTTTTCTGTGGTGATTGTTAATTTTCTAGTCAATTGCAGTCATATATTTTCCTCCACCTTCAGAAGTTATTATGATGATCTTGCTGGATAATCCCAGAACTAACCGATTAATTATGAAATTTTTTTTTATATTTAAGTTTTGATATATATTTTACACAATTTCAAATTTTTTAATATGCATATATTGACTGCTTAAAATCTCTTCTTGCTTTATGTTATAGAATGTCGACATTTTGAAGTATAAAGCTAAATTTTGGTGGCTACCATAGAGGTAGCGCATTCATTTAATATAATTTAATATATTCATTTATGACTTCTTGAAGCAAAGTCCAAGCTTGAGTATTACCAATATTTTCTCTACTTACAAGTATGATAATCTCCACAATTATTTAGTTTCTTTGATTTTACAAATTTTCTTAAAATTGCAGTAACCAAAGGAAGGAATATTCAGCCTAGATTGGACAGCATCTATTCTTGTTGGATCATTAATAGCGAAGTTATTTGCGGTCTAATAAAATCATACTAGTTTCTCTACTGTAATCTCAAGACATTCAAAGCAAAATCCACGATAATCGAAACCAAGGAGAGCAGATATAAATTCAAATTGAATCCCTGGAAAAACGGCATTTAAAGTCAAAAATCATTTCGTTCGATGGAAATTAAAAGCATGAAGGATCTAAGCAAACAAATACAAGTAGCAAACAAAAAGTATTTACCAAGAAAGTCCCTCGGAAAAATAAAACGACCCTGACTTGGCTTCTTCCTCCGCTCATAAATATTTATAGCTGAAATCATTACAGACGCTGCTCGAAAGAACAATATCTTTCATCTTCAATGTCTGCCGCTGCGTAAAGGAAAAACAAGTGAAGGGATAGATTTATTGGAATAATTTAGCCTTTTAACTCTTGTAGATACTTTGACTTTTTTGTTTGTTCTTAAAACAAACGCTATTCTTAAGAAGTTTCGACTGCGTTCAGTACGCTCCGGGGAATTGAAAAAAAATGTTTCCTGTGCCAAATGGCTATCGCGGAAAGGTGTGTGCTAATTCCCACATCCTGTGAGCTTTTGAAGGGTTTGAAGTATCGTGAGTAGGGATATTCTATGGTTTATTTATTAGTGCTGATTTGAATATCGGTGCAACTTGTTGACATGAATTGTGATATTCTTTAGAAAAGAATGGTAGGATGTTGAGACGATGTTTTGTTTCGTAATTTGTCCTCACATACAGGGCCCGATCTAGCTTTTTATCCGCTCTGAGCAAAAATTATATTTGCCGCCCTTTACAATAACACCTAATAAGGCATAAATATGTTATTCCAGAGATGAGATAGAGGAAATTTTTAAATAAGTTGAAATAAGTTGGGTAGACAAAACGACGCTTGTGTCAGAAAGGTTTTGCACTTAACTTAAGATATGCAGTTATATAGAATGATATAATTGAAGAAAACTTTAATGACATGCACAACAAATATATTCTTGCTTTCAAAGAAAAACCACGACACGCCATAGGTCACGGTAGCATCAAAGCCCACCTGGACAAGACGAAGGCAATGGACGCATTTCCTCTGCACAAAACCACCAATTCCTGGGTTTATGCGGTTGATACTGTGCCGTTTATCATCAGATGAACCCGGTGCAGTAGTTTTTGGTGTCCACTGTCGTTTCCACCGATCAGACAGCGAAAGCCGTGGGAAAAACGTTGCTCAATAACTGGATCGCCCGTTTTGGTACACTTCACCTCATAACAACAGATCTAGGCACCCACTTGAATCTTCACTATTCAAGACCCTCGCCGCATTCTCCGGAAGTGCATCCAACGGTATTATCGAGTGCATGTACCGTACATTAAGGGCCACAGTTATGTGTCACGGCGGCAAACGCAGTTCAAGATTGCAGCATACTCGTCATCATGTTCTACTCTGACCGCTATGCGGCATCATAGGAAGTTAGGTTAGCAGACCCTACGATCTTACTCTCTCTCTCTCTCTCTCTCTCTCTCTAGCTCTATTTGGACCTCCTAATGGTAAAGTACCAACAAATTGTATATAATTATGTGGTCATCACCACGCCCTTGGCGGACATGTTGCGTAAGGGCGGAAGTTCATCTGAGAAGCGCCCAGCTTGCGGGTCTTTGAAGAGCCAGACAACAGCTCCCGCACTACGTAGCCCAGATTTTGACAAACCAGTCTCAATCCATTCTGATGTGAGTCAACACAGAGTGAGAGCAGTCATAGTCCAGGTTACGAAAGATGGTGAGGAAGTGCCTATAGCCTTCATGTACCACAAGCTAAACCCGGCCCAGTGGATTTACACTAGCTCCGAGCAGGAATGTTTGTGTGCGGTTACGGATCATGCGTCTCTGAAGTGGTTGATGAGTCAATCTGACTTACATGGTCGTCTGGCAAGATGGACCTTGAAATTGCAGACATTTAACTTTCCGATCCGATACCGGAAGAGAAGTCAACATGTGGTACCCGATACCTTATGGTTGTTCGCCCCGCAAGAAGTCAAGTTGCCCCAGGAGGACGACAGTTCTCTTTTGATCGATCTTGACCAGCCCGCCTTCAGTCGGCAGGCTACACTCAGTGATGCACACCATTCAGAGCCAGCTACCACAGCTGCTAGACCTGTGGATAATGGAGGGACTTGTATACAAGTGGATGGAACACGCATCCGAAGAGGAACAGTGGGACCGAAGATGGCACAACAAATAAAAGCATATGTAGCCGCCTGTGAGATGTGTAAGTGCACCAAAGTGCCAAATGCTGTCCTTTGCCTTCCGATGGGTGAATTTGAACTACTCGAGCGTGTGTTCAAGCGCTTGTATATCGATCTCATCGGCCTAAATCCTCGGTCAACGTCTGGACACATCGAAGCTGGCGTGGTCATGGACCAACTGTCAAAGTTCCCGATCATTGAGACATGGCTCCATTAGTTGCGTCACGAGTTCTCGACTGGGGGTCTGCTGGAACTCTGGGTTCAAGTTCCCCGAGCGCAGGGAAGCACTCTTTTTGGGGTATCGGCAAAATCAATACGGAAGTATATGTATATGTGACACTTTGCATTCAATCAAGCGCTTCTTTGATTATGCAAACTGCCATATATGCAAAACAATAGATAGTATTGCGCTTGTCGATACGGAAAAAAGATGTGTGGGTAGCGGAATCGAAGTGGAATGAACTTCGATAACGTTACCCAGATGCGGCAGCGGTAATTGAAAATGAAAAGGATTGCGGGATCGGATTTGCTGGAGGTGAAATGCTGGATGGAGTTTGTTGAATTGGGGGCAGTTAGTCTTTGACTGGGAGATAAGAGGAATTGTTTTGGGCGGTGCGGAATTGTGAATTCGAGGAGAAAAGATTCGGTTTTAGACCAGTGCTACTTTTCAGTGACGAAGGAGGAGAGTGGAAGGATTGAAAAAGTGAGGTGAATATTGGATTTTGGGAAGAGTAGGGATTTGATTTTGTGCGGTGTGAGAAAAAAGATTCTATTTATCTGAAGTGCGGAAAGACGAAAATTGTGTGAGAAAAGAAAAAGATTATGTTAATTTGAATTGCGGGAAGACAAAAATTGTTGTCAGAAGTTTTGAGTAGAAATTCGGTGAAAAAAAAAAATCAGAATTGAAAGGAATGGATTTAGAAAAACATTACTAACTATCAATTAAAAGAAAAAAGAAAATTTGCCGATAGTAGACGGAGTGGATGAATCAATTAGTGCGGATAAAAGTGGCCGTTACGTTTTTTTTTTTTTTGTGGTTTAGTGATTTTAAATGACAATTTAATTTTCAGCGACCTCACGCTTCTTTTGTTGTACTGCACCGGGCGCTCGAAGTTCTACAGGAAAGAAGTGAGTACAAATTTGGTTTTTTCCTTTTTTTTTATATTTTATGAGTTATAGTATCACATTGTCCGGTAGTTTGATTATTATATTCTTTATAATCTTGAATTATTTTATGTTGGTATCTTCTAGTTTTTTTATGTTGTTTCAAATTTTGAAAGGGGGTTTTAGTAGTTTGGATTTGGATTATAATTTGTAAATAAAAAACGGCCATGTCAGATTAAACCCATCATCTTTCATTTCTCAAGATGACCTCCCCCCTACCCATCCTTTTCCCTTGTGCTAGTTATTATGTGTAAAGTGGCTCAGCACGAGCAGAGGGTGTCCCGGAAGACCCACGACATGACTGAGCGCTAGCCGGCCTCAGTATACCACCCCAGACTACACACCCCTCTGCCAATTCTTAATGTCTACAACTGCGGTGACTTCCGCGGTTTGCAAGAGGAGGTCATTTCAAGAAATGAAAAATATGGTTTCTAATAGGACATGGCCGTTTATTTAATTCAAACAAAAACAATAGAAAAAAAATTCGACAAATGTCATTTACAAACTTTAACTCCCCTTTTTAAAATTTATGCAAGCAAAATACAATTTACATACAATTTAATAACAAGAAAAAAAGAAAAATATTAACTTGAGAACAACTTACAGTATATTTATACAAAAAAAATTCAAATAATTACTTACACTTTCCTTGTTGAACTCCGAGCGCTTGGAGAAGAGCAAAAGAAAGGAATTCGGAGCACCTGAAACTCAAACTTCAATTTAAAAATTACTGTGAATAAAGTCCAGAAATTAAAGCACAGAACGGCCACTTTTGGCAAGACGCTGATTCCACTTTCTTCACCAACTCACTACTCTTCATCCAATAGGATACTTTTGAATTCAACAAATTGAATTTTTTTTTCACAAAGTGCTTCACGGAAACTTTCCTCTTCCTTTTTTTCATTTTTCTTCTCGTTTTTATTTTTAATAAATCAAATTAGGACACTTTTATACTTCAATTTTAAATGCCCAATACAGCAATTAAAATTTTAATTTGCAATATATGTGTTTTCTTTTATTTTATTTTCTACACAATTTCAGGTTTGAGCTACGCTGGACCATTTTTATTCCCGGTTCACTCCACTGAACTTCGTTTTTATTTCCTATTAATCCACACTTAACTTCACTCACATATGCCACAAGCAAAATTTAGTAGTTTTTCTTTTCCATTTCCCACGTTTGTAATTTAATTCAATTCAAAATCACACGTCTTCACAAAATCAAAATTTAATCTTCTTTGCAAACTCTAAAACCGAATCTTTTCTCCTTGAATTCACAATCCCGCACTGCCCAAAACGATTCCTCTTATCTCCCAGTCAAAGACTAACTGCCCCCAATTCAACAAACTCCATCCAGCATTTCACCTCCAGCAAATCCGATCCCGCAATCCTTTTCATTTTCAATTACCGCTGCCGCATCTGGGTAACGTTATCGAAGTTCATTCCACTTCGATTCCGCTACCCACACATCTTTTTTCCGTATCGACAAACACAATAATATCTATTGTTTTGCATATATGGCAATTTGCATAATCAAAGAAGCGCTTGATTGAATGCAAAGTGTCACATATACATATACTTCCGTATTGATTTTGCCGATACCCCAAAAAGAGTGCTTCCCTGCGCTCGGGGAACTTGAACCCAGAGTTCCAGCAGACCCCCGGTCGAGAACTCGTGACGCAACTAATGGAGCCATGTCTTATCGACTTCCCATTCATCAGATTAGCAACTTCAACTCTTTCTTGATGGGCAGGAAATGGAAGTTTGTTAAAAAGGAAACGTAAATAAATTTTTGTTGGTATAAAAATGTGAAATTTGTTAGTGGGAATAGAATCAGTTAATTTGAAGGAAGGAATTAGGTTTTGTTAGGGAAAAGGTATTGAATGAAGTTTTGTCAGTGGGAATTAATGAATGGAATGTTGTTAGTGGGGAAATTGAAATTATTAGTATATATTATATTATTTCGTTGGAAATAAGGGAAAAGGGTAGGATTGTGATGATGGGGAAGTAAAAATTATAGGGAAATTGACAAAATGTTAATGAAAATAAATAAATACACAAAGGAAAAGATAGGAGTGCCCAAAGGAAGGTGCAGAGGTTGCGGCGGTAATTTGAAGTTGCGAATGGGAGAAAGTCGGTACGCCGAAATTCGCAACAGTACTACGAGGCTAACTCCGGGAAAAGATAGACGATAGCAAACGTGCAGGGGAGGAGTACTACAACTTACGATCTGATTCTTCTGGTTTCAAGGTAGACGATGAGATGTATAGACGAAACTTTAGGTAAAGTGACGTGGCCCAGCACTACAATGCTAAACTGGATAAAAATTATTAGTCTTGGAGAGGGATCTGGTATTCGGCAGTTTTGGAATCTGAAACAAAAAAGTCATTTTTTTACATCAGGCGATCCAAGGAAGGCAAAATGAATTTTAAATTTTACTGCCTCCGCGCGTTTAAAAACCAGAGAAATAGCAAATTGACAAGATAATACCCATTATCAAGCCTGGAAAGTCTTCCCATAGCGCTGAGGCTGGCCTATGGGGTTTTTTCTCGCGACGGTACGCAAAGTTTACATATAAACTTTTTCGGCGCAGGACCTCTAGACCCTGATATCCGCAGTCATTTTGTAAGTAAAATAAGATTTTATTGTAAAATTACCCCAAATTCAAATTGAAAACTGTTATAAATATAGAAATTACTAATACTAGTTTAAGTTCTTGCTCATAGATGTCGCACTGGATAAGCGTGCCGTGCGCACTTAGCTCTGGGCTGAGTCAGATTCATCTTGTACCTTGACGCGTTCACAACTCACTGTGTAAACTTATTATTTTATATTCAATAAAGTACTTGATTAGAATTAACTCCACTGTGTTTAACCCTTATTTAATAAGAGGTTATGGGCCCAGGCCACTGAGTAGTAGTGCTTATTGTTGTTTAAAGTTTACGAGTAATAAGAAATAGTGAAGTTGACATAATGTCGGACAGTGACGCGGTAAAAGTAGCAAAACTAAAAGGTGCTGAAAATTGGAGTGTTTGGCGATTTCAAATTCGCGTGATTTTATTATCACATGAAGTGTTCGATGCTGTTAATGGTGTACTGTCAAAGCCAACACCGCCTGTTGCTCCAGCAGAAGATACAACGAACGAAGCAAAAGCAGCATACGTGACTGCAAAAAGTGACTATGAAAGAGAGCTGAAAATCTTTATACAGATCGATAGCACTGCACAAAAGTTTATCGTGACATCCATGGAGAGGCAGTCCATGACGCATATAATGACGTGTGAAACTGCAAAGTCTATGTGTAATAAACTGCACTCTATTTACGAGAACAGGTCGGAGGCTAGTGTACACGTTCTGCAACAACGTTGGTTTAGCATGAAAAAGGAACCTTCTAACGATATCTCCACGTACATTTCGAAAGTCCTGGATTTGAGTTTCAATTTAAAAGTTTTGAATGAGCCAATGTCGGATAACATGGTAATGACAAAAATCCTGATGACTTTGCCTCCGCAATATAGTCATTTTGTGTCTGCCTGGGATTCTACACCAGTTACAGAAAGAACTCTGGAAAATCTTTCGGCACGTTTGCAAATTGAAGAAACTCATGCTTTGCAAAGTGAAATCGAACATTCAGGTACTTTGATCGCAAATAATTCAAAGAGTTTTGTGAAAAAAGAGAATAATCATCCAAATGGAGAGAAGAATCGTGGTAAACAAAAACCAAAATGTTGGCTCTGTGGAAAAGTTGGGCATATACGTAAGAACTGTTGGAACCTTCCTGGTAATGAGCGTCACAAGAACGCGCAACAGTCTAATGCTGGTAAGCCGAATTCTTCAGTCTCCAGTAAGCAGAATTCTTCGAATGCAGCTTTGGTCGGCGAAATATTCATACCTACGGAGGTTGATACCAGTCAGTTGTCTTCTTGGATTTTCGACTCGGGAGCGTCACAACACATGTCCAAGGAACGAGAATATTTTTCTACGTTTCGGCAAATCGAGGAAATTCCTATTCGTCTTGGAGACGAACACATCGTGCACGCTGTTGGTATAGGTAATGTTGATGTTTATGCTTTCAACGAAAAAGTTTGGACAAGTAAATATTTGTCTGTTGTGCTTTATGTGCCAAATTTAAAGTTTAATCTTTTTTCAATGAGCGCTGCTCTTATGAAAGGCATGAGATTTGAGTCTAATAAAAATATTTGCAAATTTATTAAAAATGATGAAGTTTTAGTAATTGGTAAAAAACCGGTAAATAGTAGCTTATTTTTAATGGAAATTATTGCAAGTAATAAATTTAAGATGATTGATAAAAATGAAGTGAATAAAAATAATAAAAATGTTGAAATATCTTTGATAGCTGAAAATAATTCTGTTAAATCTCAATTGCAAATATGGCACGAGCGTTTTGCACATCAAAATTTTGAACACGTTAGGAACTTTCTTCATAAAAATAACATTGTAATCAAAGAAGTGACTCCGTTTTGCGATGCCTGTGCGCTGGGAAAGATGCATAGAATTCCTTTCCCGATAAGTGAGCGTAAAACGACTAAAGTCAGAGAAATTATTCACAGCGATCTTTGCGGTCCTATGGAAGTCTATTCACTTGGCAATTCGAGGTATTTTTTGCTTTTTAAAGACGATTTCTCGAAATACGTAACCTTGTACTTCATATTTAGTAAAACAGAAGTAAAAGCTTGTTTTGAAAATTTTATGCAACGTTTTAAAAAGGAAACTAGTAACGAGACTAATGTATTTCGTACTAATAACGGATTGGAATATACCAATAAAGAACTTTCAAAACTTTTGTTTGAGAACGGGATAAAACATCAATGTACGGTCACATACACGCCAGAGCAGAACGGAAGCGCTGAACGCAAAAACCGTACTCTTGTAGAAGCGGGGCGTACAATGTTGCTTTCAAAGGGCCTAAATAAAAATTTGTCGGCCGAGGCTGTAAATTCTGCTTGTTTTGTGTTGAATCGTAGTAATAAAACTCCTGTTGATCGTAAAACACCGTTTGAAATATAGGATGGTCAAAAGAGTGATTTTAATTCCTTTAAAATCTTTGGTACCGAAGTGTACACTCATATACCCAAGGTGAAAAGGCATAAGTTTGATCCAAAATCAAAAATTGGAATCTTTGTTGGGTATGATGTAAACGTAAAAGGCTATCGTGTGTTAATGAATGATAATAAAATTCACACGCTTCGCGATGTTTTGTTTAAAAATGAAAACGCTTCAAAAGATATTGTAATTGAAAATATTAGTGATTACGATTTTTGTGTATTTGAGTGTCCGAAAAATGTTGAACCAAGAGCTGATGTGAACGAGGTACGCGAAATCGTTGAAAATCAAAACAATGTTGAGAATAATAACAATCAAAATTTGAACGAGCCTAACGTTGATATAAATGCCGAAAATGACCAAAATGATGATTTGAATGAAGTTGCTCGTGATGGTATTGTTAAAAATGAGGGGGAAATTCATGAACCAAATCAAAATAATAACAATCATATTGTGGTACCTGAGCGTCCTCGCTATAACTTGAGAAATCGAGCAAATATTCAGCCACCTGATCGTGGTGATATTGTAAATTATTTCATGTTTGATGACGAAGATCATATTGATATAGACAATTTATCTGTTGCTTTAAATGCTCATGCTTATAATGATGAACCAAGTTGTTATGAAGAAGCAATAAATTCTGAAAACTCTCGACAGTGGCAAGCGGCAATGAGAGACGAATATCACGCTTTAGTTAAAAACGGTACGTGGGAATTACAAAACGCGCCGTTAAATGCTAAAATTCTCTCGAACCGCTGGGTATATAAAATAAAACCTAATCTCGATGGAGGTAAACAAAAGTTTAGGGCGAGACTCGTATCTTGCGGTTACCTTCAAAGAAAATACATCGATTATACCGACATATACAGCCCGGTAGCTAGATCCACTTCTATACGTGCTTTTCTCGCGATAATGTTTTCGGAGCAAATGTTTTGTAAACAGTTTGACGTGAAGTCCACGTTTTTGAACGGTGATTTGCCTGAAACTATAAACATGCGCCAGCCGGAAGGTTTTGAAGACGGAACAGATCGGGTTTGCGTTTTAAAGAAAAGTATTTACGGTCTCAAGCGGTCCGCGAGATGCTGGAACTCTAAGTTCGTATCATGTTTAAAACGTTTTAATTTGCATCCGACGGACTCCGATCCATGCGTCTTTGTAAGCCGTGATACTGCGGACGAAAAGCTAATGTTAATTATATACGTAGATGACGGGCTTGTTGCATCTAAAAACGAACGTCGAGTTAATGAACTTCTTTCTTATCTTGAAAGTAATTTTGAAATAACTACAAATAGTTTACAGCTGTTTTTAGGAATTGAAATAAAATATTTGAATAATGGATCAATTTTGTTACATCAAAGTATGTATGCTCAAAAAATTATTGAAAGATTTAATTTGCAAGATGCTAAAACAAGTAAGACTCCAGCTGATCAAAATTACATTTCATTGTGCTATAAAAACTTGGAAGATTATGCGACTAATGTACCCTTTAAACAACTTATTGGTAGTTTGATGTTTTGAGCCACCGTAACACGGCCTGATTTAGCATATTCCGTGGGAGTACTTAGTCGATTTTCAGAAAAACCATCTAAAACTCATTGGATCGCTTTAAAAAGAATTGTAAAATACGTTAAAGGGACAGTTAATTTCGGTTTGGTGTATTCGAGCAAAAATGATTTTTCGAGTATCACGGCTTATAGTGACGCCAACTGCGCAAGTAATTTTGTACCGCGAAAATCTGTATCGGGTTTTATCGTAAAACTAGGTAATAGTACAATTTCGTGGGGATCGCGAAAACAAAGCACGATTGCTCTTTTAACCACTGAATCGGAACTCTTTGCTGCTTGCTGCACTGCTCAAGAGATTATTTGGACTCTACAAATGGTTCGAGATATAACAAATAGTAAAAATGTTAAAAATACCTGTATTGTACATTGATAACCAAAGTACCATTCAGATACTTAAAGATCAGCTATATCATTATAAAAGTAGACATATTGATACAAAATATAAATTTGAAAGTTCACTTTATAATTCTAAAGCATTGTTGTTAGAATATATTAATACTGAGCATCAGCAAGCTGATATCTTGACGAAAGCATTAAGAATACAATCATTTTATCGTTTGAGAAAATTAATTGGCATTTGTAATACTAATAAATAAAGTAATAATAAATTATGTTTGTTTTTTGAATCAGAATTAACAAAAAAAAAAAAATTATTGCACGAGATGTAATGTATGTTTCACATGTACAGATTGTAATTTCTAAGTGGGAGTGTTATAAATATAGAAATTACTAATAGTAGTTTAAGTTCTTGCTCATAGATGTCGCGCTGGATAAGCGTGCCGCGCGCACTTAGCTCTGGGCTGAGTCAGATTCATCTTGTACCTTGACGCGTTCACTACTCACTGTGTAAACTTATTATTTTATATTCAATAAAGTACTTGATTAGAATTAACTCCACTGTGTTTAACCCTTATTTAATAAGAAAAACGAAAATCTTAATTGAAATTTTTTTGGTGGAAATTCGAATTCAATTCAACCTGAAAGTGAATACAAGTGAAAAATAGAAATAAAACTAAACAAAAGAATATTGATGAAACGTAAAATTGGAAGTGAAAATAAAAAATTATCAGAATGAAATACTCGAATTTGATTGAAAGTTTTGCGGTTACTTTGAAACTATTGTTAATTTTTTTTGGGGAAATCATTGAAAAATTGAAATACAAGTTATTGTGATTGAAATTTAGAAATTGTTAAAAAATACCAGTGCTACATTTTGACTGAAACACGAAATTATTTCAGAAATCTGAAGTTGAGTGGAAACAAGTTGATTTATTGATTACAATGAATTAGAATTTTATTGTTTTATGAGGTCAAACAGAAAACAGTTGCCAATTTTAAAAATTTATTTGTTTTGAGAGCGTATGAGGGCTCGTGCGAATTTCGTTAAATTTTGCTTAACCTCTTGAAAGCATGTCTTTTTTTCTGAAACTGGACCATTTAAGAGGTCTATTTTTCGGTGATAGTGATTTTTTCAGATATTGGACCCAACTAAGAGGTCTAAAGCTCTTTTAACAGGCTTTAAATTCTATTTACTTGTTTTTCTGAACCTCAGAGGTAAATCGTTCTCCCAAAATATTTTTCTATCGAAAACGTGGATTTAGAATTTAGCAAAAAGTTAGTGTCTTATCGGGAAAAAATGAATCAAGTGCCTGCAATCGAATTAGGGAAAGTAGTAGCAAGTGAGTCTTTCAAATGGCGAATCCTAACAATTTGATCCAGCCACCAAGGCTCAGCATGGATTCCCCGAATGAGGCTATGACTAATTTACATCTCCCTGGTCCCAGTAACGTACGCAGTGTTGCATCAAATAGTGTGTCTGAAGGTGATATTTCTCAAATCGTGTCGCAAATTGTAAGGGAAAGTTTTGAAAATCAGGGAAGACAGATTATTTGTTCACTTATGAACCCAGCCTCCGACATCAATAATGATGTCGATGTAACAATCAAAATTGGTAATAACGAGGCTTTATTTGTTATGGACAAGATCCCTGATGTAGTTAAGAGCCTAAGAACTTTTTCTGGAGAACCAGGAGAGTTCAGCTTTTGGCGGATAAGCGTCGACAGGATTCTACATACTTAGAGGGCACTCCAAAGTATTACGGAACTTTATCCATGATTCGGAACAAAATAGTAGGTCATGCGGACATAGCCCTAGAGTCGTATAACACTCTTTTAAACTGGACCAAAATATCTAAGTGTATCAGTTTGTATTACGCAAATAAACTAGATCTAGGCACCTTAGAATATCAAATTACCCCTTTGGTTCAGGGAAGCAATACAATGTCTCAATTCTATTAACAGGTTTACAGCCATCTATCTTTAATTTTGAACAAATTGGAATCTATAGAAATGAATCAGGATGCCTTGAATATCATGACACAGGCTTATCGTGACTAAGCACTTGATACGTTCATCCGAGGATTAAGAGGTGAATTACAGCCACTTCTAGCTATTCACAAGCCGGTCAATTTTCGTCAGGCCTTAAATTGTACTTTAAGCTGCAGAACATGGACTATCGAGCCCAATACGTGAACAACTCCAACTTTAATTCGCAAAAAGCACATTATAGTAATCCACCCCCAGTTCCCTTTCGGAGAGCTGTGCCTAATCCACCTAGGCCTGCACCGGTACCAGCCCTTCGACGTGTCTTCCATCCAGAACTCTTCCACAATCTCTAGGTGCTGCAACAAACCAGATTTTTCCCGCAAAATCACCAACAACCTCAACGCAAAAATGCATTTAATTCTCGCCTCCGCGACCACCACGAGGACCAGTTCCTATGGATATTGACCAAAAAATTAGATCTCATATTTATTATGCAAATAGACCTCAAAATCGAAATTTCCCACAAAAATGCCCTCAACAACCAACCCAAAGTCACCAACAACCCCCGAAAGTTCAGCGAGTCTACTACGCTGAACCGGAAAAATCAAAGGAAGTAACAGAGGAACAGTGTAAACAGGACATGGAACAAGAAGATACAGACCAAGAACAAACTATGATAGATTATAGTGTCCAAATTGACGAACCAGCCTTGACGACCACCGAATAATAAGAAGATATCTATTTTTTAGAATGAAACGCTCTTCGCTTCCCTTTTTCGAATATGAAACAAGAAGTGGAGAGCAAAACAGATTTCTAGTGGACATCGGTTCCAACAAAAACTACACACAGCCTAAAAACATACAGTATCCTATTCCATACAAAAAACGTTCCCGTGCGAATTCAGTAGAAGGAAACGTTCAAATAACTCATCATGCTTTTATAAACTTATTCGGCCCTCAGTTACAGGAGATTCAATTTTTCATACTCCCAAGTTTAATTACTTTTGACGGAATCAGCGACAATGACACACTCAAACAACTAAAGACAGTTATACATACAGACAAAAGCTGTATAACTTTGTACGTAAATATACTCATCCCCTTAAAACAACATTTTTCACAAATGGGCCACAATATAAACCTCAGAGCTACCCACATGAATCAAAAGCAAATAACTAAAAGGCGATCCTAAGAAACTGCGCTAGGCTATTACCGGAACCTGACGAAAAACTAACCTGCACTAGTAACATAAAGGGAAAGATACTAATTAAAAGCGATCAGCATGTTTACTCAATGTCATATCCATACCCATTTGCCTTGAAAGGAGAAGCCGAGAAGAAAATTAACAAACTTCTACAAGACGGAATAATAAGACCATCCAAATCTCCTTACGATTCCCCAATCTGGATAGTGCCCAAGAAAAATGGCGCATCCGGCGAGAAGAAATATTGGATGGTAATCGATTACCGCAAACTAAATTCTGTCACCATTGCGGACACATATCCGATACCGGAAATAAACGAGATTCTTGCCAACTTGGGGAAGAATACCTATTTCTCTATCGTCGATCTCAACAATGGTTTCCACCAAATACCACTTAGAGAACGAGATATTCCAAAGACTGCTTTTTTCGTGGATAACGGAAAATTTGAATTCATTCGATTTTCTTTCGGGTTAAAGAACGCTCCCTCAATCTTTCTACGAACTCTCGATGATATAAGTTAACACCTGAGCGAGCATATTTACCTGCATGCGCCAATTTAACATTGCTGACACCATGGCTGGCATGTTTCCGTAATTCTATCGATACCTGCAGAAAATGCGAGCATATTTACCTGCATGCGCCAATTTAATATTGCTGACACCATGGCTGGCATGTTTCCGTAATTCTATCGATACCTGCACAAAAATGCAATTTTACTTAATAAGCGAAATTTGTTGTTAATACATTTATTGTCAGATTAGTGCAGTCGAAATTATAACGTGTAACAGAAAAGAGGTGTTTAGCCCAAAAAATATATTTTTTTACCAATTAACCATTTATTTTTTATTAACTGGCGCCCGAGCAGGGACCGTGCCGCGGCATCTTGTACATTAAAGTTAAATTACATTTGTCGCAAAACCAAAAGCGAATCGCTTGTGATTTATCGTTCGAAACGTGTACTCAATGGATAAGTGATTTCGTGTCGTCGCAATAACCACGCGAGTGATTATCCGTGTTTCCATCCGTTCAAATTAAATACTGTTTCGAAAGCGGAATAACCCCGCAACCCAACAAGGTGTACAACAATCGGAGCTGCCTTCGTAGACCACAAAGGACGAACGGGAGTGACTTGGCCCACTTTTAAGCGGTGCGGACCCAACAGTAGGAATGCAGGGTCTACTTTTTATGTAAGTCAATTATAATCTTAACATTTGTGTACAGGTTTTCGTGAATTAAGGAAAATTATTACATTAGTTAGCAAGAAAGGTGTCAAAATTTCTCATTGATTTCCTTTTTTCACAAAATCTCGTTTTTTTTAAAAAAATTTTATAAAGTGAAAACAAATTTTTACAAATCTATTATATATATTGTTATATTATTTACTTCTCGAAATCAAATGATTATACCTTAAAATACTACCTTAAAATACTACAAGTGATTCAACAAATAATAGGATACAGTGATTAATATAGTGAAAACAAAACAAAGAAATAGTGTTGGTGATTCAAGTGATCCTTCTAAATTCAAAGGATATTCGGTGATTTGATTAGTTATCTTTCGGCATGAGTAATCCTAATTTGGTCAGACCTGCGCGGCTGAATTCGACTGATACCGCAAATGCAGCTGGGTCCCTTAACTCTAATACACCCCCAGCTCAAAATGCGCGCAGTATGACTGAAACAGAATTCAACGATTACATAGCTAGATTAGTTTCTGAAAGGCTTGAGATTCAAGGCCGGCAGTTGTTTGCTTCCCTGATGAATCCTGCCTCAGAGGGTAGTTACGATATTGACCAGCCCATCAATCGAGTTAACGATCAAAGTCTCAGCGAGATGGATCGTATACCTGACGTGGTCAAAAGCCTTCGAGATTTCTCCGGACAACCTGGAGAATTCTCATCTTGGAAAAAGAGTGTCGATCGGATACTGACCATCTATGAGAATCTCAAGGGAAATACTATGGAATTCTATCGGTTATCCGCAACAAGATTGTAGGGCAAGCAGATATAGCCTTGGAATCTTACAATACCCCCCTGAATTGGGAAAAGATTTCTAAGTGCTTAACTTTGCATTATGCGGATAAGAGAGACCTAGGAACCCTCGAATACCAAATGACTACATTGGTCCAGGGAAGTAATTCAATACCCGAATTCTATCAAGCCGTTTACCACCACCTATCCCTTATATTAAATAAATTGGGCTCTTTGGAAATGGGACCGGAAGCTATGAATGTTATAACGCGAGCCTATCGAGATAAGGCTTTGGATACTTTTGTGCGTGGCCTAAAAGGAGATCTTCCAAGTTTGCTTAGTATGAGAGAACCAGCAGATCTACCCCAAGCACTCTATCTCTGTCTGAAGCTACAAAATGTGGACTATCGGACGCAACATGCAAATAATAGTCAGAGCAATATCCGTAGAGTGCAAGCCAACGCACCACCACCTGTACCCCCAAGACGATTCAACACACCCCAAAATCGCGGATTTCCGATTCCAGCGCCAAGAACCTTCATCCCTGATCTTGTGTGCAATCCCCAAAGACCACAGCGACCTCAGTTCACACATCCCCAGCAACAGTTTCATAATGCCCGACAAGGCTTTTACCACCAGCAATTACCACCCAAGTCTCAACCTAGACCAGAACCCATGGAAATAGATCAGTCGATTCGATCAAGGGCCGTCAACTATCAAAATAGACCCAAAGACTTTAGAGCTGCCAACAAACGTGAGCATTCGCAACAATTTCATCATCCAAATAAACTTCAGCGCACTTACCACACACAAACAATAGACGAGACTCCACAGGACTTCGAAAGCTACGAAACGATGATGCAGGAAGAGGACCAACACTATGACTTAACTTTAATAGATTACACGAATTCTAATGACAATATTCAATACGACATGGCCGAAAGCCTTGCCCCAGACATGACTGATAACCTAGAACCCGTCGAAACTCCCGAAAATATTAATTTTTTAGATTAAAGAGCTCTTCACTCCCGTACTTCGAGTACAAATTGGGGAATGGAGAGCTGCTGAAATTTCTTATCGATACCGGATTCAATAAGAACTATGTACGACCAAAGTACATTAGAAATCCCATACTAAATGAGAGACCATTCTATGCTAATTCCGTTGGTGGCAACGTAAAAATTACGTATCATTCTTTAATACAACCTTTCGGACCCACCGTCGGCAGACTGAAATTTTTTCTCCTTCCTGACCTCAAAACCTTTGACGGCATCATTGGTAACGATACCTTAAAACAAATTAAAGCAATAATTCACACCGACAACAACTATATGAAAATTTACCTTAATCTTACAATACCCCTTAAACAACACAATTCACAAGCAGTCAACAAAATTAACCTTAGACTCAGCCACCTCACTGAATCACAATCTCGGAAACTCAAAAAAATCATTCAAAGCTGCCCGAATCTATTCGCTGACCCAGACGAACGTCTTACTTTCATAACGACTGTTAAAGGAGAAATTAGAACATCAACAAATGATCCTGTGTACTCTAAATCGTATCCTTATCCTAGAGCCTTAAAAGATGAGGTAGAACGACAAATTAAGCAACTTTTGGAGAATGGCATCATCCGACCATCGCGTTCTCCCTACAATTCTCCTGTATGGCTCGTGCCAAAAAAGGCAGATGCTTCTGGAGAGAAGAAATACAGAATGGTCGTGGACTATAGGAAACTCAATTCCGTTACCATACCGGATAGATACCCTATCCCGGAAATTGAGGAAGTTCTAGCAAATTTAGGAAAAAACTCCTTTTTCACAATCGTTGACCTGAAGAGCGGATTTCATCAAATCCCTTTGAAGGAATCGGATATTGAGAAGACCGCATTCTCAATAAATAACGGAAAATTTGAATTTTTACGCCTACCATTTGGATTAAAGAATGCGCCTTCTATTTTCCAAAGAGCTCTTGACGATATTCTGAGGGCACACATTGGAAAGCGTTGCTATGTTTACATTGATGACATAGTGATTTTTGGGAAGGACGAGCAAGATCATTTCCAGAATTTAACTGAAGTTTTCCAGACCTTAGAAAAGGCGAACTTGAAAATTCGGCTTGGCAAGAGTGAGTTTCTCCAAGAAGAGGTTGAATTCCTTGGATATATCATCGGAAAATACGGGATTAAAACCAATCCAAAGAAGGTCCAAGCGATAATGGAAATGAATCCTCCAAAAACCTTGAAGGATTTAAGATCATTCCTTGGTATGTCAGGGTATTATCGCCGCTTCATTCGAGATTACGCTCGCTTGGCTAAGCCCCTGACATCCCTTCTGAGAGGGGAAGACGGACGAGTGTCCAAAGTTCTTTCAAAGAACAAATTAATACATCTCAATGATGCAGCTTTGGATGCATTCAACAAAATAAAAAGATCTCTTGCATCTGATGAAATTGTCTTGAGGCATCCAAATTTTGAAAAAGAGTTTGAGTTAACTACTGATGCCTCAAACTACGCAATCGGCGCTGTACTGTCACAAGACGGGAGACCAATAACGTTTTTATCAAGAACACTTAACAGTACAGAAGAGAATTACGCTACAAATGAGAAGGAGATGCTCGCTATCATCTGGGCACTCAATTCTCTAAGAAATTTCCTCTACGGGTCCCGCAAAGTCAAAATATTTACCGACCATCAGCCCTTGACTTATGCTCTCTCTAATAAAAATACCAACTCAAAGATGAAGAGATGGAAAGCGATTCTAGAGGAAAACAATTATGAATTGCATTTAGAAATCAGTTAGTTCTCAAGATCGGTGACGAGGATAGCTACCAAATTCTCAACCCTTTCAACAACTATACCAGACATGTCTTCATCAAACGTAGCTACAACGAACAAGATATCATTGAAATCTTCGAGAGATATCTTAACCCAAATACAATCAATGGGCTTTCTACCGAAGAGGCAATAATGGGTAAGGTTCAGGAAGTATATCCTATTCATTTCCAAAACTTCAAGATAAGATTTACTCGAAGGATTGTTGAAGACATAACAAGCGACATTGAGCAAGAGAGCAGAATTCTGCAAACACATCGCAATGCCGAAGAGAATAGGCTCCAACTGCTCGAAAATTTCTATTTTCCCAAGATGTCCTCAAAAATTAATAGATGCGTTGTCTGTAAGGAAAACAAATATGACCGACACCCCACTAATCCACACCTCAACCCTACTACTGTGCCGAACTACCCAGGTCACACGATCCATATTGATCTCTTTTCTACAGAAAAGCATCGCGTTCTTACGGCCGTGGATAAATTCACAAAGTTCGCCCAAGCAAAAATAATACCGTCCAAATCGGTTGAGGATATCAAAGAACCGTTGAGGGACATTTTGTTCTTTTTCTGTATCCCTGAAAATGTTGTCATTGACAACGAAGGTGCGCTGCGATCCATCACACTAAAATCAATGATGGAAGACGAGTTAAAAATTACAACATATACGACGCCTCCATATAAGAGCGAAGTGAACGGGCAAGTTGAACGATTTCACTCAACTCTTATTGAAATCATGAGATGCTTGAAAAAGGATGGTGTTACTCGAACTTTCCAAGATCTTCTTGCCAGGGCCGTCAATGAATATAATTTTACTATTCATTCGACCACAAACAAAAAACCGGTAGAACTTTTCTTTGGGAGAAACCCTAGACTAAACCCAGAGGAATTCGAAAGAACACGGCTCTCTAATATAGAACAACTAAAACGGAAACAGCAAAAAGACCTAGAATTTCATAACAAAACGAGACGACCACTTAAGGACTATGACATAGGACAAGTTATTTACGTTAAAAAGAACAAAAGAGTAGGATCAAAATTAACACCACGATATCAACAGGAAATTGTTCAAGAAAATAAAAACACTACAGTACTAACACAATCAGGAAAAACCATTCATAAAAGCAATATATGTAAGAAGTTGATCTTCTTTTCAGATATTTCATCCGAATGGTGTACTGTAAAGTACAAGTTCTAGAATATACAAACTCCCAAATAATCACCCTTAATTCCGGTTACGCTAAAATCAAGACTGGGAACTTCAAAATTATACATGACTTCGACATAGGACGATACGAACAAGCTACCATCGAACTGACATCCATGATCGAGAAGGACATCCCACACGACAATCCCTTGAAGCCATATCTCGCACACGAGCTACAACAAACGCAGGATCTGTTGGAGAACATGAGACCCAGAATAGCTAAACGCTCTCTGAATTTTATCGGTTCCGCATGGAAACGGGTCGCAGGAAGTCCTGACCATGAGGATTTTGTAACTATAAAGCAAAAAATAAACAACGTTTTGACTAACAACAACAGACAAGTGGTAATAAATAAATCGCTTAACGATCGCTTGAACAACCTAACATTAATAACCAATAAACTTATAAATTTTGCAAAAAATGATACAAATATAGACTTGACTTCACATCTAGCATTCAATATAAACTCAGGCTCATTAAGGAAGAATTAATAAATATCGAATACGCTATCAATCTAGCCAAAAGAGATATCATAAACACTGTTGTGCTATCTAAAAAGGAAATTAAACTAGTAACGAATATGTTTGATAAAGAAAATTTCCCTTATACTGCCGCAGAAGAAGCCTGAGAACTATCAAGCGTCAAAATAATTACAAACGATATATCTTTATTGTACATTGTAAACCCATAACAACTCAAGAAACATATCAAAGAATAATTATAAAACCGGTGAAAAAGAAGGATATTGTAATAGAAATTGCACATAACACTCTTTTACGAAATCACGACCAATTTCTTAGCGTCATTAAAGATTGTAACAACTACAGAAATTTTACAATATGTGATCAAACAAATTTGCTAGATATAAGTAACTCAACCTGCATTCCTAATATTCTCAAAAGCTTTAGATCAATTTGTAACAGAGTCAACGGCCAACATATACCAGCGATCGAAGAAGTCACTCCCGGCGTCCTCATCATTAACGAACACCAAGGAATCGTAGAAATAGACGACGTCCCTAATGTCCACAATGGAACATTCGTTATAAAATTTAATAATTCTACAATTAAAATTAACGAGCGTATATTTACAGCTAAAGAAGTATCCAGCATCAATGCGTTGCCAGCCATTCTTCAACCAACCCCAATGGAGAAACAATACCGTCAAGTACTATCACTGGAAATGGTCCACCAACTTCACATTAATAATACCAGTGAAATCGAGCTCCTGAAAAATGAAAATGCAACGGATGAATTGAAATCCTACGGAGTCACGGCCTGCCTCTTCATCATTTTGGCAGCAATCATAATATTCAGAGGTCGCAGCAAAACAATTGTATGCAACGAACCCCGAAAAACAGCGCAAGGTCCCGCAGACGTGAACTCAACTCATACCTTACAACAATCTCCAGCTTTGAACCAAGTAACACCATCAGCTGCAGCGATGTCCCGAAGATTTTACGATAGTCCATTTTTCTAAACAGATGAGGACATCTGTTTTTAAGAAGGGAGGAGTTAACACCTGAGCGAGCATATTTACCTGCATGCGCCAATTTAATATTGCTGACACCATGGCTGGCATGTTTCCGTAATTCTATCGATACCTGCAGAAAATGCAATTTTTCTTAATAAGCGAAATTTGTTGTTAATACATTTATTGTCAGATTAGTGCAGTCGAAATTATAACGTGTAACAGAAAAGAGGTGTTTAGCCCAAAAAATATATTTTTTTTTACCAATTAACCATTTATTTTTATTAACTTATACTACAAGAACACATCGATGTACGTTGTTACGTATATATTGATGATACGAGTATTATCATGTTTCCAAATCGCAGTTTCCCACATTTTCATGTGAACCAAATACCATACAATGAATGTATGCAAAATAATTCTGTAAATTATACTTAGTTGTAATTTAACGGTTCAATAAGGAACATCGGGCTCAGCCCCTAAAAAGATATTTGTGTTTTTTCTCCAAGTCCGGTCAGAAGAAGTTAACTTATATGGTAATGAGTTGCCTTATCGGGTTATCGTCGAAAAAAAGGATACTTTGCATGCATTAAAATGAATGTCTGGTCCACGAAATATTCTCAAGGGGTCAATTTGGCCCTTGTATGAAATAGCTCAAATACCCCTGATCTAAAATATCGATAATGTATGCAATTTTTCATGTTCTCCTCCGATTAATGTATAAGGAAACTAATTTTATCCTTATCGAAATTTAGATAATATCTAAACAACGTTTATGACTTCAATGGATTAAAATATGTACTAGCACTAGGGTTAAAAGGACGTTAATATATGCTGAAAAGTAAAGAAATACGTTTCAGAATACGAGTACTTACAGCTCGAAAGTATCCTGACTAACTGATTATGAATATGTAAATGAACCGAGTTGTTTTAGCCATTCTTCCTTTGAATACCTTTGCGTGCTTCAGGTTAATAGGAAAATTAACTGCTAAAATATGAACGCCTTCTTGAACATTTAAGCTATAGGCATACCTTTGTTATCGTATTTTCATGGCTATTTCAAAGTTGCAATTTTCAATGTCGTTCGAAAATAGACAAATATTGAAAGCCGTCTCAAAAAGCTAAAGGCTGAAGGAGCGAGGAAGAGGAGAAAATTATGCCTCATATTCTGTTCGCATTTCGGCTATGTGTTGTTATAATTTTTGTATTGGTGGCAGCTTTTATCAGGAGTTATCATGCAAATAAATACATAGAAATAGTTTAATAGCGGGAAATTCAAATAATGGAATGAAAATTAATTTTTAATAAAAATCTAAGGTAAACCGTTTTTATAATTTTACCGCTCAATTATAAAATATTTCCTTATTTTATTTTTTATCTATAAAAGAGAACTAGATCATGGGCTTGCAACAGACAAAATAATGACTACTTCCTTACTATTGTAATAAGAGCATATAGGGTGGATATTAAAATTAAAGTACTCAATGAGTCAACACTTTTTGACACTTATGATATGCATGTACCTACTTATAAAGCAAAAGAAACGTGGGACAATTTGAAGAAAACGTTTGAAGATCAAGGAGCTGTGCGAAAGGTGACATCGATGAAAAAATTGTCAATACAAAATTGGCTAAATGCTCTTCAATGGAAATGTACGTGACTGAAATAATTTCTGAATGAAATAGGTTTCAAGGTTAAAGAGGGATGGTTGGCCATATTTTTAGGCTTTCTGGATTGACCGATGCGTATTAGCCGATGATAATGACATTGGAGACGAGTGCAGCAAAGCTATCGAGCGACACTTTTAAAACAAAGCTTTTACAAGAGCCAGTGACAGCCACGTCATCAGGCGAACAAACGGCATTGTATGCAAAAGATAAAGACCGTTTTCGTAAAACTATTAATATCATTTGTTACACGTGTAAAGCCAAAGGTAAAAAATCCAACTGATGTCCACAGAAGGCAAATAAATCGGCCGATGAGAAGAAAGATAATATATCGGATGGTAATGCAATGATCACATTTAGTGCTGTTTTTCTGAACGGCATATATGGAAGATGTGATTGTTACATCGATTCAGGACCAACGAGACATATAACGATGCATTGGGATTGGTTAACTGGAATGGAGAAGATCGATACACCGCCAATTCGAGCTGCGAATAATAAAATGATGAAAGTCGAATGCACTGGAGTAGTGAATTTTGGTGTGGGAACCGATAGAATGCGCAAATATTGGCAATTAACTGACGTAATGCGTGTACCGGAACGAAGCAAATTTATTATCGGTGAGCCAAATAACTGCTTGTGGAAGTTCTGTGAAATTTTCACTCGGTAAGTGCGAAATTCACAATAGTATACGTGAATTGCTAGTAACGGCGTCATGCGTTTATGGGTTCTATAAATTGGATGGCTTTCCTGGTGGCTCGAATGGTATCGCACTAGCAACGGTGAGCACAAATAATTCAGTGGAGTTGTGGCATAGACGACTTGGCCATTTGAATGTGAGAAGTCTGGATATGATGAGAAAAGGAGCGGTAACAAGACTATTATTCGTTGGCAACAGACAGAACATTGACTGTGTAATTTGTTGCAAAAGGAAACAAGCAAGAGATCCGTTCAAGCATAAAGGATCCAGCGCAAAATATTTGCTAGAACGTATGCATGGAGGTTTGGCTGGAAAAATGGAGTGCACATAGATTGGTGGAAACAGATACTCGTTAGTACTTGTTGATGATTTTAGCCGTCATACGTTCACATATTTGCTGAAGCAAAAGAATGAAATGCTTAGAAAATGCGTTTAAAATGCAAGTTGAAAACTAGACCGGCTTAAAAATAAAAACGTTACGGAGCGACAAAGGCACAGAATTCTGCTCAAATGAATTCAAAGCGTTTTTTTGCCAAAATTGGCATTCAAAAGTAAACGTCAGTGGTGTACACGCCACAGCAAAATGACTTGGCCGAGCGTACAATATGAACAATTGTTGAGAAAGCAAGATGCATGTTATACGATTCAGGCTTATCAAAACGTTTTTGGAGCGAAGCACTTAACACCGCAACGTGCGTAAAAAATTACACAGTGTCTTGTGTGCTGAAGTATCAATCACCAATGGAAATATGGACCAGAGAAAAGTCCGATATTAGTCACTCCATGGTGCTATGTTCACGAGCGATGGCGCACATTCCATCAGAGAAAAGAAAGAAATTTGATGCCAAATCGAAAGAGATCATATTTGTTGGCTATATGGACACTGTTAATCACGAGGGCTTTTCCTCGCGATACGACCGGACACCTGAGCAAGTGAGTCGCTCTGGTTCTTCACCAGAGCTGTGCGTTGGGAGAGTCCTAGTCCTACACTAGGCTCAAAGTCAGTATGTTCGGCACGTCGTCGGGTCTGGCAGCCTGTTGTTATCAATTACGCTGGCTCCCTAAGAACACGGTAGTTCAGACTCTGGTCCACCACCAGATTCCGGACATTGTAGTCACTGTGCACAACACCGCACTACACTTGCTAATCCTTGGAAGAAATGGCACCAAAGAAAAAACATCTAAGACTTAACCAAACACTTCCTGTACAAACGATGCCCACTACCAAGCAGTTCAACTAATTCAAATGACGATCTCCTTTTGACTGAACTGTAAAATTAAAATTTATTCCTCTATCTTTAATACAAAAGGTGAAATATACTAAGCTGGCTTCCAGATCCAAGCACAAGCTCCACGCGCGCGTGAAAAGTGCTGTGTATGCATATTTGCATGTATGGAAGCGATATCACGGATCAGATAGTTTGTTTAATAAATTGTTGATCACGTGGAGTCTATGATTGGATAGGGATTACATTTCCAGCCGAATTGTGATGACTAAAATAAACAATTGAAGCGGCATATGCGTGGCATAAAATTACAATAACTTTGACTGAAAATAGAAAAATACAGCTTCCTTTTAATTTTGTGTATTTTATTTATTTTTATTCTCGAAATCGATTTTCGACCGTAATCGTTCGGTCTTCTTCAGCGATTAATTTATTTTTACTCACATTCCTGCTTATATACTAGCTATGTTTAAGGAAATTTACTCTAGATCATTAAAAAGTAATTAGGGAAATTTGCTTAAGCTAATAAAAGGTAGGAAAGGTAATTTACAAAAGGGGTAGTTATAAAAATATTATTTTTACATGATTCAGAAAAGATATTATTATTTAATTAATTTAAATAGCCATGATCTGCAGTTTCCGTCATCCTGATTCATCAACTTTTTCCTTTCCCGGGTATTTGCAAGACTTTCCATCACATCCAATTCACGTGTATCTCTAGCTTCCTTGATGACTACAGCGTCCTCCATTGTTATCTCGTGTCCCTTCATGATAATATGTTCCGCTACCGCTGACTTGAAATTCGAAGTTCTTTCTTTCTTCCTTGCTGCTGCTGCTTCGCCTAGATGCTCCTTGATTCGCGGCCGATGACCCTCCTCGTTTGACCTATGTACACTTCTTCACAAGTGGGACATTCGATGCGATAGATACCAGATTTCTCGTGTGGTTCGCGCTTGTCTTCCGTTGATCCGAGAACGTTTTTGAGCTGGTTCTTGCTGCTTGATTCGATTAACCGTACAGAATTGAGCTATTCGCCGCTTGATCCGATTGCTTATGCCTTCGTGATAAGTTAGAGCCTTCCAGTATGTTCTTTCGGTATTCGCATTTGATAATGTTGATCGTCCCTGACGCTGTCTATTAATCTGGATCTTCTGTGCCATTCTCCTAATCGTCGAGCCCTTGAAGCCGTTTAGTTTAGCTGTCTCAACAATGTACCTCATCTCCTTTTCCTTAGCTTCCTTGGTTAGCGGCAAATCGAGCATCCTGTGGATCATGGCTCTGTACGGAGAAACCTTGATTTGCTGCGAATGATTTGATGTATTTGGAATCGTTCTTTGTGTGTGAGTTGCTTTCCGGTATACATCGAAAGTTATATTTGTTTGAGTCCTCCTTACTACTATATCTAGGAACGATAGTTTACCGTCTTTCTCTTCCTCCATCGTGAATACTATATTTTTGTGGGCTCCATTCAGGTCAGCAAGGACCTTCTCCACGTCACTCCTTTTCACATATGCAAACACATCGTCCACATATTGGACCCAATGTTTTGGTAACTGGCCTTTCACCATTCTTCAGCGAGATATTTATGACGAAACTAGAAGACGGACTGCAGGAGAAAGGCCAGTTACCAAAACATTGGGTCCGATATGTGGACGATGTGTTTGCATATGTGAAAAGGAGTGACGTGGAGAATGGAGCCCACAAAAATATAGTATTCGCGATGGAGGAAGAGAAAGACGGTAAACTATCGTTCCTAGATATAGTAGTAAGGAGGACTCAAACAAATATAACTTTCGATGTATACCGGAAAGCAACTCACACACAAAGAACGATTCCAAATACATCAAATCATTCGCAGCAAATCAAGGTTTCTCCGTACAGAGCCATGATCCACAGGATGCTCGATTTGCCGCTAAGCAAGGAAGCTAAGGAAAAGGAGATGAGGTACATTGTTGAGACAGCTAAACTAAACGGCTTCAAGGGCTCGACGATTAGGAGAATGGCACAGAAGATCCAGATTAATAGACAGCGTCAGGGACGATCAACATTATCAAATGCGAATACCGAAAGAACATACTGGAAGTCTCTAACTTATCACGAAGGCATCAGCAATCGGATCAAGCGGCGAATAGCTCAATTCTGTACGGTTAATCGAATCAATCAGCAAGAACCAGCTCAAAAACGTTCTCGGATCAACGAAAGACAAGCGCGAACCACACGAGAAATCTGGTATCTATCGCATCGAATGTCCCACTTGTGAAGAAGTGTACATAGGTCAAACAAGGAGGGTCATCGGCCGCGAATCAAGGAGCATCTAGGCGAAGCAGCAGCAGCAAGGAAGAAAGAAAGAACTTCGAGTTTCAAGTCAGCGGTAGCGGAACATATTATCACGAAGGGACACGAGATAACAATGGAGGACGCTGTAGTCATCAAGGAAGCTAGAGATACACGTGAATTGGATGTGATGGAAAGTCTGGCAAATACCCGGGAAAGGAAAAAGTTGATGAATCAGGATGACGGAAACTGCAGATCATGGCTATTTAAATTAATTAAATAATAATATCTTTTCTGAATCATGTAAAAATAATATTTTTATAACTACCCCTTTTGTAAATTACCTTTCCTACCTTTTATTAGCTTAAGCAAATTTCCCTAATTACTTTTTAATGATCTAGAGTAAATTTCCTTAAACATAGCTAGTATATAAGCAGGAATGTGAGTAAAAATAAATTAATCGCTGAAGAAGACCGAACGATTACGGTCGAAAATCGATTTCGAGAATAAAAATAAATAAAATACACAAAATTAAAAGGAAGCTGTCTTTTTCTATTTTCTGTTGGAGTATTTTGTGAAGGCGAAAATGAATTCGATTACAAATACAATAACTTTGTTGCAACTGAAAGGAAATACATTGTTGCACTTCAAAACCAATGAATGAAATTAGATGGAGTTTAGATTTCAAAATTATTGATTAAATTTAAATTAGAAAAGGGTTGAGATTCAACAGGCACAAAAATGAGTTATCGATTGATGGATGCAGAGACCAACCGGACGATAGCGAGCAGAGTCGCCAAAATCTATGGAAATGGTAACAATTTGTGCAATTCGAATAATGATAACGAATATTTTGAGCATATTGCAGTCGAATCGTCCGAGTGTGAACAAAGTGACTGTGAAATCCAATTGTGTCTGAGTCAATTAGAATCGATGGCATGCACCTTGGCCCGAACAAAGTTGCCATTGACCCTGCGAGCAATCAGGATAGAAGTGATGCTGCAAATCAATCTGAAATTGATGGGGCAAATGAAACGATTACAAATGCAGCAGCAGAAGACGATGGTGTGAATAGTGTGGAAACGGGCCACAATGATACGTCAACGGGCGATACCATGTATGATGATGCAATAAGTGACAATGAATATGAGGCCGATGAAACTGTTGTAGCAGCATCAACGCCACTTCGATCAGCATGAACCACTAGACCTGTGCAATGCTATGAAGTGGCCAATTTTGCTGATACCGCAATAAACGATGAGCCGTTTACAGTGAGTCAAGCTTTAACTAGTTGTGAAAATTAACAATGGCAACAAGCAATGGTAGAAGAATATCAGTCATTAATGAGCAATCACACTTGGGATCTCGTTAAATTGCTAAATGGTTGCAAAGCCATAACAAATAGATGGGGTTTTAAACGAAAAACCTATTCAGCTGGTAAAGTTGAAAGATACAAAGCAAAGCTAGTAGCAAGTGGCTGTAGTCAAAGGCAAGGAATCGAGTATGTTGAAACGTTTTCGCCGGTAGTCAGATGCTCATCACTTCGTATGCTAATAGCATTAGCTGTAAAAATTGGGCTCCAAATCGATCCATCCAAATGAATGTTGTTACCGCATTCCTCTACGGTGACATTAAAGAAACAATTTATATGCAACAACCGGAATCGTTTGAAGACGGCACTGATCGAGTATATCGTTTGAAGAAATCACTATATATAGTAGACTGGCGCAAGCTAGCCGCATGTGGATCATCAAATCAAATAAAGTGTTGGTGCGTGCTGGTTTTTATCGTTGCAAAAAGGCTGCATGCATATACGTGCGTCGAGAGGGAAAATCAATTGTTGCAGTGTATGTTGATGATTTGCTGAGTTTTTATAACAACAATGAGAGGAAAGATCAACTGAAATCAACATTGAAGAAGAATTTTTCCATGAAAGATCTCGGAAAGGCATCGAACGTGCTGAACATTCAAATAGAATATGATCGTCGCAATGGTGTGTTACAACTAAATCAACGAGAATACACCGAACAAGCATTTTTTTTTGTTTTTTTTTTTATGGTAGGGAGGTGAAGGCATTTACGCCCGTCGAGTCTGGCAGTGTGGGACTCCCATGGAGGATACCCTTGGATTACCCACTAAACACCTCCCCTGTCAATCTGAGAACCTAGCCTGGAACCGTTTGACACATTACTTCGGGCTAAGCCTCATTTCTCTACGCGTGTAGGTGCCACCGGGCTACAGGGATCCCTTTTCCAACGGAAGGATGGGAAGGGAGAGGGATTTCTAGAAAAGAGACCCCTCCGCCCTGGACGCCTCCAGGCGCTCATATATTTTCCTTTTTATCTTAAGGACTGCCCGAGCGTAATGTGCCACACAGTTCCATTTGTCAACGGATGTGAGCATCTCTCCAGTGAGTTCATCCGGAGAGAGATCTCCCATTTCTTCAATGAGGTCACCGCGCTGCCTTTCCCACCTCTTGCATACAAAAAATGTGTGGTAGGCATCATCGACCTCTCCAGCACAGAATATGCAGTCAGGAGACCGTGACTTACCAATCTTGTGCAGGTAAGACCGAAAGTATCCATGTCCACTCAGTAGCTGAGTTAGATAGAAGTCAGTCTCACCATGCCTTCGATTGAGCGACGACCTCAGGTCACCAATAAGGCGTGCGGTCCACCTACCTTTTGTATCGCTCACCCAGGACTGTTGCCAATCACTGAGTGAGCGTTCTCGTTCTTCGTGGGCGACAGCATCTCTGTCGCATTCGTTCCTCCGCAGGTAGATTCTGCGGCGCTCCTTGGCAAGGAGGGCAATGGGTATCACTCCTGCGATGACCAGCACTGCCGACTCCGAGACAGTCCGATATGCAGATGCGATCCGCAGCGCTCCCCGTCGCTGCACCTGTGTCAAGCGCCTTCGATACAGCCCCTTGTTGAGAGCCTCACACCATATCTCCGATCCGTACAACAGCACAGATTGTACTGCACTCATCAGAAGTCTCCTTCTTGATGAGGTGGGACCCCCTATGTTGGCCATTAGCCGGCTGAGAGCCGAAACACTCGCTGCAGCCTTGTCAGCTATTGCCCTGATTTGCTCGGAGAAACGCATCTTCGAGTCGATCAAAATGCCCAGGTACTTTGCTGCTAGTTTGGTCTCAACGAGTGCTTCCCCAATGTTGATCATAATTACTCTAGGGACTCTCTTCTTTGTCAAGATGACTACTTCGGTTTTCTCCAAAGCTAGGCTGAACCCGCGAGCAGTCATCCAGCCCCTCACTCGGCCCATTAGCATACCCAGTCTGAGTTGCGCTTGTTCAACAGTGCGTCCCGCAACTAGCACCGCGACATCGTCTGCATAGCCGATCAAGCGCGACTCATCCGGCAGCTCGATTCTCAGTAGCCCGTCGTACGTGATGTTCCACAGGTCTGTGCCAAGGATGGAGCCTTGTGCAACACCCGATGTAACTTCCATCCTCCGCCGACCCTCCTTCATCTCATAGAGCAGGCTCCGGTCTGTCAGGTAGTTCTTCAAAATCCGCATCAGATATTCTGGAACTTGAAAAGAGTTTTCCAGTGCTTCCAGAATATCCGCCCATCTAGCGGAATCGAAGGCGTTTCTGACGTCAACCATCACGAGCAACACAACCCTTTTGTTTGACTGGCAGTGAGCGTCCGCTCTTTGGACAGCGCTCACTACTTCCGCTATCGCGTCAATAGTGGAGCGACCTGCTCTAAAACCATACTGCCGTGGAGATAGGTCCCCGGCAGAACGGACCGCGTCAGTAAGTCTTCCCTTGATGAGTTTCTCGAGCACTTTCCCAGCCATGTCTACATACATAACGGGCGGTATGCAGACGCCAACTCGGAATTTCCCTTCCCCTTGCTGATCAGTACGAGCCTCGCCACTTTCCAGCGTTCTGGAAATACACCTTCGTAAAGGCAAGCGTTGAACATACTGAGCAACAAGTCAGGACAAAGCTTGTAGACAAGCTGCAAAACCTCAGCAGGAACGCCATCTGGTCCCGGTGCCTTCCTTGCTTTCATGGATAGAATCGCCTGCTCCAGTTCCATCATTGTGAAAGGTGAGCATTCTATTGGTGTTTGTGCATGAGCTGAATCGACACGGACAGGGTGCGTGGAGAATAGTGCCCGTACGATCTCGTCCATCTTCTCTGCTTCATGTAAGCAGGGCTTCCGTTGGGCACCAAGTTTTCGCATGACCAGCTTGTAACCTAGGCCCCACGGATCCCTATTTACATCGTCCACGAGATCTTGCCAGCATCGGGCCTTGCTCTTGTTAATAAGCCTGCGAAGATATTTCCTGCCGGACCTGTATGCTGCAAGCCTAGTGTCTGCCTCCTCCCGTGTTCGCGCCCGCTAGGCCTCTCGCCGAAGTTTGTGACACTCGCTTCTTTGTTCGGCGATCTCATTTGACCACTAGTATACTGGAGGCTTACCGTGTCGGGGTCTCCGACGGGACATGCAGTTATGATGTTACTCATAGTTGAGTTCACCAAGTCCTTGGCTGTAGGCCCTCCACTCCCTGGTGGAGCTCCCAGCAACGGTGCGCCTGCCGTAAGCGCGTTAGCGAACCTTTCAACGTCCATCCTCCCAGTCCTCCATCCGAGGATTGAAGTTTGGGCACATGCACGCAGAGTGGCACCGTCGTGAATTTCAACAGCTATATACTGGTGATCACTAGCCAAGTAGTCCTCTAGTACTCGCCAGTTGTGTACTCTAGGTACCAGGGACTCCGAAGCGAGTGTCACATCGGGTATGGTTCCAACGCAACCCCAGCGGCGGAAAGTAGGGGTGTTACCAGTATTTAGGACCAAAAGCGCTGTTCTGGCCGCAATGTCCAAGATTTGCTTTCCCCTTGAGTCGGATTGTGGCATACCCCATTCAATGGCTCTAGCGTTGAAGTCTCCCCCGACCAGCATGTGGCCCTCTGTGTTCGAGACAGCGTCCTCACGGGCATCGAGTTTGGTTCGAAAGGATCGCATTGCCTCGTTAGGCGTCAGATAAACACTGAAATATGTTATCCCTGAACACCGCACCCACACAAAACCATCCCCGCGTCCATGGCCCTGCACCTGAAGGCGGGCGCTGTCTCGAACCCAGATGGCCGAGGTACCAGATTCGTCAGGGTACCAGGCTTGCGAGTCCTTGTTATGATGTTGCTCGCTCAGCAACAGCAAGACAGCTTTCTTATCCCTCGCAAACTGCTCAAGTAGGTCCTGGGTGTTTGTGATTCGGTGCAAATTGACCTGCAGGATACGGATCATTTGAGTATCGATTTGGCTTTAGTTAGGGCCTCCTTGAAAACCCAGCATCTCCCTGTCCCCGGCTCATGTTTGAGGTCGCCGGGTGCTAGCTTAGCATCCTTGCAAAGAATGCATTTTGCCTCGTTCGTGCACTCCTTCCTTTTGTGCCCCGTTTCACCACATTTGTAGCACAGAGATCTCCTGTCGGGTCCCCTACAGCCATACGCGGTGTGTCCGTATTCGAGGTATCTGAAGCAGCAGATAGGGATCGCTCTTCTCCGTATCCTGCAGATCACCCAACCTATCTTAATTTTGCCCTTCGCCAGGATTTGCTGGGCGTCTTTATCAGCTAGTTCGACAATAGCCATGCGTTGCCCCCTTGTGTTTTCACGTGTCAATCTTGCCTTGACTGCACTTAAGCTGGGGAACTCCCTCCTAATGGCATCCTCTACTTCAGCTTTGTCCGTGACGCAGTCGAGGTCCCTAATTTCCAGGGTGGCCATTGGTTCGAGCGAGGCAACCGTTGCCGCATCTCCAAGAACCTTTTGAACCGCGTCACGGAATGCATCTTTGTTTGTGGCCTCTGGCCCGAATTCCACCAGCAGGCCACCGGTCCGGGTTGGTCGAACTGCTTTGATGGCAGCTTTGGTGTCGTCTGGCTTGACCGCTCCTTTAATTTCACGGAGGACATCTGCGTAGGTTCGGCCCTTAGTGAGTTCAATAAGCAGTGCCTCTCGCAAGGGTTTGCGCCGCGGTTCGCTTTTTGTTTTCTGCGGTATATCGGGGGTTCTTTGTTCTTTTTTTGTGGTTGAGCTCTTTGTCTGTTTTTTCTAGGAGCAGCTTTTTGGCCGCTTTTTTCGCTGCCTTGTTTCGCACCACATGAAACTCCTCGCCTGGAGTGACAACTTCGTTTATGGTCTCGTCCTTCCTCCTTTTCTCACGGTCGCCTTCAATTGGGCTACCGGCCATTCTTTTGCTGCTGCTAGGACCCACTGATGCCTCGAGGGAGAGCGTGTCTTTTTGGTGCTTTTCGGTTGCAAGCCACCTCCGCCTGTAGTGCGTTATGCGGCCAAAAAGCTCCTCCAGTTCAAGAATGCCATTCCTGACACTCTTGCCTATGTTTTTCTGCACTTCGCAGGCAGCCCTCACTTGTTTAACGATAGTCCCTGCTTTCCGAGTAAGCCGCTCCTCTTCGGTGCGGTCAAGGGCGATTGTGTTATTTGGCGCCACCTCTTGGGAGAGGCCCCCGTTTCCTAGCCCTTTTTCTTCTATCGCTTGGATCGCGTTTGAAGTGGCGTCGGCCGACGGCAAAACTTCTCCCTCCCCCAGTCTTACACTGGCCTCTGTTGGTGTCGCAGCTTGATCCGGATTGTGTACGTCTTGCGCTGGACGCTCCGGGGTGCGCATAGTCCTTCTACTGCGCCCAAAGGCCGCAATGATGCCAGGTTGCACAACGCACTCTGCCTTCTTTCGTTCGTTAGTCCGTCTGTCGTCTGTCTCCGATCATTTAACCTGTGATGTTGACTTTGACAGTGTTTCTGGGGTTTGCTGCCTCCCCCCGCAATCGGTGACTTGTTTTATCGGTGTTCTTGCCAGCAGCGGTTTTTGCCTGAAAGGATTCTCCGTGCTAGCGTCCTGTTTGCTTGTAGTTATATCTGTTACAGAAGCCAAGTTCACCACTTCTATAACATTGCAGGCGCTGGATGACGACGGCCGGGAGCCTGCTCGCTCACTACCCTCTGCCGCCGGTACTGGGGATCCGACCCCCTGCACCGTAATTTGGTTCCCCTTGTGGACCTGCATAGTTTGGTTTTCTGTCTGGGTTTCCGTTCCCATAGCTTTTTACCTACTGCCAGGATATATGCATAATTGATGACGCCATATATTTCGTCATGTCACAGTGAAGATCATTGACACTCAGGTATTTGTCCTGAGACTCTCCCTTCACTGCCGACCATTGTCCACGGCTGCTTATTGGTTATTCCCAGCGAACCTTTCGAGAAAGGTCTGCCCCTATCCACTACCCTGGGGACGCGTTTGGCTCCCCGGTCTGGGGGCACTATCGATAAATCGATAACCAAACCGAACAAGTATTAAGGCGATTCAATATGTTCGTATGTGAAGTTGTAAGGAAATGTCACCATCAACCGATGAGCAGCGTGAACATGTTCAAAATGTATATTACCATATCAAGAAGCGGTTGGCAGCATTTTATATTTGGCACAATGTACACGGCCAGATATTTCGATCAGCACTACCAATGCAAGTCAATTTATCAAAATTACGTATTGGCACATTCAAAAGCAATTAAGCGTGTTTTGCGCTATTGAAAAGGTACATTGAATTGCAAATTAACATATTCACGAGATGGCAAATACGAACAATTGTTACTTAAATTACTTTTATGTGGAATTGTTTGCAGCTACATAAATGGGTTGCATATTTTGAATAATAATTTTTCTGAAAAATTATTAGAGAAGAAAAATGTTAGGAAAAGGTGGTTTCGACGTGTGCACTAATTCTCCTCACGCCATCACTCTTAGATACACACCGGTGATGGCGACCACCATGCTCAGAGGTGAGGGAGTTGATTTTGTGTGTATCTAAGAGTGATGGCCTGAGGAGAATAAGTGCACACGTCGAAACCACCTTCTTCTAACATTTTTCTTCTCTAATAGTTTTTCAGAAAAATTATTATTAAAAATATGCAACTCATTCATGTAGCTACAAAGAATTCCATAAGTAATTTATATTTTGGCTTTATTCGCAAGAACAAACCTTCCCGTTAGTTGTGAAATACAATTTCATTCATATGGCTGCTACGGCTGGCGTGACAGTAGGCCATCCTCCCAGCCCAATTTTCCCAGACATTACTGATGGTGTCGGGCCCTATCTGAGCAATGGTTTGTCTAATATTTAATTTCAGTGCTTGTATCGTTTGTGGATTCTCCGCATACCATCGATCTTTCACAGCATGCCATAAAAATAAGTCCAACGGTATCAAATCGCAGCTTCAAGGCGGTAAATTAACATCGCCAAGGTGGCTGATTATACGATTTCCGAATTTTATGCGTAAAAGATCGATTGCTTGATGAGCTGTATGGCATGGCGCGCCATCCTGTTGAAACCAAAGGTCAGTCAAGTCCAAATCCTCAATTTCCGCCCACAAAAAGTCGTTTAGCATGCCTCTAGCGCTCCCCATTGTTGACCGAACCAGCATTTCCAGCCTCTTTTTCAAAGAAAAACGGTCCAATGATGCCACCACTCCAGAATCCACACCACACTGTTACTCGCATAGAATGCATTGGCTGCTTGACAATCACGTGTAGATTTTCCGAGCCCCAGATGGGGCAGTTTTGTTCGTTAACATAGCCGCCGAGATGAAAATGTGCCTCATCAGAAAAGATGATTTTTGTGAAAAATCGGCATATAGTTCTATTTCAATATTTCCCAACGTTGTTTAAGCGTAAATTAATTCATTTCGTTCCGCGGAAGGTTAATACTGACTCACCAACATCATTTTGAGCGCGAAACAGCTGTCAGTGTCAAAATAACATGTGATTTAAAAAGAAACTACTATATCGTATCATTAAATGAACGCTCCCTTAAATTCTTTAATGAACTGTTGATGTCAAAATGTTAGTTAAAGTCAACATTTTTATCACGGTAAAGCGTTTGGAAATCATTAAAAATTACTACCAAATAACTTTAAGAGCGCTTACTCCAACTGACGGCAAATTGACTCAAGAATTAAAGCCACTTGATCATTTGAAACGCCGAAACTTCTCCAACTGGGCCCTGAAGAAAATGAAGAATTTAATCGAATCGATCATCTTCAGCGATGTAACTCATTTCTGGCTCAGTGGCCCTGTTTATAAGCAAAACATGTGTTATTGGTCAGCAACAAATCCACATGTGCTTCTTGAGTTATCATTGCATCCGCAAAAAATTACTGTTTGGTGCGGCTTTCACGCCGGAGGTGTGATTGGGCAACTCCGCCGTAGACGCTCCCAAGCCCTTTTGAGAAAGGAGGAGGGAGCCCCTGATGCCCCTGATGCCCCTGACCCACAGCTTCTATGATTCCACACCCCAAACCCCCAATTAAATGGTAGTAAATGCTCTCGGGGTCGCACATTGGGTTTACTGGTTCCCCAATAATGGGACATTAAATATCGAGAAATGCTAATAACTGTTAATACATCGATAGCTCTGCTACTATCTCCTACATATACCACCTTTGTGGAGAGGTAAGAGGGTGAAGCTGAAACTTCCGTGCCTGATAACGGAATCGACGTAATAACCATGCCGCCGGAATGGAGGTTGGATGATGGGCTAACCATAGCATACTCATGTAGTATCCACACTCAATCCACCCTGCGGGAAAATCCGAACACAAGCCGAACAGCGTGCCATAAATCTTCGGTAGCAGGTAGGTAGGTAAATGGTGACGAGAGGATTGGCGCGAAAATAAACACGTGCTACGATGAGAGATTCAGGATTACCATATCTTAAAAAATCAATAACTTTGCAGACAAACAAATTCGTTCCATGCAATCTTTTAGTTTTTTATTAGGATGTGCCAGCAATCCCATGTTCTGAAATGCGTAAAAGAACACGTGCGCCTGCAATTTTATTTGCTTTTTGCTTTGTTTCTTGAACGCGCCAGGCCTGGGCTCAGGTGACGTGCCCCGAGTCAGCTGACATGCCCCGGATCAGCTGACCGGCCCCTGGGAAAATTCTGAAAGTGTGCAACACAGGGTGAATGGAAGGTGTGGGTACTAGGTGAATATACTATGGGGCTAACTCCCCATCCCTGGAAAACCTTAAAATGTTTCGAAACCTGCAGATCGGCCTTGGAATGGATTGGAATCATGGCAACGACCTTGCAAACGAAAAAAGGACTATGGTGTTGGATCCTGGAATGTCAGATCACTTAATTACCCTGGCGCTGTTAAGGACCTTTTACAACAGGCTAGTCAATATAAATTAAACATACTGGCAAGCCAAGAAATTAATCGGACTGGAAATGTTGTTCAAGGTATGAGATCGCACACAATATTCAAAAGTGGGAAGCCTACTGGAAAACGAGAATCCGGAGTGGCCTTCATTGTTGATAGGGAGTTTAAATCGCACGTTATTGATTTTAAGGTAGTCAATGAACGGTTGTGTGCGATCCGTATAAAAGTAAAATTCTTCAAAATCTGGCTGATTAATGTTCACACCCCGGCCAAAGAAAAGGATGAAAAAACGAAGGAAACGTTCTAGAATCACCTGGAAAGACTGGTTGACTCATTGCCTACAAACGACAATAAAATAGTTCTGAGTGATTTCAACGCTAAGGTTGGCAATAAGCTATCTCATCGGAGAACGGCTGGAGGATATAGCCTCCACGATGAAACAAGTGACAACAGCCTGCGCCTGATTGACTTTGCATGTAGCTGAAATTTAGTTATACGTTCGACTTGCTTTCCACATCAACGCATTCATAAAATCACCTGGGTTTCGCCGGATGGCAACACACAAAACCAGATCGATAATGTTCTGATCCAGCATACTTGACGTCCGTACATACTGAGGAGCCAATTGTTACTCAGTTCATTACTTGATCAAACTAATCTATTGATGTCTAATGTCAAAGGCATATTCGGTAAAGACCAGCCCGCTAAAAAATTTGACATCGAAAGGCTCCAAACACAGAGACCCTCGACAACCAGCCTATTAGGACCGTGGTAGAACAGACGATCGGACATCAAGCCTGGCACAAGAGAAATGAATGGTTCGATGATGAGTGCCAGAAAGTGTTCACCAAAAAGAATCAGGCGTACAAAGAATACGTAGATAGGAAAACCAGGACAAAGAGAGAACACAATGAAAATCTCAGAAAAGTAGCGAATAAGATCATTAGGATTAAGAAAACAAAATACTATGACCACCAATTGAGGAGTATAGATGTAAGCCTAGCGCGCATTAACACAAGACAAGCATACAAAGTAGTAAAAAGCCTGAAACGTGGTTATCAGCCCGAAACCACAGTCTGTCATGATGACATCGGCAATATCATCACTGATGAAACCAAGATTGAGAAAAAATGGGCATCATATTTCAAGAACCTCCTTAATCCTCCGCTCAGCTCCAGAATTTTGGAGCCTATAAATCGGATTATACGCCAACAGGTTTATTGGGGAGTGTCAAGGTGGTTTTAGAGTAGGTAGATTGACGATAGACCGATTGTTCACAGTCAAGCTGGTACTTGAAAAGTGCTGGGAGTTCAACATAGACTAAGCAAGCATACGACACTATTGATCCAGCCAAATTAGTCCATCTTACCAAAATAACAATGACGTCAACGACCTCCCAAGTCTGCATCAAAAACCAACTCACCAATGCCTTTGACACAAATATCGGACTAACACAGGCAGATGATCTGGCCCCATTGCCATTCGATTTGGCTCTGGAGTACGTCATAAAGAAGCTAGCTGTCGAGATACATTACTATACTAGTCGAGCCAAGTAGAAGCCTATACGGACGACATCAAAAGTATTTCACGGTCATTAACAACTGCCAAAGCACTTTTCCTGAAACTCGACAACGAATCAAAACTAGTAGGGCTGCAAATCAATGTAAATAAAACAAAGCTCATGGCGCAGTCAAGGAAAAATACCTCAAGCACACAAAATATCACAGTTGGCGAATGCAGTATCGAAAATGTTGGCGAATTTGTGTATTTAGGCGCCAAAATAACGAAAACGGGTAATGAAAGAGACGAAATATGCCGTATAATATAGCTCGCAAATAAAGTACTTTATTCAGTATTGACGATCTTGAAGACCAGTTGCATATAAAGGAAAACAAAGCTCCAAGTATACAGATCTGTGATAAGATCTGTGTTATACTATGGGTATGAAACATGGACGCTAACCCGAGCATCTGTAAATATATTGAACGCCTTTGAGCGACGGGTCCTGAGGCGACTAACCGGAGCGAAACTAGATGGGGACCAATGGCAAATTCGATACAACCCAGAGCTGTATGAAATTTTTGACGAGCCGGAAATCTCAAGGGTTGTAAGACTGGGAAAACTGCAATGGGCTGGCCACATGAATTGTATGGACGAACAACGGATACCCAAAAAAGTTTTCGTTAGGAGAACTGAAGGCTGGAGACCAGTTGGGAAACCGAGGAAACGGTGGTCTGACTCGATCCACGAAGACAGTTCATCGCTGCCGGAGGTTTCAACGATTGTAAGACTGCGGAAGCTGCAATGGACTGGCCACATGAATTGTATGGACAAACAACGGATACCCAAAAAAGTTTTCGTTAGGAGAACTGAAGGCCGGAGACCAGTGGGGAAACCGAGGAAACGGTGGTCTGACTCGATCCACGAAGACAGTTCATCGCTGCTCGGATTTCGAAATAGGAGGACGTAATCATTGGACCGAGACAGTTGGAGGCGATATTTGCAGGATGTGAAGGCCCGAGAGGGGCTGTAGTGCTAAGAAGAAGAACATATATATATATATATATATATATATATATATATATATATATATATATATATATATATATATATATATATATATATATGTATATATATATATATATATATATATATATATATATATATATATATATATATATATGTGCATATTATATATATATATATATATATATATATATATATATATATATATATATATATATGTGCATATTTATATATATATATATATATATATATATATATATATATATATATATGTGCATATTTATATATATATATATATATATATATATATATGTGCATATTTATATATATATATATATATATATATATATATATATATATATATATATTGTCACGTGTTATGGTTCGCGGCCAATAATTTTAATGTTCCGGGAAAGTGAAAACGCACTATCTTTTAAATTAAGTCAAAAGAGCACTCCACACTTATCGGAGTTCTTACTATTGCGGTTATACTGTATCTCCCCATTCATTCAGCTCGGCTTTATAAAGGGTCTCTAGTCATTCAATCCATTTCTCGTACATTGGCAAACTACCTGGAATATTCGACCAATCCTGAATGGCCGCAGTGACGTCACTTTCAGATATTGATCATGCTTGGTGGGTTCTTGTGCTTTTGAGTGCATTTGTTTGTTGATCATCATGTTCTTAATAGTTGCGAAAACAATTGCGACAGTAGCTCGCAGAATTATTTGTACTTGTAACGATATATATATATATATATATATATATATATATATATATATATATATATATATATATATATATATGTATATATATATTTATATATATATATATATATATATATATATATATATATGTATATATATATATATATATCGTTCGCGGCCGATAAGTTTAATGTTCCGGGAAAGATAAAACGCACTGTCTTTTTAAATTCAGTCAAAAGAGTTTATTTACTAAGAATGTAAAATAATTAATTTCCCTACTTTACGAATCGCACTTCAATTTACATTTCACTTGTCTATCAATTTATGTTACAAGTGTCTTCAAGTATTTCAGGAAAATCTTTTACTTCACTATCAGTCAATATCGCCTTTAATTCACGTTCTACTAAATATTATCGCCGTTTTAATATCGCAGTTTTTATGACTACTATATATTCATTCATTCAGCTCGGCTTTATACAGGGTCTCTTGTCATTCAATCCATTTCTCGTATATTAGCGAATGATCTGACGAGAACTATCTGGGATATTCGAGAAATTCTGAATACCCACAAACCCGTCACTTGCTTACTTTCAGAAATTGATCATGGATCTACTTGGTCCATTCTTGTGCTTTCGAGTACATACTTTTGACGTCATTCGTTTATTTTTCTTGGATGCTTTTTTTCAATCAATATCGATTATGACGTTATTAACAGTTGCGACAACAATTGCGACAGTAGTTCGCGCCACCTCAGTTATTTTCGCCCCGAAAAGATGTGTCGCCAGTGGTAGTTATCTCCCTGGATGTAATATAGGGCAAGACGGTCCAGCTGCACGATTTTCATTTTGGTTCTCAGCTTGCAGTGTTGCTGTATGCGATATACGACGTCGTTGATTCGCTTTGTAGCTCGGTATGGTCTCTCCCACTTATGCTGCAACTTCGAAGACCTACCCTTCCGCCGTTGTGGGTTATATAACCACACCAAGTCAGCTTGCTGGAAGCCGTAGAATTTGCCTTTAGATCATACCTAGTCTTCATACGGTCAGTAGCCGATTCAAGGTGTTTTCACACTATCCAATGTATCTGGTTCAATCGTTGCCTTATCTCACTTACATACTCCGGGAGCGTTTGGGCTTTCTCAGGGGTGTCCCGGACTTTATATCAGCCGGCAGACGAACAGTCTTTCCAAAAATGACTTTGGCTGGTGTTTCGCCCGTCGATGCATGTTTGGCAGCTCTTTACGCCATCAAGAATAATGGGGTGTGCTGGTCCCAGTGCCTTTGTTTCTTGTCAACCATCTTGGCCAGGTGCACATTGAGTGTGCCGTTGAAACGTTCGACCACTCCATCGGATTGGGGATGGAGCGATGTTGTACTCGTTTTCCGTATTCCCAGCAGCTCGCACATTTCGCCATAAACTAGTGACTCAAAGTTTCGGCCTTGATCCGAATGTAGTTCACAAGGTACGCCGTACCTACTGACCCAACTTAACACTAGCTGTTCGGCTACAGTTGTTGCTTCCTGGTTGTAAATGGGGTACACACACGTTAAAGGTTTGCATTTGTCCTCTCAGTCGTCACTTCAGACCTTTTGACGGAAGCGCAAATTGTGCATCTACGAAACCAGTCCTCTATGTCTTCCCGAGCGTAGAGCCAGTAGAACCTTTCCTGCAATTGCTCTAAGGTCTTGTTAACACCAAGGTGACCTCCCAAGGATCCTTCATGCATTTCCTTAACCACATCATGGATTCAGCTTTTGGGAAGTATAGTTTGCATCCTATAGGGGCTGAAGGGAGTTCCACTGTGCCCAATAACTTTTCAGGGTGGCGCTCTGCATCGACACGTCCTTCCACTCAGGCCATCCAGTTGTCTCCTTCCATACGAGTAATGGTCCGATGTCTTCATCGGCTAGCTGGGCATTTCGAATCTCCTCGAATGACCAGCCTTCATCGAATTCGATCAACGGTCGGCTCCTTTTCCTCAATCCGTTGGCAATGCTTGCAGTTAGCTGGACATGAACGACGAAATAGGGCGTCAGCATTTCCATGAACTCTGCCCTTCAAATGAACAATTTTTTAGTCGTATAACTGCAATCTTTCGATACATCTCGAAACTTGTCCCTCGGGGTTTTTGAAGTTAAGGAGCCATCTCAGTGATGCATGGTCTGTTCGGTGTACTTGTGAAACTACTTGGTGGCGTCTTTTGTAGACAATAGCTCCTTCTTAGTCACGCAGTAGTTCTTCTCACTTTTTGAGAGAACTCGACTGTAATACGAGAGGACTCTTTCTTCGCCATCGATCTGCTGGGAGAGTACACCACCCATCGCCGTTGCTTGCATCGGTGTCAACTACAACCATTTTCCCGGGTTTTGAATATGCCAGCACGGGTGATTCACACTGCTTCTTCTTCAAGGTCTCAAAGGCTGCCTGGCGTTTGTTCATTCCAAACATACGGAGGAAGGAGAACACACAATTCGATAGACGATTGAGTGAAATAAAAGTATTACCTATACACAATTATTTTCTTAATCTAAATAACCCATAATTTCTCTGAAATTTTGTATTGGTGCTACCAACATATTTCTACGGCAATTTCAAATCACGACTGACAGTCATTTTCTTGGAGCAATAATTAATACAAACATTTGATTGGAAACCAAAGCACAAGCACATAAAATTCATCAAGAATCGAATGAGGACTCTCTGATGAGGATGCCAAACAAATCAGTTTTACTCTTGGAGCTTTCCATAAAATATGCATGTGAGTAAATACAAATTATGCTTATATATGTACATATGAACATACATTTGCATTCATATGATGAATTTGTGAGACAAGTCGTATCACATCTTGTTATAGCGTTTCATATAACATAAATAGATAGCAAGGGCACGTGTTGGGCGTACGAAATGAACATTCTCATTTGCGTATAATTGTTGTGCGTGCCAAAATCATCCCTGAAGGAACTCAACAATGTAGCACAGTATCAAGGATATTGCATACCTCCTTAAGTGTATTTACGTGGCTGGAAAATCTTTGGGGTGAATTTTCAATATTATATAAATTTTAATTGATGAATACATTGGTTGTGTTTGATATTCAAGTATTTATGGCAAAATATGCTACAGTAGATAAATTTTATCAATGATTTGCTTATGCGCATTTCAGATCTTTTGTTTTTCTATTTAATGATGCACAGTAAATGAGACGAAATGCAAAATTGAGTACGTAGTATTGAAATATAAGAGATTGCTATAGGAATAGCCAATTAGAAAATGGCAAAGTGAAATACACACTCAGAATGAGAGCACTTTTGATATAATAGAGGCGATGGCATTGAATTTTCTCTGATTCGTAAGTTGGTTTATAGCTACGAGGACCTTTACCTACACATGAGCTTTTAATTCAATCTAATAAATTAAAAGTGGAAATCTCGAATTTCTTGAATCACATAATTCAAAATAATAAGACGGCAAATGAAGACGTGAAGGAGAAATTGTTTATGCAATAAGGAAGCATTCTGCGACGTAGTAAAGAAAGTCCTTGGCAAAAGTGCAACTATAGCCTCGATCGAGCCGATGGCAATGACTGAAATAAGAGACATCTAGCCGAGGTAGAAGAGGCCATCAAAAGGGAGCTCCCTAGCGTCGGAAGGACCAAAGCGAGGCTGACACCAGGAAACCATAGAAGACAACGCAAGGCCATAATTGACTTGATCGAAAGGGAACAATTTCTGAACAAGAGCAAAACACGAATAGGGTGGGTTGTTTGTAGGATATGGCGAAGAGCAATGCCTCTGGTCAAACAGCACATGTATGAAAAGGACCGCATAGGAGTCCCCTATGTTACAAATGCGTTGAAATGGGACATAACAAAAAGAGTGTACAAAGGAAGCACAGCGTATTCTTTGCATGCTAATCCAAGACCGAATGTTGGGCACGTCTTTGGATCAGGGAAATGTCAGGTTTTCCAGAAAGCCCTAGCCAAGTCAAAATCAGAACTTCGATGACCGGTATCCTGCAGCTAAATGTACACCACAGTTCAACCGCCCAAAATCTGCTTGAGCATCGGGGGACATGACTGCTGAGTGAGCAACACCATGATACTGGTACTGCCACCGTCTGGGTTCGGAACAGTGATCTCCAAGCAGAGAGCTGTGGACGGGAGGGGAAAATGAATCTTAGAAATGGCAGCCAGGACGGCGGCTTTCCGCCATATTGGCTGTGAAGGACCTACATGGGACGTGACATTCGCCTTTTTTTTGTGGTAGGGACGTGAATGCCATTTATGCACAGAGTGTGGGACTCCCATGCTCGCAAGAAAGCGACTGGACTACTCACTAAACACCTCCCCTGTCAACCTGGGAACCCAGCCTGGAACCGTTTGACACATTACTTCGGGCCAGTTCTCGTTTTGTTACGCCGTGAGGCGCCTTCAAGCTGGGGAGTCCCTTTCCTAGCGGGAGGGGAAAGAGGAGGAAGTGCCCCCCAGTCCCAGCGCCCCTGGCTGCAGTGAGTCCCTCTTATATTTTAGGACTGCCCGAGCATAATGTGCCACCTGGTTCCATTTGTCAAACGATTCGAGCATCACCGCAACTATATTATCCGGGGTGAGCTCTCCCGTTTCCCTGTAGAGTTCCCTTCGCAGCCCGACCCATTTTGTACACGCAAAAAATATGTGACAGACATTGTCCTCCTCTCCTGAGCAAAAGCGACAATCGGGAGACCGTGACTTACCAATCTTGTGCAGGTAAGACTGAAAACAACCATGCCCGCTCAAAAGCTGGGCCAGATAGAAGTCAGTCTCACCGTGCCTTCGATTTAGCCACGATCTCACATCCGAGATGAGGCGCGCAGTACACCTTCCCTTCGTGCAACTGACCCAAGACTGCTGCCAATCGTTGAGCGAGCGCTGTCTCTCCTCGCGGACAACCATCTCCGTCGCATCCTTGTTTTGGCGCAGGTAAATAGCGCGGCGCTCTCTAGCAAGGAGAGCGACAGGTATCACGCCTGCAATAACTCTCACCGCCGAATCAGAGACTGTTGGATACGAAGATGCAATTCTCAGTGCTCCTCTTCTCTGTACCTGTGTCAAACGTTTTCGGTATACCTCCTTGCTGAAAGCGTCGCCCCATACCTCTGCTCCGTACAGTAGCGCTGGCCCTACAGCACTCATCAAGAGGCGTCTTCTTGACGGGCTGGGTCCCCTTACGTTGACCATAAGTCGACTCAGAGCCAATATTCCCGAAGCAGCCTTCTCAGCCGTTGCCCTGATTTGTTCAGAGAAACTCATTTTCGAGTCGATCAGTAGCCCCAGGTACTTCAGCTATGGCTTTGATTCGATTTGCATATCTCCAATACTGATCATCCTTACTCTAGGGATTCTAGAGATGACCACTTCGGTTTTCTCCAGTGCTAAACTGAGCCCGCGAGCAGTCATCCAGTCCCTCACTCGGTGCATTAGCATACCTAGCCTAAGTTGTGCCTGTTCAACGGTGCGTCCAGTGACCAGAGGCGCAACATCATCCGCATAGCATAGCCGACAAAGCGTGACATTCGCCTTGGAGTCCTTAGTACCGACGATACACAATTGGAAAGTATTAGAGGACTACTCAGCATTCTGCTTGAGATCAGTGATGTTGTCTCCCTATGACCGTGCTCTCGACCTTCTAAAATTGCGTGGAAGGATCAGAAGGATGGACGTCGAGAGGTTCGTCGAAGTGCTCACAGCAGGTACTCCACTGCAGGATGATACGTAGCTAACTCAAATATGAGCACCATCACGATTGCTTGCAACGCTTCTATGCCCCGTGGAAAACCCCGGCATGGCAAACCCCCAGTGTACTGGTGGTCGACTGGAATCGCTGAAAAGCGAAAGGAGTGTCACAAGCTTCGGCATGAGGCTCAACGGGTACGGAATTCTGATGAGGCATGCAACAGGGTAGCAGCATATAAGTCAGCCAGGAAATGCCTTCGCAAATTGATCAATACCAGCAAGGCTAGCTACTGGCAAGACCTAGTGGACAATGTGAACAAAGATCCGTGGAGCGTTGGCTACAAGCTAGTTATGCGGAAGCTTGGTGCCCTACGGAAACCTTGTGTGCATGATGTAAGAAAGATGGACGAGAAAGCGCGAGCATTCTTTCCCGCCCATCCCGTCCATGTTGACGCTGTCCATGGTGAAACAGCAGTCGAGAGTCCACTCTTCGTACAGCTGAAACTGGAAGAGGCAGTCCTTTTACTGAAAGTGAGGAACGCTCTAAGTCCAGATGGTATTCCAGCTGAGATGTAGCAACTTGTCTATCACAATTGTCCTGAGTTACTGCTCACGACATTCAACGCTTGCCTATTAGATGGAGTTTTCCCGGTACGATGGAAGGTGTCCCGGCTCATGCTGATTAGCAAGGGGAAGGAAAATTCCAGATCACCGTCTGCATACCGTCGTTATGTATGCTAGACACGGATGGGAAATTGCTAGAGAAACTCAGCAAGGAAAGACTCACTGACGTGATTCGTACTGCTGGGGGCGTATCTTCTCGGCAAAACGGCTGTAGAGCTAGACGCTCCACCATCGATGCGATTACAGAGGTTGTGAGCATAGTCCAAAAGGCAGAGGCATATGGCCACACAAAGGGACGGATCGTCGTGTTGGTGACACTTGACGTTAGAAATGCCTTCAACTCCGCTAGATGGGTGGATATTCTGTATACGGTGGAAAGCCCTTTTCAAGTTCCAGAATATCTAATGCGGTTTTTGTGGATCTACCTTAAAGACTAAAGCCTGCTCTACGACACGACACAGGGCCAACGAAGGATGGAAGTTACATCGGGTATAGCCCAGGGATCTATCCTTGGTCTGGACCTGTGGAACGTGTCTTAAGGACGGACTACTGAGACTGGAGGTGCCAGATGAGTTGTGATCGATCGGCTATGCGGAAAATGTTGCGGCTCTAATTGCTGGACGCACCGTTGAATAATCGCAACTTAGTCTAGGTATGCTAATGCGCCGAGTGAAAGACTGGATGACTGCTTGCAGGTTCAGTTTAGCACTAGAGAAAACCGAAGTAATCATCTTGACATAAAAGAGAATTCCCAGAGTAAGGATGATTAGTATTGAAAACCTAGTAATCAAATTGAAGCCAGCGGAGAAGTTCCATGGGCTGCTGATCGATTCGAAGATGAGTTTCTCTGAGCAAATCATTCCGACGGCTGAAAAGGCTGCTTCGGGAGTATCGGCTTTGAATCCATTTATGGCCAACGTAGGGGGGCCCACCCCTTTAGGAAGACGTCTCTTGATAAGTGCTCAGGGTCAGTGCTACTGTACGGAGCAGAAGTATGGGGCGACGTGCTCAGTAACGAGGTATGTCAAAAACGCTTGGCATAGGTACAGAGAAGAGGAGCACTGAGAATCGCACTTCGTATTCGACAGTCTCTGATTTAGCTGAGAGTTTTTGCAGGCGTGATACCGTTGCCCTCCTTGCTAGAGATCGCCGCGCTATTAATGTGCGTCGAAACGAGGACGCGAAGGAGATGATCGTCCTCGAGAAGAGACAGTGCTCACTCAATGACTCATAGCAATCTTCGGTGAATTGCATGAAGGAAAGGTGAACTGCGTGCCTCATTCCGGATGTGAGACCGTGTCTAAATCGAAAGCATGGTGAGACTGACTTCTTTCTGACCCAGCTTTTGAGTGGGCATGGGTGTTTTCAGTCTTACCTGCACAAGATTGGTAAGTCACGGTTCCCCGAGACGAAAGAGCTCACCCTGTATAGTATAGTCGCAGTGATGCTCGAATCGGTTGACTAATGGAACCAGGTGGCACATTATGCTCGAGCAGTCCTAAAAGATGGCGATTCCGATACAACCATGAGCTGTATGAAATTTTTGACGAACCGGAGGTCTCAAGGATTGTAAGACTGCGGAAGCTGCAATGGGCTGGACACATGAATCATATGGACGAACAACGGATACCCAAGAAGGTATTCGTTGGGAGAACTGAAGGCCGGAAGCCAGTGGGAGAACCGAGGAAACGCTGGTCTGACTCGGTCGACGAAGACAGTTCATCGCTGCTCGGATTTCGGAATTGTAAGACGCGGTCAATGGACCGAGACAGTTGAAGGCGCTGTTTGCGGGAAGCGAAGGCCCGAGAGGGGCGGAAGTACTGAGAAGAAGAAGAAGTACTAAAAGATAAAAGGGACTCTCAGCAGGTGGGAGCGTTAGGGCTGGGGGATCGCTTGTCTGACAATTCCTCTTCCTCCCTCCCCTCCCGCTAGAAGAGAGATCCCCCAACTTGAAGGCGCCTCACGGCGTAACAAAACGAGACCTGGTCGGAAGTAATGTATCAAACGATTCCAGGCTGGGTTTTCAGGTTGACAGAGGAGTTATTTGCTGGGTAGTCCAGTCCCTTGCGAGCATGGGATTGCCACTCTCCGTGCGTGAATGACATTTGCCTCCCAACCACACAAAAACATTCTGAAGTTCACAAAGTTATCACGGCAGGAGAAGAACGGAGTGACCAAACAAATAAAGCTTTTTGCCGCCACCCAAAAAAAAATTATGGCGGAAGATCTGTACTCGGAAATGGAAGCCGATAATCTCTCCCGAGAATGGTGACCTCAAGATACAATTGCCGCCCCGCGACATCAAGAAAAAATGTTCTAAATAGGATGAAATCTGCAAAGGAGATGGGATTGGCTAGAGGAGCTCCTTAACCACTTAAGACATTACCAGAGAAGCTGATTAAAGGCCGAAGAAGACCAGAAGGCCGAAGAAGAGCAGAAGGCTAAAGATGCGCTGAGGGTTGAGCCTAAAGAGCACGCGCAGGTAGCTCCACCATCAAACATCAATAAAAGAATAGCGTCTACCCCGATTGAAGGAAATCGGGATAAAAGAAGAAAAGAGGAGGCACTTGATGGGCGTGAAACGCCAGATAAGGGATTCCAGACAGTGCTGACAAAGGGAGCGAAGACAACCGCAAAGAAACTCCTTCAAAACTTGCCAGAGAATAATGTTCGCACGGACGCTCAGCAAGAAAAAAAACCTGATGCGAAACACGAGAGAAAGAAACCCCAACCAGCAGTAGGCACTGCCTATGAAACCTCAAGATAGCCGATCGTACGCAGAAAAATCGCGGAATATTTGGGGAAACGTAAGGCCTAAAGACACAAACATTGCCATTGAAGCACTATGACCATCGCGATCGGGCCACATACTAGTCGAATTTAGAGCAGAGGCCGACAATAAAGAAGCACTCTGCAACGCAGTAAAGAAAGTCCTCGACAAAATCGTGAATTGGGAACATTATATAGAATATTACATTTGTTGAAAGCTGCACCTCCAAAGATTCCTGACAAATGATAATTTCTGAGTCAAACTTTTCACCACTTATATGGCAAGATACTGCGTTTAAAAACTCTTCTTCTTCCTCATCGGACAATTGCATGGACTTCTTCACCTTTGAGATCCTAAATATACGTTTTAAGTCCTCCTGGAACCAGCTTAGGAAAACCTTAGGGATCTCTACCTCTGAAGATTCCTAATTTATTCAAGGATGGATTGGTTGTAGTAATGCTTCAAAATCAGCATAGACTATAAATGGTGCTTTTATCTGCTTTCCCACATTTTTAAACTTCAAATATTTTTTTCTTTTCTGTCGGTAAAATTGTATGGATCTCATTACAATCATGTTTGGTCATTGTATCGCTTAGTACTGGTAAATTTAATGAGGCACCGATCACAGAGGTACGAGAAACGGTTATTTTTTCTCATTCCACTATTCACAAGTCGACTTAAATTTTTGATCCAGCAATAATGTCCTATGGTACCTCTTTCATTTTCGACATAAAGTAGGTTTATATATTTTCTAGAGGCTTGCCTGTTTTTAGAAAAATAGAATGGACCCTCAATAGACCCCTTTTTTCAGCCAAAGACATCTACGCTCACATTATTTTTTTTTTGTCTCGCAAATGGGAATCTCTTTGAAAGAAATAGGGAGCGTAATACCTTCCAAATTCAAAACAATTGAGTATTGGGGGTAAGAGCTAATACGGTCAGAATTTTTCTCTGCGGGATGAAGAGCATAAACGATAGACCATGCAAAACATGCATCGTCGGAATTTTTTACATTTACGCATGCTTTTTTCGATAACACCTCTTTTGGTAGAGCTAAGTAAGATCCTCCATAAAAGGGCGTACACTTATTTATGTTAACTGTAAATAGAGAACTTGTTGGAATACCCATCCACTATCACTCTCTTAAAATTCCTCGTTTTTTTTTTTCAAGATGACAACACAAAAACCTATCAAGGTCACAACCCCTGATAATGACAACATTCTTTGTATTGAATGATTTTAAATCGCTTATATCATTCTTGCTACTTAAATCAAATTTCCTAAAAACGGTAAAAAGTTCAAAATTGACTTTTATAGCCGTGAGGTCATGAAGTTGAGCACTAATAAGGCATTTAAAACAATGACTCTCAGTTTTTAAAAACTCATCAATACTTAATTTCTCATTTTGGTTTTTAATTTGGTACGTTGCTATTCGAGTAGCAAATGCTTGTGAAATTTTCTTCACTCTTCCCTGATCACCACTTTTGATTTGGGCTGCATTTTTTATGCTCATTACTCCTCAAATGGCTCTTGAAAAATTATTAGTTTAATTTCAACATCGCAAATGTGACAGTGTAATGTATTTTGACTATTGTGTGTAACTAACTTTATATAAATAATTCTTAATCAACTCCCGACGTGTTCCAAAAATAAGATTAGCTTAGCTGACAGATATTCGGATAGGAGAACCGTCTTCTTGAATATAATTGCTGCTTCTAAGATGATTGTCGAAAAATGTCTTGATCTTTATTTTCCTTAACAAAATGAATGCTGCAAAGTGAAGATATCTTGTTCAAATACTTTTTCGCTCCTGCGTAGAAATGAGTTGAATTCGACTTTTTGCTCCTATGAAGCTGACAAAAATGTTTTAATTCGGAGGCCGGTTGTCCTTAATCGATAGACTTCTACAAACTGGAGGTAGAAAAGATTTTGCTACGTAAACGTATAAAAATAAAATTCTGGTTCTATTGGATCCCGTGCAGCCTATATTTCTAAGGACTGCTTGAACAATATGCCACTGAAAGGCAGAAATTTAAAGCAATACTTGCTTGTATCTTAGATTAGGGTTTTAACTTTATCGTAGATTAGTGTTTGAACTATGTCAGCGCAAGCGCTCATCTGATGGCATCTGAAGAGCCGATTTTTCTATTTTAAAATAGAAGTTGTTTGTTTTGGGCTGAATGCAAATATACTTCACTGCAACTACAAGGTAGAGATTTAAAATAATACTTGCCGCTGAAGGCAAATATACTTCACGGACACTACAAGGCAGAATTTTTACTGAAAATCTAAAACGCACACGTTTAGCGTTGAAAAAACAATAACCTTCTTTATTTTCTTCAAGCTTTTTTATGCAATTCTTTAAGCTATCTCTATTCTACACGCAAACAAAAAAAAGCGGTCACTCCAAATATCTTAACGGTTGAACTAGCTCCCGTTCCCAGCCATAAACGACACTGCAGACAAAACATCATAAATTCTCACCAAAAAACAATTATCAGACAATCTGGATCATATACACCATGCACTTTTCTATACGTCTAAAATATCAACGGCTACAAACACAAAGTGCTCCATAAATTATCGTCCCACAACGCTCTTGCGATCTGCACTTGACACGTCGTCAATTCCTACGTGTGTCTCCAGGCAACGCTAAAATATCGGTATAAGGGACAATGAAAGAGACGAATACGCCGAAGAATAAATCATTTCAAGCATCCAAAAATCTTATCTCAAATTCCTTTATCTGTTAACCGATATCTAGTAGCATGTTTACACTACCTATTGCTCCCATCATAGGAATCACAACAAGCGGCACCTCATAAATCATACTCTAATTATCACCATGCACTTATCTCACTTAGCTCAAAAACTAGCTTCACTAGAAGCAATGTCAAATTATCACCTGATAAAATTTCATTACAAGTACTAATGGGCTTTCCCTAACATGGAAAAGGTCAAGTCACTCCATATCACGTGTGAAAAAAGATCTTGAAGAATATATGCCACTTATGGATGCACGCGATAAGAAAAACGCTACGGAGGGTACTTGAGTTGTAAAGGACCGTCTGTAGAATGTAGACAGCCATGCAAATGATTTATAAGTTCATATATCTTGACCTTTTTATCATATGGACTTGGAAAACTGATAACATAATATCATGGGAATATTTAGGAACTGATAGCCAAATTCTCTTTTCAATGAGAAAAAATCAAATAATTAAATAAATGGGTGAATGAATAAAACTTCTACGTAAGTTCTAAAGATTCCAGCAATAACTGATAGTATAACTATGACAAGGGTAATCCTAATTAACCTGAGACAAACCCATCAATACAAGACTTGTGCCTATACCTGCAATAATCAAATTTTAATTGAAGATATATGACTATCCTTGACAGGAATCAAGTTCTAGTTTATATGGGAGACCGGGAACCAATCATCTGTAGCTTAATCCTGAATCTCACCTACATATTCAAGACACCCTCTTATCAGGACGTTGATCTACATTTATCTAAGGCCCGCACATACTCATCCCAGGCACCTTCCTATACTCATCTGATACACACACACCTACATAGCCAAGACACATACCCTCCCTCGCAACCACTCATGACGTCCATACATATCCCGGACTCGCACCTACTTATCTCAGGGACCCACCTATACCAACCTGATACACGCACCCACACAACCAAGACATACACCCTCGACAATATTTGAAGTTTGTATGGAAATAGTGAGCCTGAACATACATTCTCTACCTACTACGATACAAGCAAGAACAGAAATCATAGCGCCGATATGTGTCAAGATTAAAAATAATCATGTCGTATTTAGCAAACAAATTAAAGACGGTGTTTTTATCGCTAACGTTATTATACCACCCAATAGTATACAACACATAAAATTCCCTGATTATACTGATTCAGCTGTCGCAATTGAAAATGTAGAGAAACTTTTAAATTTTAACCCCTCATGGATTATGAGACAAAATACTTCACAAACACAACTAAAACAAATAAGAAAGTGAATCAGATTCTCCAAGAAATTAGCATTTCTTCTGTAGATCAGAAAGGCCGGAATAATTTATTAGAAATTATAAAGGAATTTTAAAATATTTTCCATTTAGAGAATGAAAAACTCACCGTCAACAATTTTTACCAACAACAACTGGAAGTCACTGATACCAACCCTGTATATATCAAAAACTATAGGTTACCACACTCGCAAAATAACGAAATCCAAGAACAAGTACAAAAATTATTGAAAGATCACATCTTACTCGTAGAATCTTCCTGTAGCCCTTACAACTCACCACTCTTGATTATGCCAAAAAAGAGTGATCCTGATAAAAATAAATCGCATCTAGTTGTTGATTTTCGAAGGCTCAACACAAAAATTGTTAATGATTAATTTCCATTAACAAAGTAAGATAATACTCTCGACCAATTGGGAAGAGCAAAGTATTTCTCATCTCTTGACATGACAAGTTCATTTCATCAAATCGAATTAAAAAAAATTCAAGGGCTCTAACAGCCTTTTCCGACAATCATGGTCACTACCAATTCACTAGATTGGCTTCAACAAACAAATGATTGAGAAAGGTTACAAGCAATTGTCAGGGGTGGACTTTGGGAACAAGATAATTGTAGAGGGAAAACAATAAACTAACGCGCACCGTTTGTTAATAATCGATTTATTGTGTTCAAAATGCAATGAATCGGTTAATGGTTTGGATGCGACTGACTCTTCTCGATTTCTTCCGTGGCCGGTGCTCTACAATTGGTGTTGCCATGACCCTGATATTGAACCGTCTCGATTCATTACTCCGTGTCTGAATCCACAGCTTCATCGTAAAAATCGAGTTCGGGACTCACGACGATCCACAGTTTAAACTTTTCGCTCGTATACACCGAACAGAATTTCCTTTGGTTGGGACGTGCGATTCCCACGTCCTCGACGAGATATCTGTCGTTTCATAAAACTCTCAAAATGATGTAGTGCCCACAATTTTTGGGCTCTAACTTTCGAGATTCTCTCGAAGTAGCAGGTACGTTCTCTAGAATGATGAGATCTACTTCCTTGTAGATAAAAGTTTTCTTATGTTTTGCGTTTAACATCAATCTCCATTTCTCTCGTTCGGTGCTAATTCGCTCTGCAGCCAATTTTCTTCGGCTAACCATATCGCATTCCGTTGGATCAGCAGTCGCTTCAGCTGATGTAAGAGCCATAACTAGCCAATTCGTGATGAAGTCTCGAAGGCGATAATCGAGTATCAACTCGATCGGACTAAAGTGAGTCACAGAGTGACATTGTGAATTCAGAGACCACTGAAGATTGCGCAATTGTAAATCCCAATCCTTATGACCAGATGGTGCAGTTCTTAGGAATGATAAGATGGACTGATTTGCACGTTCAATTTTCCATTCGCTCGAGGTGTTCTGAAATTATCACCTGATATGTTGAATCTCATTAGATGCGCAAAATTGTTAAAACCAATGCCTCGATCGCTGATTATACGCTCAATTTCGTAGTTTTGACAGATCTCAAAATTAAGTACTTACTGAAAGAATCACATATTCCAATGATGTGCAAATTACCTCGACGACTACGTGGAAAAGGTCCCAGGTGATCAACGTGTGACGTCCAAAACGGAATAGGTGTCACCTCATCTGAATAGAGTTGACCCTCCAGTTGGCCTGCGATTCCTTTATTATAGCAGCACTCTAAGCATGCTGCGATGTACGACTTGATATATTTTCAGAGATTGTTTAACCGAAAATCTTGCCGAACTCGATTTATGGTTTTGTCAAGACCAAAGTGGCCCATATCATCGTGGTACGTTTGGATGATTTTCCACCTGACTGCAGATGGAACGACGAATTTGAAATCTTGGTCGGTCTATTTTGAGCTGAGAAACTAATTTGATCTGTTTGGATTGAGCGGACTCAATATTGCCTCTCAGAACTTCGATTAACTCTTTCAACTTCATGTCTTGTTGTTGTAAGAGCACAACCCAGTCTTCGTCTTCTTCCACTCGCATTATGTCACCCGATGCTATCTCCGACTCGTTCGGTGGTTCGTTTGGAGTCCTGCTTAGAGCTTCTGCGTGACTCATGCGTTCAGCCGATCGATGTATGATGCAAAAATCGTACTTCTATAACTTCAGAAACCATCGACCGATGTGGGGTAGCAATGGCTTTAATGGCTTAGACGTTTTTGTGGTGTTAATTGCCGCAATCGGTAATTATCTCGAAATGCTTACCGAGTGAATAAATGCGGAGTTTTTCTAACGACTCGATGATAGCCAAAACTTCAAGCTCATGACTATTGTATCTGCTTTCGGATTCGCTACACTGTCGGCTGTTGTAGAAAACCGGTCTGAAATTGCCACCGTCGTCTCCTTGCATGAGGATTCCGGCAAGACCCAGTGTGCTCGCGTCAGTGTGAACTTGATGTTCCCTCGTCGGATCGTATTCACTGAGCGCTGGATCGCACCAAAGCGCTGATTTCAATTTTTTGAATGCATCTCGTCGTTCGGTCGACCAACAAAATTGTGAATTGTCCTTCTGCTTCAACACTTACACGGCCTCGAAATTAGAGAATAATTGCGAATGAATTTGCGGAAAAACCCACTCAATCCCAGAAATTTTCGAACTTCTGTAACGTTGGTTGATTCCGGAAACTCTCGAAATGCATAAGTCTTTTCAGCTCCCGGTTTTATTTCGTCCTCATCGACTCGATGACCCAAAAACGTGATTTGTTTAAACAAAAACGTACACTAAGAGGGCCGAACTGTCATACCGGCATCACGAAGTATAACCAGGAATTCATGGAGTTTGATTAAAACCTCGGCGATGGTTTTGCTGGGCGGAATTGGTCCACCTACGTAGCTAACTGCTTGATTTCCCGTTTGTCGTACCAACTTGGTAATAACCTCATGAAAATAACTCGGTCCATTGCACAGGCCGAAAGTCATCCGGTTGAATTCGTTTTGGCCTGCATGCGTGACAAATGCAGTGTATTTCCTGCACTCTTCTGCGATTGGTATTTGGCGGACATTAAATCATGTTAAATAAATTACCAGCGATCGATAATAGCTGCTCCTCAACAGTTGGCATGAGAAACGGATGCTTTTCAGTGATTGCATTGAGCTCACGGAAATCAGCACAGAGACAGTCCTCACCATTTTGTTTGCGAACGAGGACAATTGGCGACAAATATTCTGATGATGATGGACGTATGAGCAGTTCGTTTACTCTTTCTTGAACGCGCTCACGCTTTGCGAACGGTATCCGGTATGGCTGGCGTTAACCTTATCGTCGTCGTTACCGAGTTGCATTGACCTAACTGCGCAAGCAACTCAGTGAAGTATTCTCTATGCTCACCGATGAGCTGATACAGTTGGTCCTTTTCTTTGACGGATAGCGTTGGCTCAATAGTTGGAGCGTTTTGGAAAGTGTTTTCCAATCGACAAGCTCCCGGTTCAATGATCAGTCATTTGCCCGATGTGCAGAGTAGATCTGACCCCAATAAAAGTGGCTCCGAGATCAAATCGTCATCCACCAGAAAAATCTTCATATTTAGATTCTTACCATCCAACTGAATTTCGGCTTCGAGTATCCGGTTGCGCGTTACTGAAGCTCCTCCAAATCCTCGTAGGATGATCGGTGAACACTGCTTCACGCCTCCCACCGACATTGCGATCGTTCGTTGAATGAGTGTTCTTTTGCTGCCGGGGTCGATGAAGGACTTAATTTTGTTTCCGTTGCGAAGAAACTCCTTAACAAGCGGATTAATTCTTTCTGTTGAATTTATGCGGCGAACATTACTGACGGCAGTCGCAGTTTCATTTTCCGGACATCGGTTGGTCGTATGTGATGTTCGTTGACACCTCTCGCATCTTTGTTTCCGTTGTGGTTTTGGATAGTTCAGCGAAATATGCCCCACCTCAAGACAGTTATAACTTCGGGTTCGACGGTACTCCGAATTACTCGAAGTCGGCTGCGCTCGCGCATTTGATGACATAATACCTCGATGTTTCGGTGGTGGTGGTCCAAAATTTCGTCTCGACTCCGTTCGTGGCTCCGAAATTCGAACGGAACTCGTTTCAAAGTTCTTTATCGTGGCTAAAAGATCGTTGACACACATTTTGCAAAGTTGGGTGCCGTAAGCCGTTCCTTATATACCGGGTTATAACATGATCACTCAGGTTACCTCGTCTTCCCAATGCTAGCATAGTATAGAAGTAACTTTGTGTTGTCTCACTCTGCTCCCTGGTGCGATTTATCATTTTTATGTGAACATCGGCCTCGCTTTCATGGCTAGGGAGATCTCGCCTCAATAATTCGGCCAGCTCAAGTCATCTTTCAGGAACCCGCGCAGAACCATCGCTCCAAATTTTAACAGGCCCCTTTAGGGAGGCTTACATGGCGAACACCAAAACTCTATTGTTCTACTGATATCTCTCGGCAAGCTTCGTAATACGATCAACAAACTGCGCTGCCAACATGCCGGATTCGGACGACGCGTCAAAATCTGGTAAAATATCCCTCACATCTCGGATGTTATGAAATGCCGTCCACTACATGCCCGCAGTAAATTAGCCGATCGTTCGCATGCGTCAACTTCGAACGTCGCTGCCGGCGTCTCGCCTGATTTCATAGCGTTAGTGAGTGGTGGTGTCGGCTTCTGTACTACGATCGGTTGAGTGTTAATCTGTTCAGTTGTTGACGATGTAGCCAACTTTCCCCCATTCGGTAATGCGGTGACGACAACTGATATTAACTCGCTCAATCGCTTGATTTCATCACGTAACTCGCGCACATCATCTTCACCCGAACATTCTAACATTTTCCCGTCCGTTTCGAATTTCACAGAGTCTTTGTGCCAGCTTGTCTTTGTTCCCCTGCGTAGAGGCGTCTAAGTTCAAGTTTTAGTCGTTCCTTGTTTAGCGTATTGACCTTTTCAACTGGCATCGTGTTGCGTTCCGTTTCCCTTGTATACGGACCCAAGGGAAAATTAAAACACAATTACAATTATGTGTAGCCACTCGCATATGTATGTCGCACGTTTCTCCTTTCGTCTGTTTTCGCAGACGAACCGTAGGAGAATTAAACACAAGATCGCGAGGAGGGGAAAATGGCTTTCTACGGCGACTGTTCGTTCTACGTGCACGATCCGAATTTTTACTTGTAATCCGCACTAAACCGCCCTTGGATCCCACTTCTAATTTTGTCAGGGGTGGACCTTAGGAACAGGATAATTGTAGAGGAAAAACAATAAACTAACGCACACCGTTTGTTAATAATCAATTTATTGTGTTCAAAATACAATGATTCGGTTGAAGGTTCGGATGCGACTGACTCTTTTCGATTTCTTCCATGGCCAGTGCTCTTCAATTGGTGTTGCCGTGACATAATACACTGAGGAATAAAATTTTTCATACCATATTTGTACGGAAGAAAATTTATCGTGGTAACAGACCATAGACTAATAGTTTCATTATTTACACACAAAAATCCGTTCTCTAAACTTACAAGAATACGTTGAGATCTTTTTTTCATTGTATAGAAAAACGGTAGAATAAATACAAACGCAGACGCATTATCCTGCATTGAAATAAACTCAGATATACTGCGCAAAAAATGATACCATTGAAAAGAGACAAAGCAATAAAAAAAGACCCTAGTTCTAACCAGGAGAATGGCGAAAAATAATAAAACGAATGTAAATGACGTCAATAGCAAACATAATGACAATCTTCCAAAGAAACCTGATCAACTTCATATTTGGGATTACATATCTCTAAATGATATCAGTAATGTTGACAAATTAAAATTTAATATGGATATAGTCATGAGTAAAAACAATAATAAGAATAATACTGGTAATAAAAATAGTAAAACTAGCAACAAAATCTTCTTTTGAAATAGTACGTACTAGAAAAAAAGTGAAAGTATACTGTTATATGAATAGAAACTAACAGTAATGTCACATAAAATTCATAGCGATAATCCTCTCAGCAAACTCGTTTCTGATAAGAAGAAGCTATTAGATTTCAGGCATGAATGCCGTAGCAGTAATCCCTATCGAATTTTAAGATTCATCGTGGAAAATTACTTGAAGCAACCCAATATTGGAAAATCAATGAGGTCGCATTGTAATAACAATGACTTATTCAAATGTGCACAAAAACAAGATTTTAGGAAATTATTTAACAAGTTGCAGCAAAATAATAACAAGCGCGCAAAACTTAATGTAATAATATATGTACCCCCTAAACCAATCAAAGATAGATAAAATCAAACAAATATTCTCAACTCATCACCATGAAACACTAGGTGTAGTTGAAAGAGTGTTAAACGAATGCATGGCATCTTTCGCTGTTTGGGAAACTACCGTACTTACCAACAGAAGAAAGAAAATTAGTTCAAAGTTAGAATAAGAAAAATGTAAATAAAGGTAAAAAAATAATAGAAAAAGCAAAAATAACAAGTTGGGTAGACAGACCTATGCTCATGTCAGAAGGGTTTTGTACTCAACTTACAAAATGCCGTAACCAGCAACGAATAAAATTAAGAAACACGTCATGTTCGAGGATCATACTATTATTAACTAAGTTGAAAGAATTTTTTAATTCTGAGGTATTTGTTAAAATTATACCCATAAATATCTCGCTTGATAATTTTTTCCGTTATTTTTTTGATCACGGGTGTCCATTCGCGAGGGAGAAAACACATTTTTCATGTATTCCCCCCCCCCCCCCCTTTGTGCCCCCACTGAAGCAAAAACTGTCAGTTTAAGAACTGTTTTGAAAAGCTCTCATAGAGAACTTTCATTTGATACTCATATCGGCTACCTTTCATGAAATTTTTTTTCAGGGGCCACTCCTCTGTACTGTAAGCATCGATTCATGGCCTATTTTTTCGAATCCTAGAATGGCTACAAAGCCCTTTTGCTAGGAGCTCTCTCCTGCCTCTTCGACTTGTTTCAATTGTATGTAGGCATCCTCATGATATCTATCATTCCTGAAACTTTCATGCAAATCCTAGCAAAGCTGTAGTGTCTAAGTCGGTAAAAAGCGCATATGGCTCCTTAGCCATATGTTTCCATAGTAATACAGGGCACATTGTTCCATAGTAATACAGGAAAATTCAAATCGCTATAACTTCGTTAAATACTGATCGATCTTTATGAAACTTTCAGAAAAGGTCTATCTTATAAATAGTCATCTGTTTGCTAAATTTTATTGAGTTTAAAGGTACCATTTAGATTTTATTCAAGAAAACACAAAATCGATAAATCATACTATTACTAACAAAGTTCAGTGAATTTCGACTTTTCATGTATTTGTTGTTGTTGTACTCATTAAGGCCTACATTCATGATTTTTTTCAGATTTTTCGGATGGAAGGTGTCCAATCGCGAGGGGGGGGGGGGGGGGGTACGCGAAAAGTTCGTACATTTCCCCTTCCCCTGCCCCCCTCGGTACTCATAAGGCAATTTTAAGACCTGTTTTCAAAAGATCTCATTGAGACCAATGACACCCTACTCGACTACCATTGGTGAAAATTTTTTTTGAGGGGTCAACTCCCTATATGGGGAGACCCCCCTTAAACCCCTTCGAAAAATTTTTTCACCCTTGAACTTTCAAGAGGTCACCACTTCTGACCTTTCCACAAAGTTTCATGGCTGTAGCCTCTATAGTTTCGGAGAAAAAGTGCTGTGACATACAGACGGACGGACGGACGGACGAACGGACAGACGGACAGACGGACACAGGTCGTGATTGCAATAGGGTTTTGTATTTTAGTACAAAACCCTTAAAAGGTTGAATGAAAAATGAACCAAACATCCAATATCATTAAAAATTGGAGACTATGTACTATTAAAACAAGAGAACAGAAAGAAAAATCAGAGACTATATAAAGGTCCACATGAAATTGTAAATCAAAGTGCAGTTAATTCTACAATAGATATAAATAAAAATTTAAAAGAATACCACAATCATTTATTAAAACCATTCGATCAATGTAAATAGTCATAAAATCAATATATCTTCCCCTGTGTCTTAATTTTACTACGATAAAGTTTCGACACTTAAAAGCCCAAAGGTGTAGCATACCTACTACTTAAATTTAATACCTACTTAATCAATTTCATCCAAATTCAATCAATTCCATAATATTTCAAGTTCACGCATTCATTTTCTCTAACCATTCACAAAACCAAAAGCATATTATTATAAGAAATATGATACACACATTTTAAGACACATGCTCTGATAAGTAAATTTGGATAACTTACGCGGTACTGGCTAATCGCGAGGAGGGACACATATTTTTGGCACATGTCACTTCCCCCTGCAAAGCTGGTAACGCTTTTTGAAGACACGTTTTTGAAAGTCCATATCAGGACCTTTCATTCGGTAACTCGCAGAACTACTTTCAGTATAAAAAATTTCTAGACTCCCCTTCTGATATGGGGGCAATCCCCCTTTAAAACCGTTGGAAAATTTATTGATAACGAAACTTTCAATAGTATTTTGTAAACAGTACAACAACCTAATTATTACGTTCCCTTATTCATAATTTTTTATAGGCAATGAAACAGTTTCGATCGGGGTTTTTTTTTTCAAACAGATCGGAGGGTTTCAAGCTGAAAATTATCACAATAATAAGTTCTACGTTAAATTTTTGTATCAAAGTTCTGAATCTAACATTTGAGAAGATGGTAAAAAATGATAAATTGAAAATCAACGACAAATGAACCACGAATACGTGTGCCTCGAAAGTTCCTTCAGCAGTTTTATTTTTATTTGAACAGCCAAGCCACAAACCTTTTCCCTTTACGTCTAGGGCTGCGTGTTCTGAAGGAGAATAATTTTCCTATATGCGACATAATCTTCGTATTTGTCCGAGGCGCAAACCGTGGATATTCGGATAACTACCTCCATTAACGCCTAAATTCTAGCTCATTTCTGCCTATTGACTTTGGCTATCTCTAGTGACAGGAATGGGAACTGATATGAAGCGGAAAACGACACAAATTAGAGGTTTACATATGAAATAGAAAAAGGGGGAATTTTATCTGAAGTCCAAACCTCTCAGTTTCTGTTTTGAGCAAAAACCATGCAGATAGTGATGCAGTGTCCACCAACCTTCTATAACAATATACCAGGTAACCGTGACATGCATGCAAATATAGTATATGTAAACCTGGTACAAGCTGATAAACAATGAAATAAGTTGTCAAAATGCAACAAAAGCAACCGATAAATTCATCTGATTTCTACCTGCATATATTCTTCAAACATTTACATGCAAAATAGTTCGATGCGCAACACTACTGAGAAACTTGCGTCAAAATGAATGAATTTTGTCTAAAAATCAATTTAATTTGTGAATTGACATGAACCATGCTGCTTCGCGCATTTACCCGTTATGCGAGGAAATTTACACTATTGATTTGTAAATAAATAAAAAAACTTCTCTCCGGCTCTTTTGCCACGCGGGCGAGCGAGGACATTGCCTCGTGTGCTAAGGAAATTATTTCAAATAATAAATTTTAGATTTTGATAAATTGTTAGAGGATTATCTCCTTGAAATTAGATTTCAGATTTATTAAAATACAACTAAAGAAATATTTTTAGGTTAGAGTTCTAAGGAAATGAATTGAGTACTTCACAGCATTTTTTGTGCATTGCTTGGGAGCAATGCCTCTTCACACATGCCCAAAAGCGGAAGCATGTCGTCACAATGCGTACCAGGTTTTTAGACCTATAGACCTGTTCTTTTAGACCAATTCAACAGCTTTTGACAGTTCCCGTTTTGACGTCGTGCTCGTTGATTGCTTTCCTTCTGGGCCTGAGTAAGGAGGCGTTGTTGGGAGGCACACGAAGAATCGACGGCATGTGAAGTCCAGATCGAACGAGCGTTGTGCGACGATGAAAGAGTGCTGGAGAGAGTGGTAGGGAGCGAACGTATTTAAAAAAAATACCTCTACTGTGGCGATTTAATAGCAGGTAAAATAAAGCTCGATTCCGACGAAGACAGCAAAACAGATTTTTTTTTGATTTCTAATTTATAATCCAGCTTAGAGCATTTATTTATTATTTTGCATTCGAGTAAGAGTCAAAATCATAGGATATTTAATTCAAATATGTAATATTTTAATTATCTTTTATTTAGTTACCAAAGTACACAACTTAAAATAAAAAGAGTCACAACTCTTGGGTAGAAATTGGCATAGATAGTAGTGGTTTAATTCACCGCGACTTTACTTGAAAACGAATAACGTCCATTCAGCCACATAGCTACATGTCGAATGTCCCAGTTCCTCTCATCTCAATTTCACCGTGACATATTATAGCCTCTATCGACGAATCAAGCTGCCCTTTGGTCCCTGTTTGCAAAGAACTTAAAAATTCTAATTTCATCACTTCTCATCATATCGATTTTAGTGTTTGGATCAAGGGTTTATTAGAAATCAAACAAAGGTTGTACTTTCTTGTTTGAAATTATTTTTCTTTTTGCCATATCTGATAATGCTGCTTTTACCCATGCAAGTCAACTTATTTTGCGACAGTTGGTTGAATTAGAGTTATCATGCGTTCATGGTATACTAGTTTGGCTCCCGGATTTAACATTTGTATTAAGAATTGTGCATGCGCTGTACGTTAATTAACTTAATTCCTAATAAATTGATAAAACTAGTAAAACAACATCTTTATATGTTCGAAAGTTACTTCGGCTCATATTTGAGAAATTTTCACCGATATCAAGAGAGTCGGGATATGTTTCGGGATTTATATTAAGGCCTCCTATTTGACGTGACTAATCTTTGGTAATAGGGTTTTCTATCAGGATATGACAATTTTATCCATTAATAAAATACAAAAATATTTAAGATATTGAGTTCAAGTTCAAGCGTTACATTTTGGTCATATTACCACCCCGAGCCCGTTTACAGCGGTCGATTCTTTGGACCCGATTTTCTGCCACTCTGGCACACTTTTCGACCGGAACGTTGGCAATTTCGCGTTGGATGTTGTCTTTGATCTCTTGATATAGCCCCATAAAAAGAAATCCAATGGCGGTAGATCGCATGAACGAAGCAGCAATTCGACCGGACCACTTCGCAAGATAACACGTTCATCGAATTTGCTTTTCAATAAATCGATTGTGAGGCATGCTATGTGGCTAGTGGCACCGTTAAAACCACATATCGTTGATGTCAAGTTCATTCAATTCTGGCCCCAAATAATCTTCAAACATATCACGATAGCGCTCTCCATTAACGGTAACATGACGGTCGTTTTCATCCACGAAAAGGTATGGCCCAATCACACCTCTGGCATGAAAATTGCTGCGACAAGATTTGCAAAGGAACTTCAGGCATCCGCAGTACTCATATCCTCATTCTAAGGTATGTCTTTGCCAGGAATACATGCACTAACTCATTTGTGCGCTATGCAAGGATCTTCCATACACGCCAGCGTCAAATATCCAAATGATGTGCACTTGCGCGATTATCACACTAAACTTCCTACTAAACTGGTTTTAAGAAAAATCGCAAATTCCTGCGACTACCGACCTGGCCAAAATCGTCGTAAATCGCAATGTGCGCGCTTCCATTTCACCATGTGTAACTTGCCACATTAGTGCGACTATATAGTCGCGGATGCAACGGTGTCTCGAGAAGCACATGTGGGTTTGTTGCTGACCAATAACGCATATTTTGCTTATTAACAAAGCCATTGAGCCAGAAATGAGCTTCATCGCTGAAGATGGTTTTTAAATGAAATTTTTCATTTTCTTCAAGCTTTGCCAGAACCCAATTGGAGAAGTTTCGGCATTTTGAATGATCAAGTGGCTTTAGTGCTTGAGTCAATTTAATCTTGTAACCATGTACGCCAAGATCTTATCTCAAAATACGCCACAGCGTCATTTGTGCAATGCCCAATTCTTAAGAACGACTTGGAATCGAGTGATTTGGCTCATTTTGAATCGATGCACTTACGGCTACGATATTTCCTTCGTTTCAACTGGTGCGACGTATTTTTGGCACCGGAACTTCCAATAGTGAAAATTTGGACTCTAATTTATCCACTATAGCACACAAAGCCTGTCGGGTTGGACGATTATTTCGGCCGAAAATTGGAGTAAGCGCTCTTAAAGTTGCCACCACCGGCTCAAAATTTCGGTAGTAATTTTTAATAATTTCCAAACGTTGCTGGTTCGTGAGCTTTACCATGCTAAAAATGCTGACTGCGTTCATATAAAGATCCAAATTTGTTATGTCCCTAATGAATAACCCTATATGATTATTAAGCTTATATCAAGTTTCAGAATGTTGTGTACTAATTATAAGTATAATAATATGCAGGATCGCCATGTAATTAAGGAAACAAGCAGAAGCGTTGGACGCCTTCCTGCTTGTTTCCTGCAACGAGGATTTTTATAAATTATACTTTTATTAATTTGTAGAATGCAAACACAAACGTAGCATGCCTTCTTGTTTGCATCTACCCTAACTAGATAATCCCATGCGAGCGTTTGCACAACCTTAGCAAAGGGATATTCCCACGCAGTAAAGCCACCAGAATATCAAGAATGAAAAAGAGTTTTATTGTACTCGCTTCCACTTAAACACTATAAAAGATGCCTTAGAAAATTGGGCTGAGGGAATGGCCTACTGTCACGCCAGCTGTGGAAGCCATATGAATAAAATTGTATTTCACAACTAACGAGAAGGTTTGTTCTTGCGAATAAAGCCAAAATATAAATTACTTATGGAATCCTTTGTAGCTACATGAATGAGTTGCATATTTTTAATAATAATTTTTCTGAAAAATTATGAGAGAAGAAAAATGTTAGAAGAAGGTGGTTTCGACGTGTGTACTAATTCTCATCAGGCCATCACTCTTAGATACACACCGGTGATGGCGACCACCATGCTTAGAGGTGAGAGAGGTATTTTCAATTTTCCTACTTATGCGAACTCAATATGTTTTTGTAACTACAAGTTATGTTCAAGTTAAATTTCCTCTTGTAAGTACTTGCACTAGCTAAAGTAGATGAGAATTAGTACACACGTCGAAACCACCTTCTTCTAACAATTTTCTTCTCTAATAATTTTTCAGAAAAATTATTATTAAAAATATGCAACTCATTCATGTAGCTACAAAGAATTCCATAAGTAATTTAAAAAGCTATCGGAGCCATCCGAAAGAGTGATTAATATCCGTGCGACGTAATGAAAAGCTTCAATGTAGAGCAAAACTATCGTATAGATTTACATTGAAATTGATGTGAAAAAGGGTGAAATGATCCAATTAAAGTTTAGCTAATCCAAAATATAAGAAAAAAATCTGATTTTTGTTCGTTTTACTGCATTTCTAAAAAGAAACTTGTATTTTGCTTACCCTATATATGTCTACATATATAATATATATATATATATATATATATATATATATATATATATATATATATATATATATATATATATATATATATATATATATATATATATATATATAAATATATATATATATAAATATATATATATATATATATATATATATATATATATATATATATATATATATATATACTTCTTTTCGATTGACGTACAATGATATCTCATTTACATATTTTAACTTTGATTAATTGCTAAGCAACGGTAAAATAAAAACCAATTTTACCTTAAACCACAGAATTTATTTAAGAAATAGATAAATGTACATTTCGGAATCAATCGTGTTCCTTCTTCAGTACCAACTGACTTATTTGTCTAAAACATCAACCTTATATACTAACAATATTCAATGAAACGAGAAACCAATTAAATAGTAATTACAAAAGACAGTCATAAAAAAACCTAATTGCTGAGGATATACTCAAACGAACTTAAATAGGGGTGATGACGCGTTACCTGTATCATGATTCATTCGCTGGTGTTGTGGAATTTTTTGAATCTCAATACTTTCAATGATATCTAGCTTCCGTATATCGCTTACCTGGCTTATGACCTTCAAATTGTCCGTCTTGATCATATGTCCTGATTCGACAATGTGTTGCGCGACTGCCGATCGTATGTCGTTATTCCCTCTTCGCTTTTAAATTGCATTTTCCGCCTCGCTCATATGTTCTTTGCACCGTGTAGTTGCTGGACGTCTTGTTTGTCCGATGTAGACCATGTTGCATTCGGGACAGTTGATCTGGTACACTCCGCTTTGTTCGTTGACTTTGCGAGGATCCTTGATAGACCTGAGAAGGCTTCCGAATTTTAGTTTTCTGCTAGATGGTACCATTTCGATGTCTCCAGATTTCAATATCTTTTTCATTTTTGTTGTTACGTTAGTGTGCCTCACTGGTGCGCGTTTGATGGTATCCATCTGTTTGTTTTGTATACCAAGTGTCGTTAATCCGTTACGTTTGAGTTGATTTTCCTTTTTTCTGACTATACTCCGGATCGTATCACACTTGTATCCGTTCATTTCTGCGTTCTTGGTTATGTAGGATTCCTCTTTGCGTCGTTCGTCACTTGATAGCGGGATGGTCAGCATACGGTGAATCATAGCATGATATGGTGCCATCTTTTGAGAAAAACTGTGTGAGGACGTTGCTAGAATTGTCCTTTGAGTTTGCGTTGCTTTTCTATGAATTCCAAAACTCAATACCCCATTGTTCCTGAATATATTTATATCCAAGAATGACAGCTTGTTGTCCTTCTCCTGTTCCATGCTGAACTGTAAATTTTTGTGGATCGAATTGGTACTCGTGAGTGTATGCTCCAATTTGTCCTTATTTACGATAGCTAAGATGTCATCAACGTATCGGATCCAAAATCTGGGAAGGAAACCTAGTTCTTCTAGGGTCATTTCAATGTTGCTCATGAAAATGTCACTTATGAACGGTGATAATGGATTTCCCATAGCTACGCCACTTGTACCTTTAAAATATCGCTCTCTGAAGGTGAAATAATTTTCACTCATGCACAGGTGCGTTAGCTTCATTAGACTGCGTACCTTTTTACGCCACTCCCATTCATTTCGTCTCAGTTCTAAGAGACGGTGTTCTAATAAGACTAGTGCTTCCCTTACCGGAATACTAGGAAATAATGCGTTTACGTCGAACGAAACCAAAAGTTCCGCATCGAGTATACTGCCGCAATTCTGGAGTCTGACCACCGCTTCTTGACTATTTCTGACGGTTCTGGCGCTTATGTTGTTACCAAAGATGTCGTTAAATCGCTGTGACAACCATTTCGAGATTTTGTGAGTCAGGGAGTTCACCGCAGCAATTATCTCCCTCATTTCGTTTCCGGGCTTATGAATCTTTGGCAGACACCTTATTCGCGGTAAACACGGGTTGGACACCTTCAGCTTATGAAGGTTCTCGATAATATGTTCACAGTCTTTCAATGTTTTGTTGATCCTTTTAATAGAGTCCGGAAGAGGGTCTTTCCTTAATTCGAGGAATTTCCCATTGCTAAGAATGTTGTTCACTGCTTCGTCATATTGTTGTCTATCCATGATCACAATCTTATTTCCTTTGTCGGCTTGGATACAGTAGACTGGTTTACTGTTGATTTCTTTGATAAGAAATCAACAGTAAACCAGTCTACTGTATCCAAGCCAAGATTGTGATCATGGATAGACATCAATATGACGAAGCAGTGAACAACATTCTTAGCAATGGGAAATTCCTCGAATTAAGGAAAGACCCTCTTCCGGACTCTATTAAAAGGATCAACAAAACATTGAAAGACTGTGAACATATTCTCGAGAACCTTCATAAGCTGAAGGTGTCCAACCCGTGTTTACCGCGAATAAGGTGTCTGCCAAAGATTCATAAGCCCGGAAACGAAATGAGGGAGATAATTGCTGCGGTGAACTCCCCGACTCACAAAATCTCGAAACGGTTGTCACAGCGATTTAACGACATCTTTGGTAACAACATAAGCGCCAGAACCGTCAGAAATAGTCAAGATGCGGTGGTCAGACTCCAGAATTGCGGCAGTATACTCGATGCGGAACTTTTGGTTTCGTTCGACGTAAACGCACTATTTCCTAGTATTCCGGTAAGGGAAGCACTAGTCTTATTAGAACACCGTCTCTTAGAACTGAGACGAAATGAATGGGAGTGGCGTAAAGAGGTACGCAGTCTAATGAAGCTAACGCACCTGTGCATGAGTGAAAATTATTTCACCTTCAGAGAGCGATATTTTAAAGGTACAAGTGGCGTAGCTATGGGAAATCCATTATCACCATTCATAAGTGACATTTTCATGAGCAACATTGAAATGACCCTAGAAGAACTAGGTTTCCTTCCCAGATTTTGGATCCGATACGTTGATGACATCTTAGCTATCGTAAATAAGGACAAATTGGAGCATACACTCACGAGTACCAATTCGATCCACAAAAATTTACAGTTCAGCATGGAACAGGAGAAAGACAACAAGCTGTCATTCTTGGATATAAATATATTCAGGAACAATGGGGTATTGAGTTTTGGAATTCATAGAAAAGCAACGCAAACTCAAAGGACAATTCCAGCAACGTCCTCACACAGTTTTTCTCAAAAGATGGCACCATATCATGCTATGATTCACCGTATGCTGACCATCCCGCTATCAAGTGACGAACGACGCAAAGAGGAATCCTACATAACCAAGAACGCAGAAATGAACGGATACAAGTGTGATACGATCCGGAGTATAGGCAGAAAAAAGGAAAATCAACTCAAACGTAACGGATTAACGACACTTGGTATACAAAACAAACAGATGGATACCATCAAACGCGCACCAGTGAGGCACACTAACGTAACAACAAAAATGAAAAAGATATTGAAATCTGGAGACATCGAAATGGTACCATCTAGCAGAAAACTAAAATTAGGAAGCCTTCTCAGGTCTATCAAGGATCCTCGCAAAGTCAACGAACAAAGCGGAGTGTACCAGATCAACTGTCCCGAATGCAACATGGTCTACATCGGACAAACAAGAAGTCCAGCAACTACACGGTGCAAAGAACATATGAGCGAGGCGGAAAATGCAATTTAAAAGCGAAGAGGGAATAACGACATACGATCGGCAGTCGCGCAACACATTGTCGAATCAGGACATATGATCAAGACGGACAATTTGAAGGTCATAAGCCAGGTAAGCGATATACGGAAGCTAGATATCATTGAAAGTATTGAGATTCAAAAAATTCCACAACACCAGCGAATGAATCATGATACAGGTAACGCGTCATCACCCCTATTTAAGTTCGTTTGAGTATATCCTCAGCAATTAGGTTTTTTTATGACTGTCTTTTGTAATTACTATTTAATTGGTTTCTCGTTTCATTGAATATTGTTAGTATATAAGGTTGATGTTTTAGACAAATAAGTCAGTTGGTACTGAAGAAGGAACACGATTGATTCCGAAATGTACATTTACCTATTTCTTAAATAAATTCTGTGGTTTAAGGTAAAATTGGTTTTTATTTTAACGTTGGTACGTACCGCAGCAAAAAAATTCCGACACTATACATATTAATTGCTAAGCAGTCTGTTCGTCCATCGCAGCTTCCGCAGTCTTACGATCGTTGGGTCTCCGGCTCGCTAAAAATTTCATTTCATACAGTTCATAGTTGCATTGCACTCGCAATTAGTCCCCATTCTGCTCTGAATTAGGGTCCATTTTTCACACCCATAGCATAGCAAAGGCCTTATCACGGATTTGTATACTTGAAACTTTGTTTTCCTGTACATTCAGTTGGTCTCCAAGATCGTCTCTACTGAATAATTTGCGAGCTTTATTTTTTGACGTATATCGTCTCTTTCGTAACCGTTCTTTGTTATTTTGGCGCCTAAATACAAAAACTTGTCGACATTTTCGATGTTGTTTTTATCAGGTGTGATATTTTCGATATTTGAGATGTTTTTCCTCAACAGCGTTATGACTTTTGTTTACCCTCATTGATTTGTAGCCCTACTTGCTTTGTTTCACTGTCGAGTTTCAGAAACATCTTGATACGGTTGTTAACAACCGCTAAAGAACTTTTAATGATGGTTAATATCCGTGACAAGATGTTGGTCGTCCACATAGGCTACCAGTTGGCTCGACATGTATAATAATGTACCTCTTGTTTCGGCAAATAGCAATGGGGGCAGCCCATCTCCATACTTTAGTCCGACATTTATATCAAAGGCGTCGGTGAGTTAGTTATTGATGCGGACTCAGGAGGTAGACGGCTCCAATGTCATTTTGGTTAGATATACTAATACCAAAGCAATGCATTATTTGGCGCAGTACATTACGATCAAGACTGCTGTATGCCTGCTTGAAATAAAAAAATTTGGTGTACGTCTATGTCGAACTCCCAGCATTTTTGAAGTTCTTGCTTGAGTGTAAACGATTGGTCTATTATTGATTTACCTGCTCTAAATCCACCTTTTTTTGGTTGGGAAGCGAATGTCATTTACGCACAGAGTGCGGGACTCCCATGCTTGCAAGAAGGCGACTAGACTACCCACTAAACACCTCCCTTGTCAACCCTAGAACACAGCCTGGGACCGTTTGACCCAGCCTGGGACCGTTTACTTCGGGCTAGGTCTCGTTTTGTTATGCCGTGAGGTGCCTTCAAGCTGGGGGATCCCTCTTCTAGCGGAAGGAGAGAGAGAAAGACGAAGTGCCAGACAAGCGATTCCATCTGTGTTGGATCAGAACATGGTCAATCTAATTTTGGGTGCTGCCATCTTGTGATAACCTGCTCATTTAATGTATGCGCCGATGTGGGAAGCAGTTCAAACGTATGACTAGATTTATATTATATGCAAAATCAATAAGACTGTAATAACTATCCGAAGGAAATCTAAACCGACCTGGTTATAAAAGTGAAATCTTGGTATGTGCCAACGGACTGTACCCTACAGGTCAACTAGTCGAGACACTCTTAGTTTACTTCCCGAGGTGACTGCTGACTGACTAGCTAGTCTGGAAAGGAATTTCGGTGACAGGTCTACCGCGAGCAAACTAAGTCCGAATACAATTTATCGGCCACCGATTCAAACGCCCGACTAAAACGCGTTCCAAAGATTTCCCGAAGAAAAACTTTATCGATATTATTGTTAATCTTGCCTTACGAGGCTACCGATCAATCAACAATGGATTCTCCCGTTCCCGATCTCCAAACCGACGCGGTGCCAGACATAAGCTACTCTAATGCTAATTGAAACATTCTTTGTAAAAACACACCAACTCCAAAATAAGGCACTGCGTAACCAAACTTTATTACCGAACCGATCAGTCGTGGATTATGTAAACCCGGTGGTGGTGGCATACTTACCGTCCGTCGTTGTTGCCTCCTAAAAAACGGGATTTTTGTTTTAATTCAACAATTCATATTTAATTCTTCTACTATTTTTATTAAGATACAAAGATCAATCATAGTACCACTTCAACATTTGCAACTACTTTAAAATGATATTTTTATTCGTTTGTATTCAATAAGGATTAGTTTTTCATTCACATTGCAAGCTTATTATTCAATAGTCTTTATAAAACTGTAACATTCCATATATGGCTATAAACAATATAAAGTAATAAATTTCATGTTATCTTTTTCTGTGAGGTTTAAAGCTACATTACAACTAGAGGCAGCAAGTGTAACTACAAAATAATGACTCAGATGAATATGCATTTATTAGCATTCGTTAAGATGAAGTAAATAAATAGTACAAAATTTTTCTTTGTTCCTTATAGGTAATTAGATTCATGAGTATTCGAAAGTAACGCAGATATAATTTATGTTATGACTCCAAATTAAACCAAGATGATTCAAAGAATGAAGAAATAAATCTCAATATATGTATACCTCTGAGAATTCGTCGTATGTGTTTCTATACGTTTGTTATTAATTAATGCTTTATCTACATGACTGCTTATTGTTGAGCGGGCACAGGTGTTTTCAGTCTTACCTGCACAAGATCGGTAAGTCACGGTCTCCCGATTGTCGGTTTTGCCCAGGAGAGGAGGACAATGCCTGTCACACATTTTTTGCGTGTACCAAATGGACCAGGCTGCGAAGGGAACTCTACAGGGAGACGGGAGAGCTCACCCCGGATAATATAGTTGCGGTGATGCTCGAATCGGTTGACAAATGGAACCAGGTGGCACATTATGCTCGGGCAGTCCTAAAAGATAAAAGGGACTCACAGCAGCCGGAGGTGCTGGGGCTGGGGGATCGCTCTTCTGTAATTTCCTCTTCCCCTCTCCCCTTCCGCTAGGAAAGGGACTCCCCAGCTTGAAGGCGCCCCACGGCGTAACAAAACGAGACCTGGCCCGAAGTAATGTGTCAAACGGTTCCAGGCTAGGTTCTCAGATTGACAGGGGAGGTGTTTAGTGGGTAGTCCAAGGGTATCCTCCATGGGAGTCCCACACTGCCAGACTCGGCGGGCGTAAATGCCTTCACCTCCCTACCATAAAAAAAAAAAATTGTTTTTTTTAAATATGGATATTCATTATTTACACTAGCATCAACAACTTATCGCGAAAATATATATAAATCTCTGATCCGGATTAAATAGATAACTAAAAATATTTACAGTAAAAAGTACGAAATAAAGAACACAACAATCATCTTGTAAAATCGACTATGTATAGACACTTTTATATACTTTTCTTACAATTAAAACAATTTTCCTTCGTATTTTGCCGTATGCGTAGTAGATAAAAAAACAACAAAAATTCCTAATTATCCTTTGGTAAACATACTGACCATTCCAAAACTCGTCTATCGAATCCACATGAAAACAAGTTGCGACTAGCATTTAAATTTTCATTTGTCCATGCAACCAAAGAGACCATGCATCGATGACCCTGTCTGCTATTTTTTTTTTTTTTGGTAATCTGGCTACTCGTTGCCCAGTCATGGGGAATAGCGATCATACTTCTTGCCGAACCTGCTAACCAGTTCACTGCATAATCTAAAGTTGATCTTATATTCCTAAGTTCCCATACCTCCAACGTACGATCATCCGAATCTTATACGACTTTATCATCTTTTGTGAAAACGGTCGATGTGACGCTCTCGGTGTGACATTGGAAAACATACAGGGCTGGTATATTATCTCTGAAATCCCAAAGATGGAATATTGAATCTCGCGATGCTGTTACCACAAGCCTTTGTGTGCTGGGGGTGGATACATGTGTAAGATCATACTCATGTCCAGTGAGTGGTTGTACCGGTTCCTTCGTTTCAACATCACAGAGGATCGCACTGCGATCTCAGCCTCTAGCTATTATTTGATCCCTAGTGTACAACCAGTCAGCAGCAACAACAACTGAACAATTTCCGCCAATGCCATTAAACTCACATAAAAGAGTACGAAAAACATCGACACGATTGCGTTCATCTACTGGTCCATCACTATCGTCTAGCTCTGCTTAGGACGAGCGGCCTTTTCTTATTAAAATCTCCCCATAATGTCGAATTGACAGAAGTTGCGATGCTGGCAGATGATCTGCATCCTTCCCAAAACCGGACTAATCTGAGGTAGAAGGCTGCTCTTAAAGTCACGACACAAACTAGGGTAAGATTCACCTTGACCTCTTTTTTACCACTCTTCCTTCACTACAACTTTCCACACAAACTAGAGTTGAAGATGCGTTAATTCTAAATACTATGGCTGCTAACGCCTTTTCAAGTACTTTTATTAGATTCACGCGAACACGACTCCACACCAAGAACAATTGGAACTTGTCAATGATAGACAATAAACTAGGCTAGCCGACGACAACCACAAAAAATGAAGCCACAAAGTCTAAAGGCGATTCCTGGACAGAGATCTGTCGCTCCAGCATTTGTTGAACCGATTAGTGTGGAGTATCGTTCTGTCCCGCTCTATCCCATAGTATATACATACACATTATTCGTAATGTAACACATAGTGTTAAGAAAGAAGTCAGTCAATAAACTGAACTCATTAAGATCGGTCGTCTTTTAATTAACGTGCGAACACTACATGGTGGCAGCGGTGTCGGAAAGTAGAGAAAAGAAAAATTCGGTCGTTTGCTGAATATTTAAATTAATAAAATGGTAAACGATTCGGAACAACAGCCTGCGGTGGCGGGTTTATCGGGTAATAACTTTACTGTTCAATCGCCGTAACATTTTACATTTAACCCTTCGGATTGGCCACGTTGGAAACGGCGGTTTTATCGTTTTAGAATTGCTTCCCGGCTAAACAAAACTATCCTTTGGAAGAGGAGCAGGATAACACCTTAGTCTACCTAATGGGTCATCAGGCAGATGATATATTTCTGTCATTCAATCTTTCTCCTCCCGACCAAAAGAAATACAATTCCGTCATAAGTAAATTCGAGAATTTTTTCGTGTTGAAACACATCGTGATTTACGAGCGGGCAAAGTTCAATTCTCGATGCCAATTAGAAGGAGAAAGCATTGAGGACTTTATAACATCATTATATTTGGTTTCTGAGAACTGTTCATACTCAAGCTTGCGTGAAGCGATGATACGGGATCGGTTGGTGGTAGGTGTACGAGACAGAAGGTTGTCAGAAAGGTTGCAACTAGAAGCAGACCTAACGCTTGAAAAAGCGGTACAAACGGTAAGGCAACACGAGGCAGTGAGACGGCAGCAAGTAGATTTGGCAACAACACCTTTTAGTGCAAATGCAACAACCGTTAATAGTTTGCGTTCTCATAAACCAAAGACGTCATCATCATCACCTTCACACAACTTCAGAGGAAGCGTACGAGAGACTGCAAAGACTAGAGAATGTCAATAACCATGGTGCGGTGCGAAAGAGCAGCACAACAAACATAACTGTCCCGCTAGAGGCAAACTATGCCGTTTCTGTAAGAAGTGGAACCACTTTAGTAAGGCTTGTCAAAAGAAAATAAAAATCAACAACAACAAGATATTTCATGTCGAAGAAGAAGACGAGACACTCTTCATAGGCACGATGACAGACGAAAACAATAACGATGAACGGTGGACCGCTAAAATAACGGTCAACGAAAAGCAAATTAATTTTATGCTAGATACGGGAGCTCCGGTAGATGTCTTACCACTTAAAGAATTTAAAATAAATTTCCCTGACGCGAAAGTTAATAAATCAAATAAATAATTATGTGGCCCTTCTGGTAAACGTCTCGACGCTACGGGAATAATGAACTGCGTGCTTAAATATAGAAACATATTCTGTAAATCTGAACTTTACATTGTGAACAATTTAAAATCACCACTTTTGAGTTTAAAATCTTGCCAAAATTTGAAAATTATACAACGAATTAACACCTTTGATAATCCGAGTGTCGAAACAATTCAAAAATCGTTGGTAAATATCGAGACGGAATATCCAAAATTATTTAACAAACTCGGTTGTCTTAAGGAGGATTACGAAATCAAATTGCAACCAAACGCGAAACTTTATGCAATTGCAACAGCTCGACGAGTCCCGATTCCATTAAAGGAAAAGCTCAAGGCAAAACTTGATAAAATGCTTCAGTTGGGTGTAATCAGACGTGTAGATGAGCCAACAGATTGGTGCGCTCCGATGGTAATCGTTAACAAACCCGACGGTGATATTAGACCTCGCGAAACTCAACTTACCCATTCAACGAGGTATACACCCGATGCCAGCTACAAACCATTCACTGGCGCAATTGGAAGGTGCAAAGTACTTCACCAAGTCAGACGTGAAGTATGGATTTTGGTAGATAAAGCTATCTCAAAAATCACAGCTTTTTACAACTTTTCTAACTCCATTTGGAAGATTCTGCTTCCAAAGGCTGCCTTTTGATATTTGCACGGCCCCAGAGTTGTTCCAAAAACGAATGCAGTTGATTCTCGAAGGCCTTAATGGAGTCATCTGCCAAATGGATGACATATTGGTGAAAGGGAAGGACATACAAAGGCATGATCTAAATTTGCGTGCTGTACTTAAAAAGGTAGAAGAGAATGGAGTAACCTTAAATAAATCTAAGTGTCAGATAGGTATCAAATCCATTATATTTTTGGGACACAAAATTGACGAGGAGGGTATACACCCTTGCCCATCAAACATCAAGGCAATTGATGAATTTCCGCAAAATGTAAGGGAACTGCGCCAGTTTCTGGGATTAGTAATCACCTGGGTAAGTTCGTTCCAAATCTCTCTTCAGTAAGCTATCCCCTTAATGAGCTTTTAAAATCCCAGGCTGATTTTCTATGGCCAGTTCAGGAGGAGGCTTTCTTAAAACTGAAACGAGCACTAACAACGGCTCCGGTATTGAAGACGTACGATCCTACACATAGAACCCTTGTGTCGTCTGATGCATCTTCTTTCGGATTGGGAGCGACGCTCCTTCAGACAGATGTGGACGGTATCCGGACGCAGTAGCATACGCTTCGCGAACGATGTCCGACAGCGAAAAAAAGTGTACGCAGATAGAAAAGGAAGCTTTAGGCATCAAATGGGCATGTGAAAAATTCCGGGACTACATCGTTGACATCCATTTTACAATTGAGACGGATCACAAGCCGTTGATTCCAAATTTTACTACGATAAACCTCGATGACTTGACGTTAAGGATCCAAAGATTCCGTATGAAAATGATGGGTCTTACTTTTAGCATAATCTATACTCCTGGAAAAGATCTTATAGCAGCTGATACGCTATCTTGCCATCCTATCCACGGAACAGGACCGGACGATGACGATGATATCGAAACATTCATCAACAGCATTATCGAAGAGCTACCAGCATCAACCAACAAACTAAACACTTTTCGGAAAGCCCAGCAAGATGATCCCATCATCAGAGAAGTAAAGGAGTATTGCCAAGACGGATGGCCACATCGTTCAAAACTATCACAACAAGCAAGGTTATTTTATAACGATCGCCAATATCTTTCAATTAATGGCCAATTTTTGATGCACGGTAAGAGACTTGTCATCCCAACGGCCTTTAAACATGGGATGTTAGAAACGATGCATACCGGGCATTTGGGAATTGTAAAGTGCAAAAGCAGGATGCGCCAGTCTGTCTGGTGGCCTGGCTCGTCAAAACAGATGGAAGAATATTTTCGGCGGTGTACTACTTGTATACAGTTTTTAGTTCCAAGATATGATACGCTCATCAGTTCTGAAATGCCAGAGCGACCTTGGCACACCATAGCAATGGACCTTTGCGTATGTCATGGTAAGACGTTTCTTGTTATAAATGACTACTTTTCCAGGTTCCCGGAGATAGTACATTTGGAATCACAGACTGCCAGATGCGTCATCACACACTTAAAATCGATTTTTGTGAGATTTGGCATTCCAGAAATTGTTAGAATTGATAACGGGCCCCAGTTTGCAACGGTCCACACATCTGAGTTTCGACAATTTGCACACTCCTGGGGATTTAAGCACATGACATTCAGCCCTCGTTTCCCTCAAAGCAATGGATTAATTGAGTCGGCGCTTAAAATTGTTAAAACGTTTTTAAATAAAAATAAAGAAAATCCTGAATTAGCGCTATTGGAATACCGAGCCACACCACTTAATAACGGTTACAGTCCAGCAGAACTTTTAATGGGTCGGAAAATTCGATCAACCATCTCGATGATGAGTGAACGATATGAGCCAAATTTTCTCAATACGGACAAAATAACAATGGCTGAGGAACAACGAAGACAACAACAAACAAATAAATACGATAGACGCCATGGTGTATGCAGCGGAAGAAACTTTAAAATCGGTGACGTTGTCTGGATTAGAGACATACACCAGTGGGGTCGCATTGCAGCCAAAGCCGATATCCCCCGTTCTTTCTATATAAAAACCAATTCCGAAGAAATGTGTTTCATCTTAACAACGCCCACAGGAAGAACGTGCCATATATTCCCGAAGAAGTAACTGAAGGAGAGCTCGGAGCTTCAAGTTCAAAACCTTCGAAGGGGGAGATGAAGGTGAATATTCGAAGTAAATCAAAAATGATCCGACCAACATGTCAACCTACAACATCTACAGGCCACTACACGACAAGGTCAGGAAGAATATCAAGACAACCCGACCGTTTGACTTACTAATCAAAAATTACTTATGAATTAATATGTAGCTATGTAATTGTTTCAAACCAAAATATAATATTATTTTCATCTTTTTATGTACATACCATGAATACATTATAACTCTATATTGATCTTTATATTATGAGGAAAGAAAATAAATGCATTAAAGTTATGTTAACATTAATAATTTACGGGGGAGATGAGGAGTATCGTTCTGTCCCGCTCTATCCCATAGTATATACATACACATTATTCGTAATGTAACACATAGTGTTAAGAAAGAAGTCAGCCAATAAACTGAACTCATTAAGATCGGTCGTCTTTTAATTAACGTACGAACACTACAAATGGAGCTGCCAGTGTGTCGAATGCCAGATCCCTCTCCGAGACCAAGCCACAAATTATTACAAGGTGCTGGCCGTTGTCGTTTATTTCGTCATGGAGGCTATATTCTCTAGTTGTTTCCCGATAAATAGCTCATTGCCAACCTTAGCGTTGACCCAGAATTATTTCTGTATCATTTGTCGGCAATGAGTCGAGTAGTCTTTCTTGACGATTGTAGAACGTTACTTTCGTGTCTTAATCCTTTTCTCTTATCATGGCGTTTTGAAGAATCCTGCTTTTATACGGACCCACACAATCGTTCCCTTTCCACCTTTGGACTACCCACTAAACACCTCCCCTGTCAATCTGAGAACCTAGCCTGGAACCGTTTGACACATTACTTCGGGCCAGGTCTCGTTTTGTTACGCCGTGGGGCGCCTTCAAGCTGGGGAGTCCCTTTCCTAGCGGGAGGGGAGAGGGGAAGAGGAATTGCCAGAAGAGCGATCCCCCAGCCCCAGTGCCTCCGGCTGCTGTGAGTCCCTTTTATATTTTAGGACTGCCCGAGCATAATGTGCCACCTGGTTCCATTTGTCAACCGATTCGAGCATCACCGCAACTATATTATCCGGGGTGAGCTCTCCCGTCTCCCTGTAGAGTTCCCTTCGCAGCCTGGCCCATTTGGTACACGCAAAAAATGTGTGACAGGCATTGTCCTCCTCTCCTGGGCAAAACCGACAATCGGGAGACCGTGACTTGCCGATCTTGTGCAGGTAAGACTGAAAACACCCGTGCCCGCTCAAGATCTGGGTCAGATAGAAGTCAGTCTCACCATGCCTTCGATTTAGCTACGGTCTCACATCCGGGATGAGGCGTGCAGTCCACCTTCCCTTCGTGCAATTCCTCCAAGACTGCTGCCAATCGTTGAGCGAGCGTTGTCTCTCCTCGCGGACAACGATCTCCCTCGCATCCTCGTTTCGGCGCTGGTAAATAGCGCGGCGCTCTCTAGCAAGGAGGGCGACAGGTATCACGCCTGCAATCACTCTCACCGCCGAGTCGGAGACTGTTGGATACGAAGATGCAATTCTCAGTGCTCCTCTTCTCTATACCTGTGCCAATCGTTTTCGGTATACCTCCTTGCTGAGAGCGTCGCCCCATACCTCTGCTCCGTACATTAGCACTGACCCTACAGCACTCATCAAGAGGCGTCTTCTTGATGGGCTGGGTCCCCCTACGTTGGCCATAAGTCGACTCAGGGCCGATATTCCCGAAGCAGCCTTCTCAGCCGTTGCCCTGATTTGCTCAGAGAAACTCATCTTCGAGTCGATCAGTAGCCCCAGGTACTTCACCGCTGGCTTCGATTCGATCTCGATCATTCATCATCTACCTTAAAGTTAAAAGTTCATTATCTACCTTAAAGTTAACATGCGGTTCTAACTCCCTATCTACAATAAAAGCCACTCCAAACTCTCGCTGTCCAACATTCTTCCCACTTTTGAATATTGTGTACGATCTCAGGTCTTGAATATCGCGTATAGTTCAGTTCATTTGCTCGATTGCCACAGCCTTCAACTTGTATCAACTTGTCTGTTGTAAAAGCTCCCTTACAGTGCCTGACATTCCAGGATCACAGCTGTTTTTCTCCGAAAATATAGCATTTACACAGACCAAACTTTGTAGGTAGATCAGAAGTGATGACCCCTAGAAAACTCAGGTATCAATAAATAGTTCAACGGTTTTAAAGGGGCTCACCCCATATCTGAAGGGAAGCTGCAGCAATTTTTTTAGCGAAGGTAGTCATTTGTGATGTCAAATGAAAGGTCTTGATGATAACTTTCCAAAACAAGCCTTAAAACAATGCTACAAGCTTTGTGGAGTGCAAGGAGATAGGAAATATACAAAATGTTTGTGTCTCTCCTTGCGGTTTTTTTAAAAATCATGTTCACAAAAGTTATAGCCATTTGAAATTTATCTGATTACAACAACACTAATATACGATTTTGGTATTCTATCAACTTTCCATGGAATTAGACACTGTAGTTTTGATTTGATCTTCTTATAATTTTCAGATCAGATGAATAACATAAATATTTTTGGGAATTCGTGAAGTGTGATTTTGATTAGATTACGCCAAAATGGCGACTGCTGAAAATGGAGCAACAATGGGTTTTCTTTTAAACATTGATGTGTTTCTAGAATTTATTCATTGCTAGTGACTGAATATCGTATGTTAAGTGCAAAACCCTCCTGACAGGAGCGTGGATCTGCCTGCCCAACTTACGAGCTAGCTACCGCATGTCCAATCCATTCTGAGGCTCTGTTGCAGATTTCAAAACAATTTAGTTTTCTCTAAAGACGGGGAGTTTGCCCGTCGTCCAACCTCATTTCTGGTGTCAAGGTTATCATTTTCAATCGCATTATCAGGTACGGAAGACTTGCCTTTCCTGTAATCACCCCAAAAAGGTGTACTACATAGGTTGATACTTGTAAGTCCCGGGTATTTAATGAAAACAAGCATTTTTTCGGCAGAGCTACTATGATTATTGTTTGATAGTAGAGCTGTTGGTGTAAGTGCAGTAATTGGCATTTCTCGGCATTTAATACCCCATCATACCGGACTCTTAAACTGCACGAACTAAACTGCCATAACACTAATAAAGGGAATACAGTGTGTAAGTGCCAAGACCTAGTTATTGTTGAGAAAACAAAGTACCTAGGAGTCATAATTGATCGTAACCTCAAATGGAGTTCCCATTCTGAATACATTAATGGAAAACTCAGAAGGTGCATATTTCTCTTTATTTCATTACGAGATGTGTTGACAATACCGCAACTGAAAATAATCTACTATGCTCTACTTCAATCTCTAATCCAATACTGTATATCGGTATGGGAAGGTACATTTAAGACCCATATAGAAAATTTAGAAGTTACACAAAAGACTATACTCAAGACAATGTTCAAGTTACCTAGAATATTTCCATCATCAGAATTATATGACTTAACAGGAGTACTTGACAAAAGAAAACTATATATCAAATCTGCAGCTATTTACACATTTAAAGCGCAAACCCGTCAGGTTTCAAGCAATGTTTATAATACTAGATATAATTATTATAGAATCAATGTACCTACTTGTAATAAAACACAATCACAAAGATATATTCAATATATTGGCCCAAGAACCTTCAACTTGTTGCCAGAATTCATCAGATGTGCTAATACATCAGAAATCTTTAAACTTTACATCAAAAAATGGCTTCTTAGTATGTCTGGTGAAGAATTTTCAAGAACATTTAATTATATCAATTGAAAATTTTATTTTTCAAATAGTGTTATTACTACTAAATAGTAACGTAATTAGAATAAGGAATTAATCTGTTTTATAATATAAAAAAATCAAAAATTGCATAGGCAACTAATTTGTTTAACCAAACTCCTCTCTCAAGCCCTGCTTTTGAGGAGTTGTCATAGCAAAAATTAGTCTTATGTTTTTATGAATTGTCAGGTTTCATTACTAAATAAAGTTATAATATCATTGGAGAACCAGTAAACCCAATGTGCGACAGATTAACTCGGACGAATTGTCAATTAAAAGAATGAATAAGATATAAAAGGTGAAATAAACAGAATGCCATTCCTTGAGCATGATGGGATGAATGCCTTCCTAACTAGATAATTTGTGGCTGTCAAAAGTTAGTTCACATGGCCCACCTGGCCAGTCTTTTCTTTTAACCTAGTTTAACACATTGGTTCGGATAATGAAACTCCTAGCAGAATCTACTACCAGTTCCATTAAGTCTTATCTTTCTTACCAGTGACTCCCCTCTTCCATGTTAATGTAAAATTCTAATGCACTTTGTGAAGTTGTAGAGTTCCTTCTTGTATGCATTTCAGAACAATGGAACACTTCACTGGTTTTGGGACACTGGACAAAACAGATTGTAGTTCCATATTGTTTTCAAAGCTCTACTTACCTTATAGTCCCAAAATCTCAGAAATACTAAGAAACTCACGTGCTTTAGCAATAAATACATATTCGCTCCACGCTGAGAGGGTTACTCGTTAGTTGCTATGAAGCCAACTCCCTCGAAATTTAGAAAGCCACTGACAGTACCTTTCATTCAAGCAGCTTTGCGCTAAATTCTACACTACATTTCATCCACATCGCGTTCCTTCTGTAGGCACACTCTTGAAACTTTGGAGGTAATCGGATACCCAAAACCCATCACAGTTGATTTTTTACAAAATCAGCCATAGCCTTACTCGAAACCATCTACAGCAATAATATTTAGTATAGTTAAACCCAACTCTGCTTCTATACTCCAGGACTAACTTCTACGTTCATGTAAATCAGCCTGTTCAGAGGCTTTCAAGTCAAAAGCACTTTTTTAAAATCAATCATTAAAAATTTTCAAAGAATATAAAACCAATTCCAATTACTAAATATACTTAAACTTAATGGCCCGAATGGCTCTCTAAGTTTATACATTATCGAAAATATCCAAGCAATAAAGCAATATCAAATTCAATTTAATTAAAATTATTAAATATTTTATGATTTAATTGGGAAAAAAAGTAAAAATCAACCAACACTATTCAAAAATTAATTGTACTGTTAACACAACTGCACAGTAAACTTTCATCCTGCATCTAATATGTTAAAACATAATACTAATCAAATTTAACCAAAAACTTTATCTTATTTTAATAATATACTATCAAATTATTCCCAACCTAAACGTTAAACCTTAATTGTGAACCATTATTTTATTAGGTCACAAGATACCTATCCTAAGAATCCTCAACCTACCCCTGACTTTTAATATAAACAAATAACAGCAACACTAAATGTAGCAATAATGAGCTGAAAATCAAAACTGAGTAGCAAAAAAATAATCACGAATAATTTAGACATTGTCATTCAGCCATCAATACTTAGATTGCTGCATCCCAGTTCGACCAGCCTCAATGAATCTAGCAAATAAGTATCTCCATTAGAATTGTTCGTCTGGTGGACTCCAATTCGGAGGATATTTTATGTTTTTATCAGTGGCCCATCTATAAATGTAAAATATAATTGGGACACCGTCAGAATCCAAAATAAATCGATTCATGTCCAAATACACGAATGCTTCTGGAGGAACGAAGCCAGTAGCAAAACAAGTCTCAATATACCCATATGCAAGGTGGAACGGCTGTGAAACCCAGGGGTTTCGTTCACAATTACGACCTGTATGCTTCCGAAGAAGAGTCTCCATATGATACCTTCGTTACTTTATCAGTTTGATATATTCTTCTATTCGATACATAGTGTTTCCAACCCGTCTCAGACTTTCTGTATAAACCAGTATATGCACGAAGACATTTCCTTTCGAAAACTCTTAATCTTTCCATGGTACTAGCGCTTTGGTTGTACTAGATCTGACTTCCATATGTCAAAACCAGGATCTGGTAACGAATAACTGTGACCTTTTGATCAATGTTTCTGGAATGAAAGAGTCGTCGAAGGGACGTGACTATTTTTTGTGCTTTACTGAGCATGATTTTGACATCTTCAGCATTGTACAAATATTGATCGAGGTGAACACAAAAATTACGTGCAACCCATTCTGAACTACCTTTACCAGCTATAATGTGAAAATCCTTCAAATAACGTTTCAGGTCTTGACTGGCCAACCGCGGCATTGTCCGAAACAACATTGTTTCGAACTTCTGCGCACTGATTTTCATTCACCAATTGTTGGTATACAGCTGCACATCGTTGAGCATCTTTTGTAGATTGCTCTGAGCTATGGTAGCCTTTCGGTCTGACGTATAAATTGTCAGATCATCAGCAATCGTTACCAATAATCGTGTTAGAGAGAAGTAAAATCAAAGCCGTTCGATAGCTTGCGAATGAATATTGCGAGAAGCAGATGCGCAGTAACTTTTCCCTGATGATCAAGACCTTAATGTTGCGCATTGTTGTCAGATTTCCATGAGTTACAACAAATGATTTCCCGTACAACATATTGCGCATCATGGTGACAAGGTGTCTGGGGAACCTGTCCTGAAGGAGTTTAAAAATGAATCCATCCAACCCCACCGTGTCGAAGACTTTCTCCATTCCGATGAGATACGCTCCAACCTATTCTCTGTTATTCACTTTCCAATACATGTCTGAGGTTATTTTGGTTATTGTATGCATAGTCGAAAACCTGGCACGAAAGCCAAATTGACAATTCGGCATAAACTCATATTGCTCAATACTTTAATACTTTGCTTAGTATCACTTCAAACACCTTGCTGATGTTTGGCAGCAAGGTGATTGGGTGATTGCTTTTAGGACTCGAAGATTCTTTTCCTTTCTTCCAGATCAAAAAAACGTGAACCTATTTCCACTCATTTGGGAAATATGAATGGTTCAACATGTTGTTGAACAATATGTAATAATTCCTAATAGCAACCTCAGGCAAATGTCGTAGAACTTTTTTTGGAATACTGTCAACACCACATAATTTCTTGTTGTCTATCCTCCAAAATATAAAAAACAAGTCTTCAAAGCTGACAAAATAATCTAAAACAAAGGTCAGATGCCAATGTTTCATTGCAATTGACTAACCATTCAGGCATGATTTGAAGTCGGAAACTTTTGCTTCAACAACCTCTAAACACCTTCCCTTGAGACTTCTTACGGAATAAGCTATTCATTTTCGTGAAAACGCCGTCTGGGTCCTGTGAGCTAATACCCCTTAACTTTTTTGCCCATTGATTGCTGGCGTCACTCCTGAAGTATGAACGGCTCAAGTTCCGGACATTCTTCAGGGGGGATCGTTGTAGTCCAAAAATCGCCGATAAATATTATTGACACGTGTGAGAAGAAAGCTTCTCAATCTTTTTAACATTGCGATGGTTGGTGTTTCATATGCTTCCATATTGTTTCGATGTTTAATCTTAGGAACCAATTTCTCAATCTTTTACAACATTGGTTGCTCTAATTTCGGCAAATAGAGATCTATTTCATCGTTAATTAGATCCCTGTTTTTAGGAACCGTTGAGCAAGAGTTGCCATGATCAGAAGGACATAGCTTTTGGTAATCCCGATTAAACTTTTGTATTAATTCAGCAGTTCACCCCACTAACTACTCGATAAATCAACAAAGTAGCCACTACTTTCATTCGCAATGCATATGCTGTTTTGGCGGCAATATTATGACACAAACTTGGCGCATAATATTGCGTAGCGATCCCCAGCAGGCATCGGCCACCCCTACACCATTTCGATATCTGCCACTACTGAACATCTGATGTTGTCAGTGTGCGGAGTAAAGCTCTGCCACTGAACGAGCGCTTGACGTCGGTCAGATTTGCGAAACTTCCTTCGACGTCGCGTTCGGCCTGTCAAGTTTTTCCGCGAGGAATATAAAGTGGTGCTCGACACTAATGCAGCGGTCAGGGTCATCAGTGGGAATTCCGGGGACTAGAAAGTTTCAGCAGATTTGTGCCGAGGAATTTGCAAATACAGTGGTGAGTATCGAATCCATGCGTGAAAAACATACTAACGTCGTTGTTGCCTTGGTCGCCTCGTCCTCGTTGCTTTCATCTATTTGGGGATTGTCACCAGCCGCAGGTGAAGCTGAGAGCAATCACTTCAACGCAATGAACACGGGACCCGCAGTCTTGCTGGTGTACGGTGGAGTGTTGCGGTAATTTTTGGTCGGAACTTACTTTGGGTTCGACCCCGTTTCGACTATTTCTTAAAATGTTGTCAGAGAGCCATTACAAAATTTGCAAACTACATAAGGAATTTGCCAAGCCGATAATCGCTGAATGTTGTCATCTCTGTGACATCTAGTAAATATGCAAACTGGAGCATCTTATAAGTAAACGCAGTCCCACCTGCACACATCAGCCCACAACCTGGAAACTTATTTGTCTGACTCTATATTGCCTTGACGCTGAAAAATTGAAAAGCATTGTTTGATTTTTTTTTTTATTTTGCAACAACTGGATTGGAAAAACTGTGGGATTTAATTCACTAGTAGATCTCGTCTTTCCATACTCACCTTCCTTGGCTTGCTGGGAGATATTGACGACAGAATAAGTAGCTGGAAGCCACACTTTATCACTGAACGACCATGCATTCTTGTGTGAGAGCCACCAATTGGAATCCACAGACGCAACTTGGAGGCGAGGGGAAGTCAATACGCGCAAATTCGCCCGTAACATCAGGCTGGGTCGCAAAATTAAAGACTTTGGTAGTGTATCCTCCAAGTAAATTAGGCGACGTAACACCTAACATTAAGCAGAAACGTTTGAAAGTTGACGCGAAACGTAATCAAGAGTATTCCTACTAAGATTTGCCGGCCGTTCGTTTTAGTACGAGCACAAATAAAACATGATAGTGATGATTCAATGAAAAATGGAAAAAGATGTGAATCAAGTGAACGTAATTGGCAGAGTTGGTGCTGATCCAGAACAACGTATTAATAATGATCATCCTAGGTGGCGAGGCTCGTGCTGATCAGCAAGGGGAAGGGAAATCCCGAATCGCCGTCTGCATACCGCGCGTTATGCATACTAGACACGGCTGGGAAAGTGCTAGAGAAACTCATCAAGGGAAGACTCACTGACGCGATTCGTGCTGCTGGGGACCTATCTCCTCGGCAGTACGGCTTTAGAGCAGGACGTTCTACCATTGATGCGATTGCAGAGGTGGTGAACGAGGTCCAAAAGGCAGACGCATTTAGTCGCACCAAGCGATGGATCGTTGGTGACGCTCGACGTCAGGAACGCCTTCAACTCCGCTAAATGGGTGGATATTCTGGATACGCTGGAAAACTCTTTTCAAGTTCCAGAATATCTAATGCGGCTTTTGAGGAACTACCCAAAGGACCGAAGCCTGTTCTACGACACGACACAGGGCCAATGAAGGATGGAAATTACATCGGGTGTTGCTCAGGGATATATCCTTGGTCCGGACCTGTGGAACGTGTCTTACGACGGGCTACTGAGACGAGAGATGCCAGATGCGTCGCACTTGGTCAGCTATGCAGATGATGTTGCGGTTCTGGTCGCTGGTCGCACCGTTGAACAAGCGCAGCTTAGGCTAGGTATGCTAATGCGCCGAGTGAGGGACTGGATGTTTAGCACTGGAGAAAACCGAAGTGGTCATCTTGACAAAAAAGAGAATTCCTAGAGTAAGGATGATCAGTCTTGGAGACATACAAATCGAATCGAAGCCAGCGGTGAAGTAGCTGAGGCTACTGATCGACTCGAAGATGAGTTTCTCTGAGCAAACCAGGGCAACAGCTGAGAAGGATGCTTCAGAAGTATCGGCTCTGAGTCGACTTATGGTCAACGTAGGGGGACCCAGCCCATCAAGAAGACGCCTCTTGATGAGTGCTGTCGGGTCAGTTCTGCTGTACGGAGCAGAGGTATGGGGCGACGCTCTCGGCAAGGAGGAATACCTAAAACGTTTGGCACAGGTACAGAGAAGAGGAGCACTGAGAATTGCATCTTCGTATCCAACAGTCTCTGACTCGGCGGTGAGAGTTATTGCAGGCGTGATACCTGTCGCCCTCCTTGCTAGAGAGCGCCGCGCTATTTACCTGCGCCGAAATGAGGATGCGAGGGAGATGGTTGTCCGCGAGGAGAAACAGCGCTCGCTCAACGATTGGCAGCAGTCTTGGGTCTATTGCACGAAGGGAAGGTGGACTGCGCGTCCCATCTCGGATGAGACCGTGGCTGAATCGAAGGCATGGTGAGACTGACTTCTATCTGACCCAGCTTTTGAGCGGGCACGGGTGTTTTCAGTCTTACCTGCACAAGATTGGTAAGTCACGGTCCCCCGATTGTCGGTTTTGCCCAGGGGAGGAGAACAATGTCTGTCACACATCTTTTGCGTGCACAAAACGGGTCAGGCTGTGAAGGGAACTCTACAGGGAGACGCCGGATAATATAGTTGCGGTGATGCTCGAATCGGTTGACAAATGGAACCAGGTGGCACAATATGCTCGGGCAGTCCTAAAATATAAAAGGGACTCACAGCAGCCGGGGGTGCTGGGGCTGGTGGATCGCTTTTCTCGCACTTTCTCTTCCCCTCCCGCTAGGAAAGGGACTCCCCAGCTTGAAGGCGCCCTAAGGCGTAACAAAACGAGACCTGGCCCGAAGTAATGTGTACAACGGTTCCAGGCTGGGTTCTCAGGTTGACAGGGGAGGTGTTTAGTGGATAGTCAAGTCGCGCATGGGAGTCCCACACTCTGTGCATAAATGGCATTCACCTCCCTACCACAAAAAAAAATTATGATCATCCTGTCGTGACATTTTCGCTGGCGACACACAATAATTACAAATACAAAATTAGTGATTGGGTGCAAAGAATCGATTAGCATCGAATTGTTGTTTTAAAGCCACAGCTCCATGATTCCATGATGATCTTAAAAAAAGGAAAGGCCAAGGAGCTATGGTGCCGGGAAAAAATTCCATATGGTGAAATTACAGATAGGGATGGCAAAGCACGAACAACGACAAGTATAACTGCTGACGAAGTAATATCCTTTAAAGAAAATTAGTAAGGCTTAATAATCCTTTCATTTATTGCCAACACATATATTTTAAATCTGCGTTTAAAGTAAGATCGTAAAAAAATTTTGTAAGATTGTGTTAGTTAAGATTGAAGGTTGAGTCTTGTTTGAATAAGTTCTTATTGAAAAACAAACGATTCAGAAGGAAAGGAAAAATAATACAAGCCATGGTAATAAATAGCAACTAACACAAATAATAATAAAATATATAATAGTACTCGTATATTTAAGTGTTATTTTGAATGTTATATAAAAGAATGTATAAATCTTCTATCTATATATAAATAAAAAAAAGGGAATTTATTTTTATTGCCTTTTATGAATAACATAAATAATTATTTAAATTTGAAAAGTGATTTAAATATACTATTATTTTTTCGTATTTCCTTTTGATAATATTCAAATTAATAATAGTAAAATATTTTTTTATTATATTTCCTATTGATACTATTCGAATTGATGACAGTAAAATATCATTATGTTTTTTATATTTCTTTTAATATTAATATAAAAATAAAATATTAATATTTAAATTAGTAATAATAAAATATCATTATTTGACGTTTCTCCAGGTTCCCCCAATGGTAGGAAGCCGTCGGGTTCCTCCATACTAGCGGTCCCGAAGGTGTCTTTGGATTCTTCGATTTTCTTTATGTTTCGAAGTAAAATTATGATATTCGATATAAAATTCTTGAATCGATTGCTGATTAATTTCCAACTGACGTTTTAAAAGCTATTTAATTTTTGAAAACTATTGATAAGAGCGATTTAAAAACACGTCTGTATGCAACGAATGCTAGACGTAGAATCCTTGTTCAGAAGCTGGTACTTTTCCACATGTATTCGTACATTTTGGATAGTCTACATAAACTCTTCCGCAATAATAAATTCGCATACAACTAATCATAAAAAAAGTTCTGATTGCAATAACTATAAAATGCACAATTCAGACATTATCAGAAGTTATAAGATGCAAAATTTCAAACGAAGTTAAGAAAAATTGTACAGTTAATATTCTAGGATAATCATAAAATAGGCTATAAAAAAAACCTTAAATTAGTGCAATGAACTTTCCTAGCTAGGAAAAAACACATGAAATACTTCACGTCTGTAGCTATGTACATAAAAATAAAAAAACTAGTATATCAACATAAATGTACATCATTTTTAACAATAGACAGAACAGACATTATATGGTGAAGCACATTGTGATAAGAAAATATTGAACCACGTGATACTTTTATATTGTATTTAAATCAGTCTTCATTACCTTTGCAATGCATCATATCAGAAAAATAGAAACGCGTGCTCACGATCTATTGAATTTCCTGTTCTATGGAAGCTTCAGGCGAGCCTTAAAGCATTTATTTAAATTATAGGCATCCGATAACAATAGAAAAGTGAATAATGAGCTTTTGCAAAGTACTTGCATGATGCGAGCATTTTGACAATAGTTAAAAGCAAATCATTCAAAAATATTAGTTGTTCATGATAAAATTTGTTTTTACAAAGGGCAATATCTTTTCATCGGCTTTTCCTGAAATTCGTTGTGAGAAGGGTTAAAAATGTTCAAAACATATGCATACATATTCTATTGTTTATTCACTCTGATGTTTTTGTAAGTTATTACTTTAGATTATATCTTTGATTATATGATTACCAGGATGTCGGATGATCAAATACATATTGCTCATATGCTGTTACAATGTTGTAGAAACTTCAAGCGTTTTTGAAATTTGTTTCGAGAATTTATTTAAAGTTAAATCGATAATGCAAGCGGAACAAAGGCCGAGAAAAAGGCTACAAACGAAAAGGGTAAATTTCCAATGTCCGCACTATGATAACGACAAATTTGAACAGAGGGAAGACTAATCGCAGTATTAGCATCACTCCTGATAGAAAAAAGATTTACTGTTGTCGTAAGTATGTACGGGGGTGATGCCAGTACTGAGAGTTGCTTGTACATGATGCAAAATTATATGTATGTGTGTATGTGTATGTGGCTGGAACTATAATAGTATTGCGCGCCGCTGCTTTGTCATGAGAAGACTGAACATCTTCCCCACCATGAAAACTTCTGTTTTCATCCAATTATTCGATAGGCAATGGACATAGCTTCACGATGGCCCGGTTGAAGATTCCCGAAGTTGTACGTACTGTAGCAACTCGAACCTTATCATCTTCGCCGAGTGTCACATCGATAATTCTGGCGAGAGGCCACTTCATAGGTGGAAGATTTTCGTCTTTCATTAATACAAGTTGGTTAACCTTGGCATTGCTATTGACTGAGGTCCACTTAGATCGCGACTGCAATAGGTGAAGATAGTCGTTGCGCCATAGAGTCCAAAAGGATTGCTTGATGAAGGATATTTTTCGAAAGTTGTCCAAGGAATCGAATTTAAGTTGTGCGATGATTGGTTCGGGTAAGCTTGTAATTGGTCGTCCAATCAAGAAATGTCCGGGTGTGAGGGCTTCCAAATCAGTTGGATCTGATGACATCTCCGTGATGGGTCGAGAATTAACGATCGCCTCCGCTTGATAGATAACCGTAAGCATTTGTTCGTGGGTTAGCGATGCATTGGCGACTGCTCTGGTAAGGTGAATTTTTGCCTTCTTCACCGCCGCCTCCCACAAGCCACCAAAATGTGGGGAGCGCGGTGGGATGAAACACCATCCAATGCCTTCCAGAAAGCAAGCTTGCTGGACTTGGTCAATATGTGATTGAGTTGAGAAAAGTTTTCTTAACTCTCGCAACTGGTTATTGGCACCGATAAAATTAGTAGCGTTGTCCGAGTATAGCTTGTTGCATTTTCCCCTGCGAGCGAAGAATCGTTTAAGGCATAAAATGAATGCTGCTGTCGATAAATCTGAAACGAGTTCAAAATTTACAGCCTTGGTAGCGAAACATATAAAAACCGATAAGTAGCCTTTGATTGGAGATCTTCCTCATAGTTGAGCTCGCGTGAAAAACACCGGTAACCGCAAAGGGATGTGATACTTTCAGCCTATCCGATGGGAGGTTTCCCATTATTTGCTGAAAGGAGCGAGGCTTCGCTCGAAAGCATATCGTGCACTGATGAATATCTCATTTAGCCTCCGACTTTACGTTGATCAACCAAAACCTTTGCCGAAAAATGTTTACCAAGGTATGGCAGCCAGCATGTGAGTTGTTAACATGCAAGAAGGTTAACAATGCGTTTGTAAAGGGATGCGCTTGCGGAAGAAGCATTTGATGGCGCGCATCAAAGGGTAGATTAGATTTCGTAATACGTCCACCGACTCGAATAACTCCATTTCCATCAAGGAAAGTGTAGTAATCGAGGAGTTATGGCTCAAAATGCCAGCGCAGCAACCACAAGAACAGAACAAGACAAAAACAAAGTGAAGTATCCGAAATTATGCATACAGAAAAAATAGTTGAGCTATATAACCATCCACTGAAAGAATAAAATTAAAAAAAAAAAAAAAAAAAGAATTACCAACTTGAAGAGAGAAAAGCCATTTGTAGAGGTAAACATTTCGCATTTTTTTGACGGAGATAAGTTTAAGAGAAGAATGAAAATTTTTTTGTTTGTTTGTGAAGAAAAAATAGCGTACAGAATAGCGGTAAGAATTTTAATTGAAATCAGAATATTAAGAAGTAAACAAACGTATTGTGGGACACAGGTATCATCTATCTACTTATTACCAACTACGAGCATATGCATATTGTTATCATGAACTTGAACTTGATTGATACATTGGGAATTAGCGCAGGATTTTGATAGCGATCGTTTGAAAATCAAAAACGCGTCAGCTCGCTAGAAAACGATTAATTGAATTCTATATATGTAAATGATCTAGCCACGCCTGTCGAAATTCGGTTGAGACTCAACTTATTTTGTAGCAAGTAACGTAAATGGTAGTAATCGTCATCAATGAATGATATAGAAATGAACAACAGTATGCACATGATCTTATACGAATTATAATAAAATCCAAACATCAGAAAAATGAGGAAGAAAAACATGAGCGAGAGATAGAGAGAGACACAATATACTTGTACATCTTGTATAATCAAAGACTTTAAAACATCCATTATTCAAAGAAATAATAATAAAACTTGCATTCTTTTACCAACCGCGAACTCGCTCTAAAAGATAAAATAATTAATGAATTCTAATAAAGTGGCGAGTTCCGCAAACGACCATTGAAAAGTTGTAAATTAACAAGAACAAAAAAACATTGAATTATTTTATACCGACAAAACAAATTGTGAAAGTAATATTGACAATACGGTTAAAACAATGTACTCCTCTCTAACCTAATTTAGTAATGTTTTCAATTCGGTTTACAAAATCAACTTATTCTCCTCTAAAATGCCTTCAACGTTATTACAAGACAAATATCAATACCCAAAATAGTTTAGAAATAGGCACAAATGTATATCAAACTGATGAGTGGACGAACGTCTCACCGAAAATTCTATCTTATATTGGCTTAAACAAACATCTACAAAAAATCATCCGTTGTCCATAATACGCCAGAGAATTGTTAATTATTTTTATGGAGCCTATAGCAACTCAAGAGGAAACCCCCTGTTGAGTGTGCATGATAAAGTGCAGCCAGTTGTTACAGTGGAACAGAATTTCGACAATTTGCTGGTGCCGGCTGATTATCCGAGTCGCGCCAAGTCAGATTGTTATTACGTGAATAATGTTACATGAGAATGTAACTCGCATAGCTTCAGCCAGCATATTCCCGGAGAAACAATTGCAAACGTTGAAGCAACAACAAATGCTTCAAGCACAACAAATGCAACAAATGCAAGGGACGAATCGTTCGGGAAACTGGCTAAGCGGTAAAACGAGAATTTCACGGCTATCGATTGTGCATAGACGGGGGAGTCAAGTTGCGACCGCGAACGCGCGTGGACGGAGGAATAGGGAGAAAAGCGAGCAAGTAGCCGCATCGAACCTTTGTGAAATTTTGAAGTAAAAACAACTTGACTTGAGTTAGTTTCCAACGCGACCTAGCCCCTGAAAAGTTGTTGAAAATCTTAACAAGAAAAGATTAATAGAAACGGAAAGTGAAAAGAGCCAAGTGTGTGATTATTACTCTTTCGTGGAGCCTATAGTTAACGGATATGTGATAGGAAGAAAAGCTGGTGCAAAAAAATTACAAGTGAAGAGATAAGAGTTCAATTAGAAACCGTGAAGTGATTAGCAAAGTTACCAAACTTGAAGAATAACGAAAAGAAGAGAATAGAAAAAAAGAAAATAAAACAAAAGCAAGGATAAAGCGATTGTGATATACAAAGTGAACGCGGGTAACAGAATTGAATTACAGACGATATTAGTGGCGGCTTCGTCGTAGGTAAAGTTGGTGTGAACGGAATTGAGAAACTCTTTGGAAATTGAAAAGAAATGCAATTGTTTGACAAGTGAAACCTGGAGGTGAAGTGCTTTGTATGCGCGCTAAGGAAATACGCTTGTACGTCGGATCGAGTAGAGAAAAACTATTGGGAGATGAACGTTGGAAAGCCGTAAAGGCTGCAGTGAAAGGCTTAGAGGAATTGAAACTCCGTTTGAATTACTGCCAAGCGTTTGGCGTGGAAAAGAAAGTGGTGCCTGATACAAGTCCTGTTCGCGGCTTAGACTATTATACTGGCGGATATATGAATGTGTGTCGCATCTTTAATGTCAATAAGATGACGGTGGTTGATTCGGATTGTGTTGATGCGCTCGGAATTTTAATACAATTATTTTTGAGTTAACTTCTAACTGCAATACATAGTAGCGTACAATCTTCCGGAGGTTTTATCCATAATAGTAGAATGTTAACTAGAATAAACATTTTTTTTGACCAGTGCGATTTGCTGAAAATTCTCGAAAGTAAACTATTTAAATCGTATTTAAATTTTCAAGTGATCGTAAAGAAAATTTTGTTTTAGAGATAAATTTATTAAATTTGTTTTTGTGCGAATGTATTCAGGAACCTTTCAGTGGACTTCCCGCATTTGTCATCGCGCGCTCGACGGACCATGTGGGGTAAGTACCCTTTTATTGCGTAAAATAATTTTTCCTTTTAATTATATTGCGAATGTAGTGCACTTGTCGAATTTCCATGTAATTGCTGAGAATTTTTCCTTTCATTTATATTGAAAATATTGTACGTTTATCGAAAGCTAATCGTATTGCATTAAAAAATGGAGTGCTAAAGTAACGCAAATTGGTCTTTCCTTTCCTCAAATTCCAACCGGGTATAGGACCCGGTACGGTGGCAGGCTTCCACCTCAAAACATGAGCCAGCCAGCGGGTACTTAATAATCCTTCTTGTTTCAGGTGACGTCGTGGGTTGAGTGGCCCAAGCAGAGTGCCTCTTTATGGCATAGAGTTATGCAATCAAATTGTATAATTCTATGGCATAAATTGGTCACCGGGGTACTCCCCTTCTGATGGGAAAGTTCATACAATTCAAGTTGTATGAGTTTTCCACTCAGAAGAGGAATACCTGGCCACTTCAACAAGATATCTATGGATTTATTCCGGTTGGGTGGGTACGAAGGGGCCCCACCACCACCCGTTTGCCCCTCTTTCATTTGTGGGCCATGAACTTCGTCGGGTAATGACGAGGTTGCCCCAAGTCCGCCTTTCTTTTCAGGTTCCCCTTGTTCTCGTGACAAGCTCTAATTCTCTCGGTGTAGTTATCTACACTTTTTGCGACTTCGGTCGCCTCTTGACCTCCAGCAGTCCAATTCGTGAATGCGAAATAATTTTGTAGTGGGTCCTCGTGCTGGGGAAATGAACCCGCCCCACGACACCGCAATGCTAGCCTGCCAGCGCATTCACGCGTCTCCAGACGAGGGCATTCTCGGCAGATATTGTCATCTTCTTCTGCTGAGGCAGCAGAACATCGCTGCAGTCCTTTACGGACTTTATTGAAACTCTCTAAATTCACTACAAAAGGAGGTAAAATTCGACTTCTCGCATTTACGGATGCACCCTTAAGGAGGTCAGTATAGTCACAATTAAAATATACTCATTGTATGCTACGAACGATAACCGTGACTGCTTCTTCTAACTCTGATACCGTAAAGCTTCGTAACGCAAAGCTAGGTTTCATTGAACTACGTGCTCGCAACCGCAATGATTTGAGATATCGATTAACGTATCCAAATACTCGAAGTGTTTTCCAGTATGAGTTAATATATTTTGTGTCCTTAACTAGGTCTTCCTCTGCATAAGACGACAAGACTGTGAAGTTCAGCTTGCGATATTCTGGAACATCAATTTGATCTGGAACCTTTCCATGATATGGCCATTGTGATGACGATGCGGCTAAAAAGCTTGGACCATGCAGCCATAAGTTGGACCCTTGTAGACTTTCTGATTTAGCGCCTCGCGAGATCAAATCTGCCAGGTTATGCTGCGTTGGAACATAGCGCCATGTAACGGATGTAACAGCTTGAATTTTGGACACACGATTGGGTATAAATGTGGACCATTGGTACGAAGGTGCACTTAGCCAGGCTAACACGATTTGTGAGTCACTCCAACATAATACATCCATGAGGTCACGGGGGATAATCTTCGTAGCACGTTCTTTGAGCTCGCAAAGTATTAGGGCTGCACAGAGCTCGACGCGGTATCGTAGTAGTTTTCAATGGAGCTATACAGGATTTCGAACAAAGCAGGTTCGTCGATACTTTCTTATCAGGAGTTTCACTTCGAATATATACACAAGCTCCATAAGCGCATAGACTGGCATCAGCGAATCCATGGATTTGAAGGCTGGGATTCGACAAACAAACATGTCGTGGGATACTAAAGTTGTTGACCTTGTCCATATCCGAGCGAAAAGACTGCCATCTTGTTTGCATCTCGATGGGTAAGCTTTCGTCCCAATCAATATTAAGCTTCCACAACTCCTGTAGAAAGAGTTTGGCGGTAACAATCACTAGGCTGAGTAATCCTAATGGATCGAAGAACCGAGCAGTTTCCGACAACACTATTCTTTTGGTCACAGAACTTCGTATTTCCGGCGAGTGATATGTAATCAGAAATTCATCGGCAGGTGGGTTCCAGGCTAGGCCAAGAGTCTTGATGAAATCCTTGTCATCTAGTCGAGTCATTACTTCCTTGTCATTTTCATCGATTTTTTCTAGCAACGATGGTTCATTTGATGCCCATTTTTTAAGGGGGAAGCCACCTGATAGTAGAATATCGGTAACTTCGTTTCTGATCTTTGCAGCTTCATCCAAGTCATCACTTCCAGTCAATAAGTTATCGACAAATGCATCTCGCTTGATAATCAATGCTCCTACTGGAAACTTACTCCTAGCATCTTCTGCCGCTTGACGAATAGATTCTACTGCGTGATATTGAGCAGACCCAGTGCCATAAGTAACTGTTTTTAATCGATAGAGCTTCACACAATGATGACTTGAATTACGAAAAACTATTAGTTGTATGTCTCTATCACTGGGATGCACTATGACTTGCCGATACATTTTTTCTATGTCAGCTGATATTACATAAAGATGGAAACGAAATCGAAGTAAGATCGAAAATAGGTCATCTTGAACTGTGGGTCCTACCATTAGAATATCGTTTAAGGATACACCACTGGAGGATTTCGCAGAACCATCAAAGACTACGCGTAATTTAGTGCTGCTGCCATAATTCTTTACAACACAATGATGGGGGAGAACATAATGAGGTTTGTGTAACCCACACTGTGAATCAATGACTTCCTCCATATGTCCCAACGATAAATATTGATTAATAAAATCGTAGTAACTGACGCGTAATTCACGGCATTTCTCAAGTTTTCTTTCGAGGCTATAAAATCGTTTAATGCGATTTCGTATGTGTCACCAAGCACTGACGCATCTTGCCTTAAGGGTAATCTCACAACGAACCGACCGTTTGCATCACGAATTGTATTGACACGAAAGTGTTCTTCACAAGCAATCTCCTCAGCTGACCTTTTGTCTATTTCACTATTACAGTGGTCTAGCTCCCAAAACTTAGCGACGATATTATTTAAATTTTGTTCGCACGGTTCACTGTTACTGTCGGCACTAATGTTTACACTGAGTGAGTTGTATGAAGTACTGGATGGCCCCGAAACCACCCAGCCGAAAAGAGTTTTCTGCACGATAGGCCGATTAACACCTAAATCAATCCGTCCAACAGCAAGTAATCTGAAAAACAAGGCAGCGCCAATCAAAATATCAACTTTCCGAGGTATGTCGAATTGAGGGTCCGCTAGTGGAGTGTTCTTAGGAATATTCCAGTCTGATGTATTGATCCTCTGCAATGGCTGCAATCCGACGAAATCTGGTACGATGAAAAACTCTAGCAATGAACTGAAATCGTTTTGTAGTGATTGCACGGTGGCAATGGTTTTCGAAATACATCGGGATGTCGTCATACAAATTCCACTAATAGCCACATCAGTTTTTTCTCGTCGTAAACGAAGTTGCTGGGCGAGTCTCTCTGTCATGAAGTGCAACTGGGAACCGCTGTCCAATATCGCTCGGCATTCGATTGAAGCTGCATCAGGTGATTTGACTCTGATAATAGCAGTACCCAAAATAACGTTGTTGGGTTAAGCATCTTCTTGCAGGCGGGACAATTGATGTCTAGATCTCGTTTGACCGATCAGCGACGAATGTTCGCCGGTTGATGCCTGAATTCTTCACGTTACCGTGGAGTAGAGTATGATGGCTGCGGTTACATGTACGACACTTGCTCGATAAACAACTTTTCAATGAATGCCCCCTTGCGAAGGCAATTGTAACACAAATTCAATTGCTTAGCTCTTTGGCAAATTTGGTCGGGTGGCATGCTCTTTAAGCCATTGCAGTCGAATAATGTGTGTCCGCTGCGTGAATCACAAAAATTGCACTTCGCTCTCGTATCACAGTTACTAGCAATAAAACTAGTCCGCTTGGATTTATTGACGATTGAAAGAGGTTTGTTGTTGGATTTTGTTTCTTCTACAAATTCTAGCGCTGAGCATCGTAGATTCAAGAAATCAGTAAACTTTTCCCAAGTTGGAAGTTGAGCGCTAGATTCTATGGATGATCGAGAACATCTGGTAATTAATTCTTGCCATTTGAGCTGGGACTCAGCATCAAGCTTTGATACGAGAATGTGCAACAAGAATCCATCTGCGATATTTTCCTTTGTACCGAGGCTCAGCAACCAGCGCATATGCTTGTTTATAGCATCAGTCATCTGACGCAATTCTTTAGTAGACGGATGACGAATGGATTGCACTTGAAGTCGTTGATATGCGAAGCGAAAATGTATGGCTTGTTGTCGAATCTCCTTTTTAAAAGCTCCTTTGCCTTAGAATAATTTTCTTCGGTAAGCTCAATCCCCTCTATCACTGAAGCAGCTGTACCGGTTAGTGCAGAACGAAGATATTGGAATTTTCCCAAAGACGATAAGTGGGTATTGGAGTCGATCAATTTCTGGAACATCCCAAGAAAACTTGGTCAAATTCAGTTTCTGTAAGTGAGTAAGGTTTCGGAGGCGGCGGTCGAATTCCAAATGGCGGATGCATCAACTGATTGCCTCGGGCAAAGCTTCTCGATAATTGATAGCAAATTAGCCTTGAGTTGGCAATAACTGCCTTTATATAAATCCCGTTTCCTAGATGATGGCTCTTCTGCGTCTAAAACCACGAGTTGGCACTGAACAGTTTCAAAGTTTTTGAACTGTGTCTCAAGTAGACCGAGTTTGCTTTCGGCCTCGAAAACGGATATATTATCCACTTTGCCATCGAGAAAGGTTTTCATCCGAGTTTGCTGGGCCAAGATGACGCCACGTTGTATACGCAATTCCGATATTGCCTTTGCACTTGAGGTGACCTTGGGGTCGAGTTTCGGATTATCGTCACCGGCCATTTTGCACAATTGAATTCACTGATAGCGCAATGAATTTTCACGAAAAGTTTCAAAGATGATCGCGCAAATCACAAGGGGAAATGAAAACTATTCGATTACAGATAATTGTCAAGCGAAAAACGATGAGCGATAAATGCTTTAGATAATTAATTCCGAGAACGTAAACTGCATTGCGACAATTATCCGGCTCGACAGACCATGAAGAAATTTCAAGCGTTTTTGAAATTTGTTTCGAGAATTTATTTAAAGTTAAATCGATAATGCAAGCGGAACAAAGGCCGAGAAAAAGGCTACAAACGAAAAGGGTAAATTGCCAATGTCCGCACTATGATAACGACAAATTTGAACAGAGGGAAGACTAATCGCAGTATTAGCATCACTCCCGATAGAAAAAAGATTTACTGTTGTCGTAAGTACGAGGCGTGTTCAAAAAATATCGCGAATGTTGTTTTTTTTTCAAAAATTATTTATTTATTCATGAATATCTATTTTGTCCCCTTCAAAGTAATCCCCATGAGATATTATACACTTGTGCCAACGGTTTTTCCAATCTTCGAAGCACTTCAAAAAATCATTTTTTTTAATCTTGTTCAGCTCCTCCTTCGATGCCGTCTTTATCTCGTCAAGCGTAGCGTAACGTCGTCCTCTCATGGGCCTCTTCAGTTTAGGAAACAAGAAAAAGTCACAGGGGGCCAGATCTGGGGAATACGGTGGCTGCAGCATCATTAGTGTGTTGTTTTTGGCCAAAAAGTCGCGCACAAGCAACGATGTGTGAGCAGGGGCATTATCGTGGTGCAAAAGCCAATTTTTGTTCTCCCACAAATCCGGGCGTTTCTGGCGGATTGCTTCGCGCTAATTGCGCATAACTTGCAGATAATATTCCTTATTGACCGTTCTTCCCTGTGGCAAGAACTCATGATGCACCACGCCCCTGCAATCGAAGAAAACTGTCAGCAAAACTTTCACATTCGACCGAACTTGGCGCGCTTTTTTCCGTCTTGGTTCATGCGGCAGCTTCCATTGAGATGATTGAGCTTTGGTTTGCACGTCATAACCATAAACCCACGATTCGTCACCAGTTATGACCCTCTGGAGCAAATTTGGTTCGTCGCGGACAGAGTTCAACATCTCATTAGCAATGTTCATGCGTTGCTGTTTTTGGTCGCAATTGAGCAATTTTGGTACGAATTTCGCGGCGACCCGTCTCATGCCCAAATCGTTGATAAAAATCGAATGGCATGAGCCAATCGATATGTTTAGGTCCTCAGCAACTTCTCTAACGGTGATTCGACGATTGGCCAATACCATTTTCTCCACTTCATTAATTTTTTCGTTTGTTGTTGAAGTGCTCGGGCGTCCGGCACGCTCTTCGTCGTTCACATCTTCTCGGCCTTCTAAAAACATTTTGTACCACCGATAAACGTTGCTTCGGTCCAAGGTAGCTTCTCCGTATGCCACAGTCAACATTCGGAATGCATCCGCGCACTTAATTTCGTTTTTCACACAAAATTTGATACACGTTCTTTGATCCATTTTTTTTGAATAAGTAAAAATCGAAGACGATTAAAAACACGTGCAAGTAAAGCAGCTATCACCAATTAAGTGAACATTCAAAATGGCCGAGCTTGTCGGCATAAGTGACAGACATGAGTACCAGCATAACGCCACAAAAAAATCGAAATTCGAATATACGTAACCCGCGAAAGTTCAAAATTTTCGCGATACTTTTTGAGCACACCTCGTATGTACTGGGGTGATGCTAGTACTGAGAGTAGCTTGTACATGATGCAAAATTATATGTATGAGTGGATGTGTATGAGGCTGGAACCATAATAGTATTGCGCGCCGCTGCTTTGTCATGAGAAGACTGAACAAATGTCATAACCCAAAAATCATGTTTTTTCAAGGGTGCATTTGAAGTTTACATATTATTGTAATTTTAGGGATCTTTAATATTAAAATACGAAATTGGCACAGTTTTGCCAAGTGACATCTAGTAATGTTGTGGATGTAAATTGAATGGCTTTGATGTGCACAAAAACTTCCTCAGACCTCAGAATCACCTCTTATTGTACTTATGACGTTTTTGCTACTAAATTCAGTCTTTTAGTGCAACATAAGTTAAATTGTAACGTTTTTGTTAATAACAAAAAGCGTTATTGCCCAAGGTTTAATACGAATTTTTACTTACGACAGTATGTTTTTCAGCAACTGTAAATAATAAAGAACGCTACAATTAAGTAAATGATAAAGTGACAGTTACATTTATTACATAGTTTATTTCGACATAAAAATTGTCCAAGGTATTTTTCGATCATTATAAAAAAAAAAGATAAATATATTGGATATTATAGCTGCTCGTAAAATGCTTTATAGAATTTAGGTATATGATTTTTCTCCACTAACTCAAGTAAATCTTGTTTTTTGTTGATCGATATTGGCGGTTTCATTTTAAATGCTCATGTCAAAGTAATATTTTTCTTCCTAATGATATTTGCTACTTTAAACACATCTTCCTCGTAAGATGTTTTAAAAAAACATAGAAGTTGGTGATTCACGTTCTACTCGAAGAACCTTTACAGTAGCTATTTTAAGCTGTGACATATTTAGAAGCCCCATTTCGGTAGCTAAGGCTTTTATGTCAAAAAAATCTTCAAAACAAAGCTCCGTAACGTTGAATGACTTTACTGTTTTTTTTAGCTGACCGGATCGCAGCGATGAACGATTCCGGTGTGAACATAGGGCCACTTTTCAGCTGTCGTTTATCTTGGCGTTCAATCAAGGAGTGGGCGGAATCTCCCTCATTTTGCGTGTGGCCATTGATAAGGAATTTATGCGTTATACTCTTGATGTTGAGGTGCGATACAGAGTAAAGGTAGAGCGAAACCATAAATTTATTTTTTTACTGGCCTGCGCAGTTATCAGAGTAAAAAATGAAATCTTGATCACCTGAGGCTTTTTTGTTTGAAAATTGAAGAATGCACGAACCCAATTCATTAATGCCCCTGTGTCCATTAGATTCATCGCACACAAAGCACTCACATTCGTGGCTGTGTAGGTCATAAATAGTGATATTGAACAAGTGTAACTTAGACTTATAGTAAAAAAACAGAAGCATTTGTCTTGTAAGTCATATTTATTTATTTATTTAAGTATCAACAAACAGACAGAAGTCCAATTACATGTTGTGTATAAATTAGAACTAACGCTAATATTAACGGAAATATACATATGAAATTAATGGAAATATACATATGAAGGAAAGTGAAAAAAAGGAATCCAAGAAATAGGAAATAAAAGAAAATTGCGCAATAACTTAACTACTAACTAATACATGAAGAGAGAGCAGTTATAAAGATGACCAAGATTAATAATTGTAGTTGTAAATTTTGCTTTTAAGGCAAGTTTTAAAGGCGGCAAGCGACTGTGGTAGAGGACCAAGACATAGCTGGTTATGCAAACGGGGCAAGCGTAGTAAGGGAGAGTCGAAGAAGGTGTTAGTGCGTGCAAAGGGAACAAGGAATTGATCGGAAGATCTATTAGGGCGACTAGTGTTCAATGTTTGAATGTAACTGCATAGAGTTTGGGGTAAGTGACCGTGATAAAGCTTGTACAAGATGCATTCATCAAGAAAGCATCGTCTAGATTCAAGGGAAGGGAGTTTCAAAGTACAAAGACGGTCACTATAGGGGACATAAGGGAGGTTGAATTTGACAAAAAGAGACCGTGTGAATCTGCGTTGAACCGACTCAATAGCATCAATATGATTCCTGTGGTGAGGTAGAGGCACACACAGGAGGCGATATGCTGAAACGAGGAAACGGATCTTAAAATGAACCCTGAAAGGCGGGAGGCTTTGTTGATGAATTGGGCTATGTGGAGGTCAAACTTTAATTTACAATCAAACACCACACCAAGATCCTTAAAAGAAGTTATACTGCACAAAAGGGTTCCAACAAGGCTGTAGGTGGAGAGAAAAGGATTTTTCTTACAGGAAAATGTCATCTGGTGGCATTTGGAAACATTCAAGGAGAGATGGTTTGATTTGCACCATTCACTTAGACGCAGTAGGTCACTTTGCAAGGTATCAACATCACATTGTGAGTCAATTACCCGAAAGATCTTAAAGTCGTCAGCATAAAGCAGGCAGGTAGAAGTGATAACAGAGGGAAGATCATTGACAAATAGTAGGAATAAAATTGGGCCAATTATGGATCCTTGCGGTACACCTGAGCTGGGGCAAAATGTAGAGGAGAAGCAGAAGTTAACAGTGACAAGACAACGACGATCCCAAACATAGGATAGAAGCCAGGAGTACAGGAAATCAGGAATTTGGAAATCTTTAAATTTCTGAAATAAAAGTGCATGATCTACAGAATCAAACGCTTTAGAGAAATCCGTGAAAATAACGTCTATTTGTTGCTGACGGTCAAGGGCTGCAGCAATGTGGTGTGTAAAAGAAAGCAAGTTAGTGAGAGTAGATCTACCTCGGACAAATCCATGTTGTTGTTCTGCTAAGGATGGAAGTATAAGGGGAAACAGAGTATCGAGAACGATCTTTTCAAGGATTTTCCCAAAACAGGGAAGGAGAGATATCGGACGATAGTTACATACGGAATTACGATCCCCAGATTTGAAGATAGGAAGAATATGGGCAATTTTCCACTGGGGGGGAAAATCCCAGTAGCTTAGCTCAAATTATAAATAATTGAAAGAGGAACACAAAGAGACAAGGATAGTGATTTTGCAAGGAAGTTTGGAATACCGGTACTAGTATCAAGACTCCTTAAGAGCAGTTCAACCTGCAAGGGATTAGTAAGAAGCGCAGGGGAAGAAAAGGAAGAAGAAGAAGAGTAGAAAGAAGGAGACGTATTTGAAGTGCGGAGAAAGGAAGAAAAGAAAGAAGCAAAAAGTTCACAGGACTCCTGAGGGGTAGATGATGTAATGCCATCGTAGCTGAAACTAGCTGGTGTATGATGAGAGCTCTTTAATGATATGACATAAGACCAGAAACCGCGAGTTTGATTTGATTCAAGTGAAACTTCGACATGATTGACGTAAGCACGAAGAGCAAGCTTTGCCATTTTCTTAGCGTCAGCTCGTCTCTGCTTGTAAGCGGCAAGGTCATTAGGAAGGCCACTGGAGAGGAATTTTCTTTGGGATGCATCCTTCACCTTAATGGCTTTGGCAACATCTGAGTTAAACCAAGGAGCATCTTTAGGCGAGTGATTAAGGATGAGAGAAACAGATAGAACTTATCAACGCACTCTTCAAGGTTCAGGTTACTGAAAAAAGAATACCAGTTAACTGCGTTGATATGAGAATCTATGCTGCGAAGATCCGCTTTTAAAAAGTTATAGCGGCAAGGTGATGTATTTCTAGGCAAAGGTGGAGATGAGAAAGAAAGTTCCAAAAAGAGAGGTGGATGGTGAGGATCTGGCTTAATGAAGGGTGAGAGTGAGGTGGATGCAACAAGAGAAGAGGCTGGTAAGTTGGAAAAAACAAGGTCAAGAAGCATACGGAGAGAAATGAGGAAAAGGCAAACGACAAATTACCTCCGGACAGTATGGAAAGATACTCACTATCCCAAGTAATGGAAGGAAGGTTGAAATGTCCACAGAGCAATACAGGGGAAGATGGGAAATGAGTTAGGATGTAGCTGGAGAATTCCGCAAAGAAACGTTTATACACCATAGCAGAGCTGCTACATGGGATGTAGACACACGAAACGAGAAGGGAGAGAGCATCAGAAAGAGAGACTCGCACAATAATACACTCCACTGGGAGCGAAGGTAAAAAAACCTCACAAGAGATGCTATTAAGAGAGGCATGTACACCCACAAGAATACCCCCACCATCAGATTTGCCAATGGCAACACGATCTCTATCTCTGCGAAAAATTAGGTGATTGGGAAGGAGTTCACTGTTATAAATATCATTTGTCAGCCATGTCTCAGTTAGACAGATGATCTGATGTGGATATATAATTGAAGAGATACGAAGTTCAGAAGTCTTGGTCCTCAAACCACGGACATTTTGATAATAACAGGACAAAGATGAAATTGTACAAAGTTTACGATGCAAGGAGGTGCGAGGCGTATTACTTGTTTCTCCTGTTACGAAAGGACACAGTGTTGTTACGCTTCTGATTGGCAGAAAACTGTTTTACCAGTACTCCAGGAGGCCAAAATTCTTTTTTCAACAGGCGATTGAGATTGGCTGGAACCGTGATTTTGTATGAAGCAATTAAACGGTTTGTCTTCCCGTCCGGAATGAGTTCGTACACTGGAGCAAATCAGGTATAAAATTCAATTTAAACTTGATGTGATTGATGATGAACCGGTGTGTTATAGTCCAATCTTGATATGAAAATTTGTAAGGGCGGCGAAATGGCACGCAGTGGGTTGCCAGGTTTAATTGAATTATGATTCGCTGCAACTCTAGGCGAACTTAAAGTTTCAGTGTTGTTCCGGGATGGCGATGATGCTCCAGAGGTTGAACCATTAGATTGAAGCGCTCGTCTGCTTCTTGTTATGACGGTAGGTTTCAAATTATTTGAAGTCGTGTTGGCCGCAATTGAGGGGCTAGCAAGGTTTACATTGGAAGTCGATGGAGGAAGCAGATCAACTCTGGCATGCTGGCTAAGAAAATATATTTCTTCCCGCGCTGAGTGCAGCTGGTCGCGCAGCAAATTGAACCCAATGACTAGGTTATCCATTATTGTTCGCGTTTGGTTCAACTTATCTACGAGTGATAACATAGGAGAACCACGGCACTTCGGACACAGCCAATAAAGACTGAAGTTCGGGTTGTTAATGCTGTCCGCGATCGCGTTGGATAAATCTGCACACTTTGCATGGAAAGTCAGACCGCAAAGGCCACCGCATGTAATTATGGGTGTTTTGTCCTGTTTATCAATGCAGGAAGGAGCCAAACAATTTCCCATGTTCATCTATAAGATTATAATGACCAAATAAATATAATTATAAAAATTGTCCAATAAAATAATGTCCAAACAAGTTGGGTAGACAGACCTATGCTCATGTCAGAAGGGTTTTGTGCTCAATTTACAAAATGCCGTAACCAGCAACGAAAAAAATTGAGAAACACGTCATGTTCGAGGATCATACTATTATTAACTATGTAAGTTGAAAGAATTTTGACTTCTGAGGTATTTGTTAAAGTTTTACCCGTAAATATCTGGCTTGATAATTTTTTCAGATTTTTTTAGATCACGGGTGTCCATTTGCGAGGGAGAAAACACATTTTTCATGTATATCCCCCCCCCCCCCCGCCTGTGCCCCCACTGAAGCAAAAACTGTCAATTTAAGAACTGTTTTGAAAAGCTCTCATAGAGAACTTTCATTTGATACTCATATCGGCTACCTTTCATGAAATTTTTTTCAGGGGCCACTCCTCTGTACTGTAAGCATCGATTCATGGCCTATTTTTTCGAATCGTAGAATGGCTACAAAGCCCTTTTGCTAGGAGATCTCTCCTGCCTCTTCAACTTGTTTCAATTGTATGTACTCATCCTCATGGTACCTATAATTCCTGAAATTTTCATGCAAATCCTAGCAAAGCTGTAGTGTCTAAGTCGGTAAAAAGCGCATATGGCTCCATAGCCATATGTTTCCATTGTAATACAGGGCACGTTGTTCCATAGTAATACAGGAAAATTCAAATCGCTATAACTTCGTTAAATACTATTCGATCTTTATGAAACTTTCAGAAAAGATCAATCTTATTAATAGTCATCTGTTTGCTAAATTTTATTGAATTTAAGGGTACCATTTAGATTTTAAACAAGAAAACATAAAATCGATAAATCATACTATTACTAACAAAGTTGAGTGAATTTCGATTTCTCATGTATTTGTTGTTGTTGTACTCATTAAGGCCTACATTCATGATTTTTTTCAGATTTTTCGGATGGAAGGTGTCCAATCGCGAGGGGGGGTACGCGAAAAGTTCGTACATTTCCCCTTCCCCTGCCCCCCTCGGTACACATAAGCCAATTTCAAGACCTGTTTGGAAAAGATCTCATTGAGACCTTTCCTATGACACCCTACTCGACTACCAATGGTGAAAAATTTTGTTTGAGGGGTCAACTCCCTATATGGGTTGTATAATGGTGCAGAGGCTTCACTCCATCCCCATGACTCCTACTAACTACTCCAACGAACTAAACAACATTTACAGAATAGCTAATAATAACGGATACAAACAATGCGACATTGACAAACTAGTCACACAGTACAAACAAAAACAGGAACGCCAACCGACGGAAACTCATAAGAACGACCAACAGTGGGTATCGTTAACATACGTAGGCAAAGAGACATACAAACTATCAAACTTCCTTAGGAAATACAAATTGCAAACTGCATTCAAAACGAACAACAACATTGGAAACAAACTGAAGCCAAAACTGAATGACACATCGATATACGAAGGCAGTGGCATATACAAACTGACATGCAAGGATTGCGACATGGTATATATAGGAAGGACAACACGAAAACTAACGACAAGATACAAAGAGCACCTACGATCTTTCTTATACAACAAGGCAGACTCCAATTATGCGACGCACCTACAAAACCACGCACATGAGCCTGATGCTATGACAAACTCTATGAAATTGCTACACAAACAAAACAAAGGACCGAGACTTGACATCCTAGAAAGGCTTGAAATTTATAAACATAGAAAGACAGACGGTGACATTATCAACGAACAACTTGTTACCAATTCCGACGCAATTTTCTCAGTCCTAGACCACACTCTTAGACGAAAACGGAAACGAGATGAAACAGAACAAACGGACAGCCAACAAGCAAAAAAACAAAAACACAATATCCCCCTACCTGGTATAATTGAGTAATTTACTTCCTGACCTCATTACCCATCCACTAATTACCCATCCGCTAATTACCCATCCGCTAATTACCCATCCGCTTATTACCCATCCGCTAATTACCTATTCGCTAATTACCCATCCTACGACTATATAAAGTCGCTCCCTTCAACACATCCTTTAGACACTGAAGATGACTCAAAGTAGTCGAAACGCGTCTGCTCACACAACTAAGCAAGGCCCGACGGCTTTTAAAGAAAAAAAAAAAAAAAATAGTATTATTTATTGATTTTATGTTTTCTTGAATAAAATCTAAACGGTACCCTTAAATTCAATAGCAAACAGATGACTATTTCTAAGATTGATCTTTTCTGAAAGTTTCATAAAGATCGAATAGTATATAACGAAGTTATAGCGCTTTGAATTTTCCTGTATTACTATGGAACAATGTGCCCTGTATTACTATGGAAACATAAGGCTATGGAGCCATATGCGCTTTTTACCAACTTAGACACTACAACTTTGCTAGGATTTGCATCAAAATTTCAGGAATGATAGGTATCATGAAGAGTCGAAGAGGCAGGAGGGAGCTCCTAGCAAAAGGGCTTTGTAACCATTCTAGGATTCGAAAAAATAGGCCATGAATCGATGATTACAGTACAGAGGAGTGGCCCCTGAAAAAAATTTCATGAAAGGTAGCCGATATGAGTATCAAATGAAAGTTGTCTATGAGAGCTTTTCAAAACAGTTCTTAAACTGACAGTTTTTGCTTCAGTGGGGGCAAAGGGGGGGTAATACATGAAAAATGTGTTTCCTCCCTCGCGAATGGACACCCGTGATCTAAAAAATCTGAAAAAATTATCAAGCGAGATATTTATGGGTATAACTTCAACAAATACCGAAGAAGTCAAAATTCTTTCAACTTTGTTAATAATAGTATGATCCTCGAACATGATGTGTTTCCTGATTTTACAGGTATTCGATGCTGGTTACTGCATTTTGCAAGTTGAGTACAAAACCCTTCTGACATGAGCATAGGTCTGTCTACCCAACTTGTTAAGTTTGTTTTGCTGCCTCTCTAGTTACCAACATCACTGTCACTCTCACTGCTAACTTAGGGCGGTAAATAAGTAATATCTGAGAGCGAGTCATCATTAGCTTCGGAGAAAGAAGTTGAGCTCAATGAAGATCTTGATTTTGACCCAACTTTTAGAGGAGTACTCGTAGGTTCCAAACTTGTAATCGATTGGTTTGTAGCAGATAAAACATTCCCTCAAAAATTAATACTGCTATGTTATAGTACAGAACTAGTTGCTACAAAATAAAGTTTCGCTTACTATAGTATACCACTTTCTACTGAAGGGTCTTCCCTAGATGTTAGACTGGTATTAGGTGCTTCAGAAGAAGTTTGCGAGGCCTGCTTTATCTGCCATTTTTCTGTATTACTAGCTTGGCTCTTCAACGCCATTAACCCCAGTTTTGTTCCTCATTATTTGGGTTCATGATTCTCTGACATTAAATTAAACCACAAGTATGTGGTCAAGTACTTATTGATTTATATTTAAATAGAATTAGCAAGAGTCTTGATTTTTCAATGATATGCTTCGTTATAACATTATTGTTGTTTATGATTTATTTTGGCTCAAAATATTGAATTGCAGTAAGTAAACAATACAATAATGACATTAATTAAAATACTTCAGAAGAAAACATAAATACTAAATTCTACTTAGCGCATGAGTAACATAATAGTGCATATTTCTGAAACGTGTGACTTAAAAACGAATATTTATCTTAAATCGAAACGAATATTAATCTTAAATCGAAAAAGTACCAAAATAAGCACGAAATTTTCTGCAAGAACATCTTAACAGAAAATAGGTCTAAAACAACTCACACCGACTTTTACTAGAAAAACGTAATATATGGAAATAATACGTTATTCATAATACTGGTGCAATAAGAAGTGATCTTACCTTTGCACGAAGATCTTCATAACTATAAATGTGTCACTATTCAAGAGAACTTGCAGCGGTCATGCACTTCATAGAAGACTCACAACCAAAGACATATAAAGTAATGGACGCGAAATGGGCTTATTTTCATCCATACGTGAGTGAAGTACTTTTACTACATACATGCCTTCCTCTCGCATGCGAATTGAAATCCCCCTGCCTTTCACGCCGCTAGAGAATCCACACATTCAAGTGGCTCTCTAGTTGCTCTCACGAAAATTCCACTCGTCTTCTACTTAACCCCCGAATTGTCAACGAAATATCAACCATATGATTGAAAACATATGATTTGTGAAAATTCAACATTGATGGGAAACGTCTAATCAAGTTGAATTTGAAATTGTATACAAAACAATTTTTTAAGATAAACCGTGTTGAATCTAGTGCAAAAGCGTTGCAAATGTGATAATTTAGCAAACTGAAAAGTTTGTTACAGATCGCGAGTGTTTTTGTGTCGAAAAATGAAAAGTGAAGTGACGTGTGCGGGACTGTAAAAACAGCCCTAGGCAGCATGTCAGGGACGTATCCTTCGTAGGGTAAGTCATGTTCAATCTTTTATATCGTTCAAGTTAGAATACTCGCACGGAAAATTGATTTAGTTCAAAATGCGAAAATTAGTGGGAGACGTCACGTCAAATTTATTTGAAATTCGAATCAACTGCTAATAACGCGCCAACTTCACGCTACATGATAAAGTGCTTCAATTCTCTTGATGCATTTCGTATCCTCTCTCTTACATCTATGCTCACAACTGAGATGATTCAGTATTGCAACGAACATACTAGACAAAACGAGGCTGCAACACAACGACACTAGTGTCATCTCAAGTGAAATATGAAAAGCTCAGATATGACTCTTTGACCAGTAGAAACAATACATTGTTATCATCATCCTTATGGTATTAACCAAAACTGACGATAGATACAAGCCATATGGTAGCAATTTGCATATGTATTAGTCGGCCTACTATGGACAAGCTTCCGGTAGCTGTCACCCAACTGCGGCATTAGCAAATGCTTATATTTCGTCATATATACTATTTTCCGAATAAAAAACGTGCCGAACGCACTCCGTGCATGCTATAAATTCACCTTGTATAGCCCATTGTGCTCCTAAACTTTCCAAGACGAGCAAATGAAGCACACGTTTTGCACCTTCGACTGATAGCTCAGCGTTGAGATGTAAACAAACTCCTATAAAGGCGATAAAAACTAAACGGGTATAAGAACTGAAATAATTTTCACTTCACTAGGAGCGCTATTGTGTTCTCCGCGGATCATCTGGATTTCACTGTAGACATCCGTCTCTAAACCGTACAAAATCTCGAATTTTTGTCGGCACCTCCACAATTCTTCATATAACGCCATGTAAGTTAGCCAGCAAAGTCGGCCTACTAATGGTCATGTGTTTGGTAGTAAGCGCTGCTGCCATATGGCTTGCATCTATCGTCAGTTTTGGTATTAACTCAAAAACAACGATTTTCGTGTTATGACGTTGTTGCAGCAAATGAGCGATATATGCAATTGCATGGAGTGTCATTATGAAGAGATGTGATTGCGACACCTACGATTTATATAAAGAACTATGCATAGTTTTGAATCGTTTTCTCAAAAGATGGAACGAATATTTACCTTTATTTCCCGCTTTACCCTTCATATAGCATAGTTTTATAAGAAATAATTGAAGCGGAATTTCGAGAAGCAAGAATGTTGTAAATGAGGACTGTTTTACAAATAATGTCAATTTTTTTTCAATATATATGGCAGAAAAAGAAATGTTCCTATAAAGTTCCTCGAGCGCCTCTTTTCATATTTCTTGAAACTCAACACCGATTCGCTCCAAATACTAAGGATTAGAGAGTAGTTATTTGCATTATTCTACGTCTCGTACTCATTGCGTACAGACGCTTTTTTAAATCACTCCTGTACATAGTTTTCAAAAATCAAATAATTTCTAAAACGTCAGTTGGAAATTAATTATTATTGGAAAAAGCTTTTCATATCATCGAGGCAATCGGTTATAGAATTTTATATCATAATTTGATTCGATACATAAAGAAAAGCGAAGAAATCAAAAACAACCTCGGGACCGCTGGTAGGGAGGATCCCGACGGCGTCTCACCGTTGGGGAACTTGGGGAGACTGCAAATACAAAACTGGCGCCAGTCATCAGCAATAAAAAACATGATCAGAGAAATCAGCAGATGCCGGATGTAAACTGCAAATAAATAAACAGAAAATTGTGAACCAAATCTACGGATACAGTTCCTTCAAGCCCATATCAAGAAAGGGATGAAGATTCAAAAGCCGCAGTCGCAAAATCTAATGCAACAGGAAATAAAGGCAAAAAAAAAGTGTGAAACAACCGATCCCGGAAAAAATTTTAAGTATTGGTGGCACGAACGATGACCAAAACTATTTTGCGACACTGGAAGCAGCCCAAAATATATTAAATGAAATGATTTTGAGATCAAACGAGTGAATGCCGACAAACTGACGATTAACACTAAGTCACTGGTTGACTTAAGTTGAATTCTGGAGAGGCTCCACACTTTACGTTCACTCCCAAGAGTGAAAAAAAACCAAATCTTTTTGTTGAAAAATCTGGACTGCGGAGAAAACACTGTCGATCTCGTATGTTAATAAATTTCTCTGTCGCGTTTTCACTCCCGTTTTCTCGGTAGTGTCACTCATCATACCCCAAATCATTCTTCCATTAGAAAATGCGATTATGTGTAAATGGATGCTGCTGGGATGACTTGACTCGCTCGTTATTCAATTACATAAAAATATATAACTTCAAACAAACGTCCATGTTATGTGCTGTTCCTTCCTGCTTTCATTAACCAATTTCACCGTCCAATTATATGTTTAATCTCCATTACACATCAATTCATTCCATTTCCGCGATGCACAACAAAACAGTAGTACAATGTTTCAGTTTGATTCCAAATTCTTTTGAATCGGAAAGATATCAAGCCGTCTGTACACTCATCCTTTCGCACATTTATGATATCATTCTTAAAGGTGAAATGGCGGTTTTAAGTTCTATATTTCGGTCAGACAACAGTGTTGTGTTAATAAAATATGCTGCACTAATCTTCTTCTTCTTTGTAGCACTACAGCCCCGCTTGGGCCTTCGCTTAGAGATAGTTAGAGTATCTCATTTTCATGACCGTATTGATTTTTTCGGAAGTTGGTTTGGTCAGTACCATGCTCCCATGTGCCTGCTCAGCTATGATATGATCTGATTAAATCAGTACATATCACTACTAAGCGAACACTCATAGTCTGTCCGAAAAATCCCTTAAACTAAATCACGTTGCTCCCAACGAGATTTAAACCTGGGACCTTCGGCTTATGCGTTCATGCTCTAACCACTAGACCACACAGACTGCTGCACTAATACTTAAACCAAAACTAAAAACTGGGGTAACAGCTCTTACTACAGCCCGCTCGCTGCGGTTTGTGAGTGAAATCACACGATAAGCGCCGTTTGGTATAGTCATTCAATTTGATTAACACTCTTCCGATTTTAACGGTAATGGTCTTAACTAATTTACATTATTTTGCTATTGGAACCATTAAACGAAGAGACGAGCACCGAATACCATTTTCTTCTCCACTTGTCACCTGCCTTCCCGTCCAAATTGACAGTCATCAAACATCTGATAGGCACAGCTCCTCAAACTGCTCTAGTTGCTCATTTATTGGTTGCTAGGAATTGATATTTTGATAGGAGATAGGAGGGTTTTCGAGCAGTTTAATATTGTAACTGCTCGATTACTACAAGTGCTTCAAGAATTTGCACCAGAAATAGAATTTATGGCAGTTAAAGATTTTGCATCAAGGAGATCGATTGTCGAACTTCAAAAAATAAGGCACTTGAACATCCGAGTGGTTAGGCGGGAACGCCTCCAGAAGAACGAGATCAACCAGTGCTATAGGTGCCAAAGATTCGGTCATTCAGCTGCCAATTGTGCTATGAAATATAGATGTGTAAAGTTTAAAGATGTCCATGCTCCTGGCGAGTGCAAATTGACTTAGACGGAGCCAAAGGAAAAACTATATTGTGTGAACTGCGGTGTCTTTGGCCATGCAGCACCATATCGAGGTTGCCTCAGGTATCAAGATGCAAAATATAATTTACTCCAAAACAAACTAAACTACACCACAGTGTGATACCTACAAATTTTGTCAAGCCCGAGGTATCATTTGCACTTACTGCTAGAGGACCAGCAGCTAATGTAAATAAAATAAATAATGTAAGTGGCACTATGAGCTGCTTCTTAAAATTTACCAGCAACTTAATTCTTTATCGGAGAGAGTCAATAAACAGGATTCAAAAATTAATTTTGTTTTTCAACGTTTTGGTCTTTAAAATGCCTCAAAATACAAGTAACTTGGCATCCAGTCACATTCCCATGGATAGACTTCGTTTGCTCTCGATCAACGTTAACTCATTGTGAGTCTACATCAACGTAATTGCCTCTTGAAATTCCTTGTCAAGCAAAAGCCTGACATCATCCTTCTCACTGAAACTCACCTCAATTCATGGCACTCCATGGTACTTAAGGATTTTGAAATCGTAAACGGTTCGTTATCTCTGCCTGTACAACTGATCAAAATACTCTCAAGTTCAAGGAGAAGCTCAATTCCTTGTTTGAAATACTCAAATTGAGCAGGCTGCATGGTTATTATATCCCTGCTGGTGACCTGAATGCCCGGCATGCATCATGGCTGAACGCCACCAATAATCCAAAAGGTGTATTCCTGTAATCGTGGATAACAAAGAACCAAATTGAACACAGGTGCAATCTCTACATGCGCTTGGACAAATGCATAGTTGAATCTCTGCATTGCTGACGCAAGACTTGAATTCAGCTTTAATAGTCCTCAACGGAAACTGCAGGTGCTTCCTTACGAAAGCGACCATAACTCAATCGCAATGAAAATCAATCATCAAAGGGATGATGTTATCCTCATTCCAGTTCAACATGAAAATTATCGCTTGAATTTCAAAAAAACCGATTGAGGAAAGTTTCAAAAGAAGTTTAATCGAGATTACCAGAAGCAATGCCCTCCTTCTGATGATGGCAACGCTTGCTCAATGGTTTCTCAAGACAGGAATTTAACTAACGATGGAATAGAGATCTATATGTCCAAGTTAGAGAACCTGACATGGAAAACGATTGAGAAAGTAGTTCCAAAGATTAAACATCGAAACAATATGGAATGATATGAAACACCAGCCACCGCAAGGTTAAACAGATTGAAAAGCCTTCTTCTACAACCACCCCTTGTTGGCTTTGTTGAAATTACACCTGAAGAATGTCTGGAACTAGCTCCGTTCATACTTCAGGAGTGAGGTCAGCACAGGATCCAGACGGCGTTTTCATGAAAGTGAATAGCTTATTCCGAAAGAAGTCTCGAGTGAAGGTACCGAATTTTGGAGTCGCTAATGATGAGATAAATCTTCTCGATAGGGCTGGTATCGAAATTGATAGTACGACGCCGGATAGGAATAGAAACAGGATTATATGTGATGGATCGAAGAAAATCGCCCTTATTGAAACACGTTTTGAATTGGTTCATCTATCAAACCCTAAAAGAGGGAATTTCCATCTTCATTTGATCATAAGCTTTCTGACGCTGGTTTGTCCAGTTAAACTCAACACCCTTTTTTAATAAGTCGTACAAAGGAGTCATTTTATCAGCAAAATTCTGAATAAAATTTGAACGGTGGTTAACCAGACCAATAAAAGCTCTCAATTCGGAAACATTGGATGGTTTGAGTGCATTCAAAACAACTTTAATGCGTTCCTTATTAGTGGAAAGACCTGTTGCGTCAATATCAAAACCTAAGTGCGAAATTTTCTTTTTTAAAAATTCGCACTTATCAGAATTTAACCTCAATCCAGCTTCTCTGAGACGTTGCAGTACATCTCTTAATGTTTTGAGATGGACTGACAAGTTTGGTCTAGTGATGACAATATCATCCTGGTAGCAAAATACGTTTTCAAATTGTGATAAAAGACCTTCAATCGTCTTTTGAAATATTGCAGCCGCTGTTTTGACTCCAAAAGGTAACCTGGTCATTGAAAAAATTCCTTTGTGAGTGCTCCAGGTACAAATTTTCTGAGATTGGCATGATTGCTAAATTGATTTCGGCTAACTTGTATTTACCGCAGCCACTCTTAAAAACATCAGAAAACTCACTTTTAAGCGACTCACTAATTTCACTATAATCATCCGAGATTTGAGAAGTTTCGTGAATAACCAAGTTAACTGTAGATTTTTGGACTAACTCAAAATTAAATTCGCGCAAAAAATCCCGACCCAATAATGTTGGTCTGTTTGTGTCAGTTACGATTATGTTACCTCTTATTTTCTGGCCGTTGAAGTTTATAGTTGCCTCGAATTGTCCATACAATTTCAAAGTCTCGCCTCCATAGCCGGTGAATGATGATGTGATGTGATCGAAGAATCCGTCTGTCGTTATTGCGATCAAATACATTGATAGACATCAGCGAACATGGCGCTCCTGTATCACACATTGCCAACATTGATTGGCCTTCGATTTCCACCGATAGCTCGTAACAATTCGATGCACTACTTCGGTCGTCGATGGCAAAAACCGAGAAGTCCGAACTAACATCTTCAATTACACTGTAAATGGAAAAATTATTATTAGCACCATCATCATTCTGAATGTATTTAACTTCATTATCTTCTCTACGACTTCCCTTGTTTCGGCATATGCTCGCTAAAGGCCCCTGCTTTCCACATGAATGACACTTCGCTGTGCGGAACTTGCATTTATCTGACAAGTGGTTCTTCCAACCACAATGTCGACACACTTTCTTAGGTTGAGAATTGTTCGTTGAACTATTGTTTCCCTCGTTGTTCGTCTTTTTCAGCTTATTTCTGAACTTTTGAACAAAATTCACTTGTTGACACTTTTTGGCATATTTCATCTCGTATATTAATGCTTTCTTTAGCGCACTGCTGAGGGACAGAGTTTCATCTTCCTCGCATAATTTCTCAAAAATTTTCTTTGGTAGTTCTGTGATGAACTTATCTAGAACTTTCTGCTCCATTCCGCTTCCGAATTTGCAGTTCATAGACAGTTTCTTAACCCGAGCTAACCACGCGGCCACCGTTTTACTGTCCAACTTTTTCGCATAATAAAAATTCTTTCGTTCCCGAAATACGATTACTGGTGGCATAAAATGCCTTGCTAATATGTCCACCAGTTCCTTATACGTTTTCGCGCTTGGTAAAGTTGGGCTGCATATACAATGTATAATGCTGTATGCTTCCGATCCAATCATTTTCAATAATGTTGAAACTTTCCCCTCTGATGTGATGCAGTCGACTTCGATGAAGTGCATCTCGAGTCGTTCGTTCCACAATTGAAAATTTTCATGAACGGAAAATTCCGGCATATTCGATGCCCTGACCACTCGGCTAATTACCTGGCTGATATTTAAATCGTCGTTCGGCATTGTTAAATGTTATAATATAACACAACCCGCTAACCTTGAGACCCTCGTCGCCAATTTGTAATATATCGGAGGGGATGAAAAGACGTCTTTACTCCTTGGTGGTCGCAAGCGGAAGAGGCCGAGCACACGTTTATTACAATTGACATTACAAATGTCATTATGGCAAATATTATAGATAATTCACAATAGTAATACATGTTACAATAATATCCAATATTATAGTACAATAAAATAATATAATAATATCCAACAGTTTCACTTTTATTTTATTATATTTTCAGAGTTCATCTTAAAAATATAAGGTTTCATTTAAGGAGCAAGCTAGTAGAAGTAGTAGTTCTCACGATTTAGATGGCAATTTGTGTGCCATTTGTACTTCTGCAGACACTAAAAAACTTGTGAATGTCAGTTCAAAGAGCAAAAAAAATTAAAAGAGATATCACTTGACAGGGTGATCTTAAATTTGCACGACTCGATATTTCCAATGAAGTTTTTGTTCTTAATTTCTGCAGAAGCCACTATCACCTTGAAAATTAATCTTTTTCTTGGGGGGAAAAAAGTATTTTTCATTAAGCCCTAACGAGGGTTGTTTTTTAAGGGTTGGAATATTATTATATTATACCCTACAACACAAAACAATCATTATTTAACCAGCCCAAACCAAATTTTACGCATATTAAGGTTTAAAATGTTATTTTATAATTTTTTACAATTAGGAGTAGTTTTCACCCTTAACGAACAAAAAGTGTACAATGGCATTATATAGACAATTGACTAGAGGGTGTAAGGAGTCGAATCCCAAACTTTTATGTAAATCGATACTGGCCGAAAAAATAGCGAGGCTTTGCCATTTTTTGAGCTTCATTTCCTGTACTATATTGCTCAACAACATATTCAGCAATTCATATTTCCCAAATGAGTGGAAAAAGGCCAAAGTATTACTGATCTTGAAGAAAGGAACGGAATCTTCGCGGCCTAAAAGCTATCGCTATTGCTGCCTAACATCAGCATGGTGTTTGAAGTGATACTAAACAAAGCATTAAGCGCCCACATTGAGAAATATGAGTTGATGCCGAATTGCACATTTGGTTTTCGTGCCAGGCATTCGACCATACATGCAATAACAAAAGTAACCTCAGACATCTTTTAGAAACTAAACAGCAGAGATGTCTCATTGATATGGAGAAAGCCTTCGATAAAGTGTAATTTGATGCACTGATTTTTGAACTCCTTCAGAATAGGCTCCCCAGACACCTTGTCACTATGATGTGCAACATGCTATATACTATATGATGGAAATCTGACGACAATGCGCGACTTCAAAGTCTTGAATGGTCTACAGCAGGGAGCAGTTACTGAGCATCTGCTTTTCTCAATAATCATTCGCAAGCTATTGAACGGCTTTGATTTTAACGTCTCACCAACGCGATCACTGGTAGCGTTCGCTGATGATCTGGCCATCTGTACGGCAGACCGAAAAGCTACAATAGTTCAGAGCAATCTCCAAAAAAACGTTCAATGATGTGCAGCTGTACACCGATAATTGGCGAATGAAATCAATGCGCAGAAGTGCGGAACAATTTTGTTTCAGACAACGCTGCAGAGGGTCAGTCAAGACTTGAAACGTAATTCGAAGGATTTCCACATCATGGCTGGTGAGGGTAGTTCAGGACAGATTCCACATAAATCCTGTGTTCAATACCTCGGTTTTCATCTCGATCATTATCTGTACTATACTGAAAATGTCAAAATCATGCTCAGTAAAGCACAAAAAGTAGTCATGGCTATTCGACGACTCTTTCATTCCAGATACGTTGACCAAAAGGTCAAAGTTATCTGTTACAAGACCCTAGTTAGACCAATTTTGACATATGGATGTCAATCTGATACAACCAAAGTGCTATTACTATGGAAAGATTAAGAGTTTTCGAAAGGAAATGTCTTCGTGCATGTACTGGTTTGTACAGAAAGCTTGAGACGGACTGGAAACAGTTTATATCGAATAGAAGAATTTATCAAACTGCTAAAGTCACAAGAGGGGAGTTCCGCCCCCACGTACCCGAGGAAACTCCGCAGGGGGAATGCTGGTCGACAAGACCACTCTTGGAGGCTAGCATTCTTTGGGGAGTTCCGCCCCCACGTACCCGAGGAAATTCCCGCAGGGAGAAAGCCGGTCGACAAGAACATTCTTGGAGGCTAGCATTCTTTGGGGAGTGCCGCCCCCACGGACCCGAGGATATGGGGGGTGCCGTGAGGTTCCCTCCTGGGATGACAGGTAACGACTCTTATTGTATCTGGACTACGCTTTGGACAACGAACTGGAATTGACGCTTTGGGCTGGCGGATGTGATGGTTTGGACCTAGTTGCTTTTGCTTTGCACAGTAGCGCCGAGGTGAAACTCGTGTGTGAACGGCTCCAATTCAACTATCATACCGTCTCCGTCCCGGTAAAACCTTGGCAGGCCTCGGAGTACGTTCGAAGTTCGCACCATTGGGTTGGTGGTGTAGGTTCGGTTGAGACGGACTCCCGATTAGCGCTGGTCTGGCTCTGAGCACTTGTCCCCATAAGGGCTTGTGCCAACCCTCGCATGGCCTCCCTGCTCTGCAAAGATAACCATGGGACAGGAACGGAGATAGCGGCTCCGAGGGGGGACCCAATAAAATGGAGCAAATAAAATCAACAGATCAAAAACATCCAACAAATGAAACCACAAGCAAACAGGACGCTAGCACGGAGAACCCTTTCAGGCAAAAACCGCTGTTGGCAAGAACACCGATAAAACAAGTCACCGATTGCGGGGGGAGGCAGCAAACCCCAGAAACACTGTCAAAGTCAACATCACAGGTTAAATCATCGGAGACAGACCACAGACGGACTAACGAACGAAAGAAGGCAGAGTGCGTTGTGCAACCTGGCATCATTGCGGCCTTTGGGCGCAGTAGAAGGACTATGCGCACCCCGGAGCGCCCAGTGCAAGAAGTACACAATCCGGATCAAGCTGCGACACCAACAGAGGCCAGTGTAAGACTGGGGGAGGGAGAAGTTTTGCCGTTGGCCGACGCCAATTCAAACGCGACCCAAGCGATAGAAGCAAAAGGGCTAGGAAACGGGGGCCTCTCCCAAGAGGTGGCGCCAAATAACACAATCGCCCTTGACCGCGCCGAAGAGGAGCGGCTTACTCGGAAAGCGGGGAATATCGTCAAACAACTGAGGGCTGCCTGCGAAGTGCAGAAAAACATAGGCAAGAGTGTCAAGAATGGCATTCTTGAACTGGAGGAGCTTTTTGGCCGCATAACGCACTACAGGCGGAGGTGGCTTGCAACCGAAAAGCACCAAAAAGACACACTCTCCCTCGAGGCATCAGTGGGTCCTAGCAGCAGCAAAAGAATGGCCGGTAGCCCAATTGAAGGCGACCGTGAGAAAAGGAGGAAGGACGAGACCATAAACGAAGTTGACACTCCAGGCGAGGAGTTTCATGTGGTGCGAAACAAGGCAGCGAAAAAAGCGGCCAAAAAGCTACTCCTAGAAAAAACAGACAAAGAGCTCAACCACGAAAAGAACAAAGAACCCCCCGATATACCGCAGAAAACAAAAAGCGAACCGCGGCGCAAACCCTTGCGAGAGGCACTGCTTATTAAACCCACTAAGGGCCGAACCTACGCAGATGTCCTCCGTGAAATTAAAGGAGCGGTCAAGCCAGACGACACCAAAACTGCCATCAAAGTAGTTCGACCAACTCGGACCGGTGGCTTGCTGGTGGAATTCGGGCCAGAGGCCACAAACAAAGATGCATTCCGTGACGTGGTTCAAAAGGTTCTTGGAGATGCGGCAACGGTTGCCTCGCTCGAACCAATGGCCACCTTGGAAATCAGAGACCTCGACTGCGTCACGGACAAAGCTGAAGTAGAGGATGCCATTAGGAGGGAGTTCCCCAGCTTAAGTGAAGTCAAGGCAAGATTGACACGTGAAAACACAAGGGGGCAACGCATGGCTATTGTCGAACTAGCTGATAAAGACGCCCAGCAAATCCTGGCGAAGGGCGACATTAAGATAGGTTGGGTGATCTGCAGGATACGGAGAAGAGCGATCCCTATCCGCTGCTTCAGATGTTTCGAATACGGACACACCGCGTATGGCTGTAGGGGACCCGACAGGAGATCTCTGTGCTACAAATGTGGTGAAACGGGGCACAAAAGGAAGGAGTGCACGAACGAGGCAAAATGCATTCTTTGCAAGGATGCAAAGCTTGCACCCGGCCACCTCAAACATCAGCCGGGGACAGGGAGATGCTGGGTTTTCAAGGAGGCCCTAACTAAAGCCAAATCGATACTCAAATGATCCGTATCCTGCAGGTCGATTTGCACCGAAGCGCAAACGCCCAGGACCTACTTGAGCAGTTGGCGAGGGATAAGAAAGCTGACCTCCTGTTGCTGAGCGAGCAACATCATAACAAGGACTCGCAAGCGTGGTACCCTGACAAATCTGGTACCTCGGCTATCTGGGTTCGAGACAGCGCCCGCCTTCAGGTGCAGGGCCATGGACGCGGGGATGGTTTTGTGTGGGTGCGATGTTCAGGGATAACATATTTCAGTGTTTATCTGACGCCTAACGAGGCAATGCGATCTTTTCGAACCAAACTCGATGCCCTGGAGGACGCTGTCTCGAACACAGAGGGCCACATGCTGGTCGGGGGAGACTTCAACGCTAGAGCCATTGAATGGGGTATGCCACAATCCGACCCAAGGGGAAAGCAAATCTTAGACATGGCGGCCAGAACAGCGCTTTTTGTCCTAAATACTGGTAACACCCCTACTTTCCGCCGATGGGGTTGCGTAGGAACCATACCCGATGTGACACTCGCTTCGGAGCCCCTGGTACTCAGAGTACACAACTGGCGAGTACTAGAGGACTACTCGGCTAGTGATCACCAGAATATAGCTGTTGAGATTCACGACGGTGCCACTCTGCGTGCATATGCCCAAACTTCAATCCTCGGATGGAGGACTGGGAGGATGGATGCTGAGAGGTTTGCTGACGCGCTTACGGCAGGCGCACCATTGCTGGGAGCTCCGCCAGGGAGTGGAGGGCCTACAGCCAAGGACTTGGTGAACTCAACTATGAGTACCATCATAGCCGCTTGCGAGTCTTCCATGCCCCGTTGGAGACCCCAACATGGTAAGCCTCCAGTATACTGGTGGTCAAACGAGATCGCCGACCAAAGAAGCGAGTGTCACAAACTTCGGCGAGAGGCCCAGCGGGCAGGAACACGGGAGGAGGCAGACACCAGGCTAGCAGCATACAGGTCCGGCAGGAAATATCTTCGCAGGCTTATTAACAAGAGCAAGGCCCGATGCTGGCAAGACCTCGTGGACGATGTAAATAAGGATCCGTGGGGCCTTGGCTACAAGCTGGTCATGGGGAAACTTGGTGCCCTACGGAAGCCTTGTATACATGATGCGGAAAAGATGGACGCGATAGTGCAGGGACTCTTCCCCGCCCATCCCGACCGTGTTGACGCTGTCCATGGTGAAACAGCAGTCGAGTGCCCACTCTTCACACAGCTGGAACTGGAGGAGGCAGTCCTCTCCCTGAAAGCGAAGAAGGCTCCAGGTCCAGATGGTGTTCCAGCTGAGGTTTTGCAGCTCGTCTATCACCATTGTCCTGACTTACTGCTTAGCACATTCAACGCTTGCCTACGGGACGGGGTTTTCCCGGTCCGATGGAAGGTGGCGAGGCTCGTGCTGGTCAGCAAGGGGAAGGGAAATCCCGAATCGCCGTCTGCATACCGCCCGTTATGCATGCTAGACACGGCTGGGAAAGTGCTAGAGAAACTCATCAAGGGAAGACTCACTGACGCGATTCGTGCTGCTGGGGACCTATCTCCTCGGCAGTACGGCTTTAGAGCAGGACGTTCTACCATCGATGCGATTGCAGAGGTGGTGAACGCGGTCCAAAAGGCAGAGGCATATAGTCGCACCAAGCGACGGATCGTCCTGTTGGTGACACTCGACGTCAGGAATGCCTTCAACTCCGCTAGATGGGTGGATATTCTGGATACGCTGGAAAACTCTTTTCAAGTTCCAGAATATCTAATGCGGCTTTTGAGGAACTACCTAAAGGACCGAAGCCTACTCTACGACACGACACAGGGCCAACGAAGGATGGAAATTACATCGGGTGTTGCCCAGGGATCTATCCTTGGTCCGGACCTGTGGAACGTGTCTTACGACGGGCTACTGAGACTTGAGATGCCAGATGAGTCGCGCTTGGTCGGCTATGCGGATGATGTTGCGGCTCTGGTCGCCGGACGCATCGTTGAACAAGCGCAACTTAGGCTAGGTATGCAAATGCGCCGAGTGAGGTACTGAATGACTGCTCGCGGGCTCAGTTTAGCACTGGAGAAAACCGAAGTGGTCATCTTGACAAAAAAGAGAATCCCTAGAGTAAGGATGATCAGTATTGGAGATATACAGATCGAATCGAAGCCAGCGGTGAAGTATCTGGGGCTACTGATCGACTCGAAGATGAGTTTCTCTGAGCAAATCAGGGCAACGGCTGAGAAGGCTGCTTCGGGAATATCGGCCCTGAGTCGACTTATGGCCAACGTAGGGGGACCCAGCCCATCAAGAAGACGCCTCTTGATGAGTGCTGTAGGGTCAGTGCTACTGTACGGAGCAGAGGTATGGGGCGACGCTCTCAGCAAGGAGGTATACCGAAAACGATTGGCACAGGTACAGAGAAGATGACCACTGAGAATTGCATCTTCGTATCCAACAGTCTCCGACTCGGCGGTGAGAGTGATTGCAGGCGTGATACCTGTCGCCCTCCTTGCTAGAGAGCGCCGCGCTATTTACCTGCGCCGAAACGAGGATGCGAGGGAGATCGTTGTCCGCGAGGAGAGACAACGCTCGCTCAACGATTGGCAGCAGTCTTGGAGGAATTGCACGAAGGGAAGGTGGACTGCGCGCCTCATCCCGGTTGTGAGACCGTGGCTAAATCGAAGGCATGGTGAGACTGACTTCTATCTGACCCAGCTTCTGAGCGGGCACGGGTGTTTTCAGTCTTACCTGCACAAGATCGGCAAGTCACGGTCTCCCGATTGTCGGTTTTGCCCAGGAGAGGAGGACAATGCCTGTCACACATTCTTTGCGTGTACCAAATGGGCCAGGCTGCGAAGGGAACTCTACAGGGAGATGGGAGAGCTCACCCCGGATAATATAGTCGCGGTGATGCTCGAATCGGTTGACAAATGGAACCAGGTGGCACATTATGCTCGGGCAGTCCTAAAATATAAAAGGGATTCACAACAGCCGGAGGCACTGGGGCTGGGGGATCGCTCTTCTGGCAATTCCTCTTCCCCCCTCCCCTCCCGCTAGGAAAGGGACTCCCCTGCTTGAAGGCGCCCCACGGCGTAACAAAACGAGACCTGGCCCGAAGTAATGTGTCAAACGGTTCCAGGCTAGGTTCTCAGATTGACAGAGGAGGTGTTTAGTGGGTAGTCCAAAGGTTTCCTCCATGGGAGTCCCACACTGCCAGACTCGGCGGGCATAAATGCCTTCACCTCCCTACCACAAAAAAAAAACTTTTATGTAAATCGATACTGGCCGAAAAAATAGTGAGGCTTTGCCATTTTTTGAGCTTCATTTCCTGTACTATATTGTTCAACAACATATTCAGCAATTCATATTTCCCAAATGAGTGGAAAAAGGCCAAAGTATTACTGATCTTGAAGAAAGGAACGGGATCTTCGTGGCCTAAAAGCTATCGCCCAATCAGCTTGCTGCCTAACATCAGCATGGTGTTTGAAGTGATACTAAACAAAGCATTAAGCGCCCACATTGAGAAATATGAGTTGATGCCGAATTGCACATTTGGTTTTCGTGCCAGGCATTCGACCATACATGCAATAACAAAAGTAACCTCAGACATCTTTTAGAAACTAAACAGCAGAGAATGTGGTGGGGCGTGTCTCATTGATATGGAGAAAGCCTTCGATAAAGTGTAATTTGATGCACTAATTTTTTAACTCCTTCAGAATAGGCTCCCCAGACACCTTGTCACTATGATGTGCAATATGCTATACGGGAAATCGCTTGTTGTAACTGATGGAAATCTGACGACAATGCGCGACTTCAAGGTCTTGAATGGTCTAGAGCAGGGAACAGTTACTGAGCATCTGCTTTTCTCAATAATCATTCGCAAGCTATTGGACGGCTTTGATTTTAACGTCTCACCAACGCGATCACTGGTAGCGTTCGCTGAAGATCTGGCCATCTGTACGGCAGACCGAAAAGCTACAATAGTTCAGAGCAATCTCCAAAAAACGTTCAATGATGTGCAGCTGTACACCGATAATTGGCGAATGAAAATCAATGCGCAGAAGTGCGGAACAATTTTGTTTCAGACAACGCTGCAGAGGGTCAGTCAAGACTTGAAACGTAATTGGAAGGATTTCCACATCATGGCTGGTGAGGGTAGTTCAGGACGGATTCCACATAAATCCTGTGTTCAATACCTCGGTTTTCATCTCGATCATTATCTGTACTATACTGAACATGTTAAAATCATGCTCAGTAAAGCACAAAAAGTAGTCATGGCTATTCGACGACTCTTTCATTCCAGATACGTTGACCAAAAGGTCAAAGTTATCTGTTACAAAACCCTAGTTAGACCAGTTTTGACATATGGATGTCAATCTGATACAACCAAAGTGCTATTACTATGGAATGATTAAGAGTTTTCGAAAGGAAATGTCTTCGTGCATGTACTGGTTTGTACAGAAAGCTTGAGACGGACTGGAAACAGTTTATATCGAATAGATATCTTCATATCGAAATTTCTTCGGAATCATATCGCAAGATCTATAACTGTGTATGAAAACCCCTGGATTTCACAGCCGTTCCACCTTACAGACGGGTATATTGTGACTTGCCTCGCTACTGGTTTCTTTCCTCCAGAAGCATTCGTGTATTTGGACATGAATCGATATGTTTTTGATTCTGACGGCGTCCAAGTCATATATCACATATATAGACGGGCCACCGATAAGAAGATAAAATATCCTCCGAATTTGAGTTCACGAGACAAACAATTCCAATGGAGATACTCATTTGCTAAGTTTGATGAGGCTAATCGGGCTGTGCGGTGGAGCAATCTGGGTATTAGTGGCTGAATGAAAATGGGTAAATTATGCGTGGTTTGAATTTTTCGTTACTTTATTTTGATTTTCAGCTCATTGTTGCTGTCTGTTTGTGTTAGTATTTTTTTCAAATTTTAGGGATAAGTTTCAACATTAGGTTAAGTTATGTTGTGATGTGTATCATATTAGGATAAGAGATAAGTTTTAATGGTTAGTTTAGGCATATTGTGATAAGATTATAATAGGATGAGGTAACGTTTTTTGATTGAATTTTACGAGACCTAGGTTTGAATATATCTAGGTATAAGCTGAATGTCCACTATTTTATAGTAGTTTTTGTACAATATGTTAATTTTTAATAAAGTTTGTTGATTTTTTCTCCTCTTTCCAACTAATGGAAAATATTTAGGGATTTTCATTTCATGACAATTGATACTATTTTTATTTGACTAATTTTTTTCATTGAATATTGTTTAAATTTAGAGTGTCATGTGGGCCATTAAGTATTATAATGTTTTAATACCTGCTTTCGTTTTTATAAAAATTCAATCAATAAAGCGCACTTAAAGTAAATTGAAAAACGCTGGTCTGACTTGGTCGACGAAGACAGTTCATCGCTGCTCAGATTTCGAAATTGGAGGACGCGGCCAGTGGACTTAGACAGTTGGAGGCGCTATTTGCAGGAAGCAAAGCCCCGAGAGGAGCTGTAGTGCTACGAAGAAGAAAGGAAATTAAGGAGAACTAGTGTTTTCTCTGGCACTACCTATACTACCTTAGCACAAGCTTGTGACTTTTTCGCAATAAAATATTTCACTAAAGTAAACACAAATCAATGCGAGTTAACTTACTGGATTTTATTGGATCATAAGTTTTAACGTTTTCGGAAATATGAGGTCAATTTATTCATTATAAATAGTTTTGATACAGAATTAGTTTTCATAAACATTTAACTTCATAGGGAGAGATTCAATAAAAATTCGAAGAGAGTAAAGCTAATTTGATTGATTACTTCAATTTGTAATTTATTATAAGATTTTGATTTCTTTAATTCCTTTATTTTCTTATCATGTATTAATGCATAAGACATTTGAGTTAGTTTTCTTTTCGTTGAGAATAAAATAGAAACAATTAAATATTCGGTACAATACATATTAATAAGTGTTACAGTTCCATGTTTCTCTTCTATACAAAATGTAAAAATTAGATTACTGTTTTTCAATTGGAAACTACCTAATTTAATTCCTATCGGAACGAAATTTTCATCAATACAAAAACTAATTTATTTTGAATAGAATATGTATAAATTTATTACAGTTTAATTTCTAACGAATGCATTATTCGAGACATTTATTTGAATCAGTAACTTTTTTGAACTTCGAAAACAAGAGAATATTTGATAAGTATGTATGTAAATTTACGGAAAATATGTTTGCAAGCACCATCAAGAAAATAATTGTTATGAATAACTTTGCTGAACAAACATACGAGTAAATGCATGTATGTATGTAAATATTATTTTCCGGATACAAAAGTAGAGCAAAGTTTCTTGATTTTTTCCAAATATTTAATTCAAATTACGAGTTATACTACATATTTTCTAACCCAATTAAACTATATAACCGAAAATGTAGACGAGCGTTCTATTTACCAGCAGATTGGGATAGTTTTCTTCATAGTAACGATCCCAGCTTAGTAAAACGGTATTACGTTTTATCCTTTATGCTTCAGTAAGACTTCGGCGGAATATCTTAATGTGTTAATTGTGACTGAAACCAAAGTAATTCAGGTGTCAAAGGTGAAACCTTCAGCGTTTACATATCATGAGTGAGATAAAGGTTAATTAACAGGGAAAATTGAAGGCGTTAGAAAAATTTATTGAGATACAATTCAAAAGGTTGCAAGGAATCATTATATTACAAACACCGTGTGGGGCTTTCAGTCCCCCATCGGATGCGTTCTCAGGTAGCGGATAGAGGATGCGCTAACCGGCTAGCCGGCGGGTATGTGGTAAATAAAATACCAATCGTGGACCAAGACCGATTAAGTCGAAGCGCTGACAACGCCCCACTTAGTATTTACTTGTCCTGGAACCAAGACAACAACCTCGGATCGGATTGCATACACGGCAACGACTATCGCAACGTGTTATGGACTATTCTTTTGGAACTTGGAATGTTAGATCCTAAGATTAATAAGAACTGGATGGGCTAAGCTCATATAAAATGCATGAGAGAGCATGCGACTGGTTTCTGCGCTCTTCCAAGTGAACAGTCTGTCATTTCCTCCCCGTCTGCCTCTTGCTGGTCACTTTCTTGTTCCAAAAGCTGACTAGATGTGAACTGACTGTCAAGTTGACTGATGCAAATTGGACGCCAAATTGGCCAATTTGCAAGTTTCGTCGCGAATTTTATCCGATATTAAAACTGTGGAAAGTGTTCGCGATCTAAATTCGTTCCAAGTGTTTAAACATTCGATTGGAGTTTGTGATTCAAGTTACTTTAACGTGTGACACTGTGTAATTAACTTAGAATTTCAAAATGAAATGTGTAGTGCCTTCGTGAAAAAATCATAGTGGAAAAGGATCTGTACGTGTTTCCTTTCACAAGTGAGTAGTTATTATATTAATGTTTTGCATGGTTTTCATACAATGCTGAAGGGTTTTCAAATAGAAAGCAAATTTTTGGTATTGTATGAAAATTTGTTTACATTGAGCAGCAGCCATGTTTGCTTGTGCAATTTGGCTCTCTCTAAGATTGTAAACAAGAGCGTAGCAGTAGGGAAAGTGGTCGCAGGGGTTGTTGCAACCATATTGTCACGTGGTTCTCCACTCCAGTATTATTTAATTACTCAATGGTTAGATCATTGAACAGGCCCGGTGCACAGCGACAACTTCTGTATGAAATAAAGAAATAAAGAATCAACATCCTCGCAGTACAAGAAACCAGATGGTACGGTGGAGATTTAAATATTTAAAAGCGAAAAACTGCAATCAAGCCACGAGCTTGGAGTGGCTTTCATTGTTGACCGCAGATTTAAATAAATTATCCGACTTCCAGCCCGTTATCGAAAGCCTCAGTGAGATTCTTATCAAGATAAAATTCTTTAATGCCTGGCTGGTCAACTGTCATGCGCCCACAGAAGACAAGGAACGGGTAATCAAGGACTAATTTCAACAGCACCCTGGAATGCACTCTCGATACATTGCCATCAAATGACATTAAAATTGTTGTGGGTGACTTCAATGCAAAAATCGGCCGAGAAACGGCACATAAAGAAACATGCGGAGAATACAGCCCCATGCAGAGGCCGGTGACAACGGAAAACTCCTTATGGACTTCATGACTAGCAGAGGTTTCACAGTAAGCTCCACGCGCTTTCCATATCGAGATATCCATAAGAGAACGTAGGCATCCGCAGACAGTCGCACATTCAACCAGATCGACCATGTTCTCATACAAAAACGAGCGGCCACCAGCATTCTCGACACGCGCTCGTTCAGCGGTGCTGTCTGGGATTCAGGCCACTACCTTATGAGAGTCAACTTCCGATACTGCATCTTCAAGAGCTGCAAACAAGGAGCATCAGTTACTCCAAGGTACCAGATACACAAGCCAACGTCCACATATATGTCAGTGCTGGAAAATCGCATCAACATATCCCCGCAGGCAGGAGCAAGTAACGATGACATTAAAACCATGTGGAAAACAGTAACAGATGGGGTAAACAATCAGCGAAAGAGGTGTTGGGGCACCAGCCAAAGAAAAGTATGAACGACTGGTGCAACGAAGAATACAAAGAAGCGGTTAAAAAAGGAATCAGACGCAAAAAGAACACATCCAGTGACGAACTCGAGCTAAAATACTTATCAAGTTCCGAAATACTTATCAAGTTGGGTGACTCTAGCTACCAGAGTTCCTCAGAAAAATTGCTGTGATACACAGATGGATGGACAGAGGGACGGTCAGTACTATTTTTAATATGGTATTGTACAAATTATTTCACAAAACCCTAATAATTGATGATAAATATTCTGAGCATTATAGAGCCAGAGTATCGAGCCAAAGGCGACCCTCAAAATCAGGGATCTCGAGCGTGTCAAAGATAAACCCAAGGTAGAGGAGGCCGTTAAAAGGGAATTTCCTAGTTTAAGTGAATTCAAAGTAAGACTGACACGGGAAAACACCAGGGGACAACGCATTCTTTGGGTAAGGTGTTCAGGAACAACATTGCAATTTGTCTAGGCCAAACTCAATGCCTTGGAGACCGGTGTCGTAAATACAGGAGATCAGGTGAATGGGGCATGCCACAATCTGACCGCAGAGGCAAGCAGCTCCTAGAAATGGCGGCCAGAACAGCAATTGTTGTCCTTAACACTGTGAACACTCCGACTTACCGTGACTAGAGTTGTGCGGGAACCATACTGGATGTGACATTCGCTTCGGAGTCCCTGGTGCCAAGAGTACACAACTGGTGGGTACTAGAGGACTACTCGGCCAACGACCACTACTATATAAAGGTTGGGACCATTGGTGGTGCCCCTCGGCGTGCGTACGCCCAGACTCCAACCTTTGGATGGAAAACTGGGCAGATTGGTGTTGAGAGGCTGGATGACGTGCTCGCAGTGGACACACCGCTGCTGGCAGTTCCACAATAGAACGAAAAACCTACTACCGAAAACTCAACTATGAGTATTATGATATCTGCTTGCTAGTCTTCCCAGCCCCGTCGGAAACCCCATCATGGTAAACCTCCAGTATACTGGTGGTCAACAAAAATTGCTGAACAATGAAAGAAGTGTCACAAGCTTCGGCGAGAAGCCGAGCGGGCGTCAACGCAAGAGGAAGCAGCTACAAGGCTAGCTGCATACAGATTGGCCAGGAAACCTCTTCAAAAGTGATTTAAAAAGAGTAAGGCCTGATGTTGGTAAGACGTCGTAGACAATGCGGATGGGGACCCGTGGGCCGTGGAGTACAAACTGGTCCCGCGGAGGCTCGGTGCTCTGAGGAAGTAGAAAAGATGGACGAAATTGTGTGGGCTCTATTCCCTACACATCCCGTCCATGTCAATGCAGTCCACAACAAAACACTAGTAGAAGGCCCACCTTTCACGAGGATAGAACTGGAAGAGGTAGTTCTTTCTACTAAAACAAGGAAGGTACTAAGAACAGATGACGCTCCTGCTGAAGTTTTTTGCAACTTATCTGCAATCTTTGCCCTGACTTGCTGTTCAGTACATCCAGCGCTTGCATGCACAAGGGGGTTTTCTCGAAACGATGAAAGGTAGTGAGGCTCGCGCTGATTAGCGAGAGGAAGGTAAATCCCTATTCGGCATCTACATTCCGTCAGTTGTGCAGACACGGCCGGGAAAGCGCTCGAGGAACTCATCAAGGAAGACTCACTGACGTGATTCGTGCTGCTGGGGACCTATTTCCTTGGCAATATGACTTTCGAATAGAACGTTCCACCATTGATGCAATTGCAGAGGTAATGAGCGCGGTCCAAAGAGCGGAAACTCACAGCCAGACCAACAAGCGGGTTGTGCTGCTGATGACGCCTGATGTCAGGAACGCTTTCAATTTCGCTAGTTGGGCAGGTATTCTTGAAGCACTGGAAACCCTTTTTCAAGTTCCAGAGTATCTGATTCGGATTCTAAGGGAATACCTGACAGATTGCAGCCTGATCTATGACACGAAGGAGGGTTGGACAAAGGATGGAAGTTACGTTGGGTTTTTCAGAAGGTTTTCATCCTTGGCCCAAACCTGTGGAGCATCACGGACGATGTGTTACAGAGATTTGAGCTTCTGAATGAGTCGAACTTGGTCAGCTATGCGGATGATGTCGCGGCACTAATCGCGGGGCGCACAGCTGAAGTGCTACTTAGAATTGGTATTCTAATGAGCTGTGTAATGGACTAGATGACTACTCATGGATTTAGGGAGAATCCCTAGTGTAAGAACAAACAGCATTGGGGAGGTACAAGTTGAGTCGAAGCTAGATGTGATGTGACTGGACGTTCTGAACAACTTGAAAATGATTTTCTCCAAGATAATCAAGGCAATATTGGATAAGGCCGTGACGGATGTGTCGGCACTCAGTCGACTGATGCCAATATAAAGAAACCTGCCTCATCAAGAAGGCGACTACTGATGAGTGCTGTACAGTTTGTGCTACTGTACGGACCGGAAATATGGAGCGGTGCTCTCAGCAAAGAGCTGTTCCCAAAACGCCTGGCACAGGTGCAGTGACTTGGAGCACTGAGGATAGCATCTGCACATCGTACAGTTTCTGAGTTGGTGGTGCCGGTGATTGCAAGCATTATACCTATCGCCCCCCTCGCAAGAGAGCACCGTAAAACTTACTTGCATAGAAACAAAGGTAATTGGGAGACAACTGCGCTGGAAGAGACAACGCTCACTCGGCGATTGACAACAGACGTGGGTAAACGACACGAAGGGGAGATGGACCAAGCTCCTCATTCGTGAAATGAGGGCGTGCTGAATCGTAGTCATGGTGAGACTGACTTCTATTTGGCCTACTTCTCGAGCGAGCATGGATGTTTTCAGTCTAACCTGCACCGAATTGGCAAGTCACGGTCTGCCGATTGTGTCTTCTACACTGGAGAGGTCGTTGATGCTTGTCATGTATTTTTTTTTTGTTGTCTTGGGTTGGGACAGGCTGTGCGGTGACCTTTTAAGGAACTAGAAGAGCTCTCTTCAGATAGTCCAATCGGAGAGATGCTCAGATCAGTTGAGGAATCGAACCAGATTGTATATTGCGTTCGGGCTATTCTAATTGCTAAGAGCAAGCGCCTGGACGCAATAACGGTGGGGGGATCTCTTTTGTAGCACTCTCTTATCGTTCCTCCCCTTCCGCCCGAAGGGGGAGTCTGCAACCCGATGGTGACTAAGGCATAAAAAACCGAGGCCTAGCCTAATGTAATACGTCAAACGGTTCTAGGCTAGGTTGTTGCATAAAAGGAGGATGCGAGTTAATGATCGGCAAATTAAGTTACTTTCAAAAATTAACATTCAATTATACTTGTCTGCCATTCTGCTGTATAGTCCTTGTGATGATTAACAATGGTGGCTTCTAAGCCCTGCAAGTATATTCTCAGCTTGAACTCCTCCTATGTTGTGTATCTTTCTTGTGGCGAGGAAAAGCATTTTGAATTTGCAAAAAATGTCTTGGATAATTAACTCAACATGCTGCAATATAAGTAGACAATTGACCAGTATGCAATACGTTCTCTTGCACTCCTTGCTATTCTAAAAATCACGTAGGTCTGTAAGTCCAACAAGCTTGTGCTCGAAAAATGGCGCACTAGTCAATAGACCTTCTGAGGGCAATACTAATAAATAAAATTCAAACAGATTCAATTCTATTCATCTTAATTGCTGTTCCCAGTTCACCGTAAACTAAATTCTTTCTCTCTAGAACCCTTTTGCAAGTCCATTTATTGCCAGCGCTAAAGTGATCCACTAAAATATTTGTCGTGATAAGCTGTCCTGGAGGTTCCGGACCCTATCACTATCAAATGGACATAAATATAGAAAATAAGTCTGAGATACCGAAAGGCACGTTGGCTTTGACCCATGTACATATGCACGTACTGTGGTAAAACATGGCTCCTCACATGCATGTTAAGCTGCAATGGCTACCGTCATCTATGTCAAATCGATTGTTCCTGATGTTAGCGAACATGAAGTTGCCAAAGAATGAGTGACGAAAGCATCCCTAAACAAGCGCTCAAAGAACAAATTAGGAGAACCAGGCCATTTGGAAAAACTTCACAAGCATTTGAAGAACTCAGATCGTTTCCAAGAGCATTAAACCGAGAAGACTGGTGGCGCTGTAGTAAGAAGGCCAAGGCAAATGATGACCATTACCTCCAAAGGTTCAGGTAGTGAACTCAGACAAATCTTCTCTCAGAGAAATCAAACCGTAACTCACCTATCAAGAAAACTGATAAGTAATACAACCAATTGAGATTTGATCTACTACCCACTCCACACATGAGCGAAAAGTGGGAAGCTACAAAGATATCAGTCAAGTTATACCTGAGACTGATCATTGGTAACATCGCAATAGCATTTGAAGACACTAATTTTGTTTATTTCATATCCGCAGGCCAATTCTCTTTTTTCTTCCTTAAAAGCCGTCTGGCCTTGCTTTGTTGTGTGAGCAGACGTACTTCGACTCCTTTGAATCATCTTCAGTGTCTAAAGGGTGAATAGAAGGAAATGACTTTATATAGGATGGATTAACCAGGTAAGGCCTAGGTTAGGCCAGGTAGAGGGATATTAGGTTAGTCTTTTACGCTGTTGGATATATTTTTATTCTGGTTCGTGGCGCTTCCATTTTCGTCGGAGGTCAAGTATCTTAACCCTATGTACAGAGTTTTCGGATCTCACACGGACGCGTCCCACATGCGGTCAATAGAGAATCACCCTAACTAGGTAACTGGTGAATAGGCGGGAAATAAAATGCAACCCACCGGCCTAAACCTGGTGAGTCGAAATGAAGAAATCGGCCTCGGAACCGATCGAATAAACAGCAATTAGTCTCACATCTGTCAGTATATAGAACGACAGATCTTAATGTAGGCCAGATGCAGTACCAGAAAATTATGAAACGAGTCATCAAAATTAAAAAATTCTAGCTATGCAAGAAACCTGGTGGTATAGCAATGAAATTAATTATATCCGAATGTACACCATATTTACAACCATAAGATCACATGGTTCTTATAAGTTAGGAGTGACTCTTATTGTAGACTATACGTTGAAGCAGATTGTAACATCATGCACTTCAAAACACGCAATTTGCTTTAAGACAAATTTCCTCAAAATATGGCTTATCAACTACTACGCCCAGGCAAAACACAAGAGGAAGCAGCAATGAAGAACAAGTTCTACTACACTCTCTAATCGCCAACGCCGCACTTCAATCGGACGATGCCAAAATTATTCTGGATCTCGAACACCGAAATTGGTGGAGAGAAGAGCCATAGAGAAACAACCGCGGGCACAGTTATCATGCAATTATGAACGAAGATGGGCACTTCTCTTCTGCTGACGGTCGGGCATTTAATCAAAAACACAAGCGTCTCATAAAGAAAAGAGCTGGCACTACTGTTCTCGGCACTTGCTTATTGCGCAAAGCAAGCTGTAATACGGATGACTATCTACACTCCGATGCCGCATTCGTAGAAATTTAAACACCAAGATACGAGCAAGAAAATTGAACGACTTTTTGTTTTTTAGGCCCTGGAAAGTATAAAACCAGGTCCTTGTATGTTCCTTTATATCAATAAGGTCCTCACTTATGATGATTCCATGCTCATGGATGAAGGGACGAACTGCCTTTGCGGTGGCTTGTGGAGCTAGGTCAGACCGTTTTATATTGACTCGAGGGTCCCACAGCGGTCTATATTCGGCCCATTTCTTTTCAGTATATTCATCTCGGTCGTATCCCAACGAGGCGCTGTACAAGGAGGCAGCGATGGAGCCACTCAAATCTTATGCGGAAAAGATAGTGCAATCAGCAATAAAGAGAGCCGTAGAGAACAAGGTGGATGTAGTTAGGGCAGCGACGGATAATCTGCATTATGGTATCCCGATGAAACTGGTACTGCCGTCATCTGGGTTCGAAATAGTGATTTCCAGGTGGAGAGCTGTGGACGTGGGGATGGTTTTGTGTGGGTTCGGTGCTCAGGGACCACCTTCTTTAGTATGTACGTAACGCCGAACGAATCGATATCATCTTTCCAAGCCAAGCTTAATGCTTTGGAGGGCGCTGTCTCGAACGCAGAGGGCAAAGTGCTCGTTGGGGGAGACTTCAATGCGAAAGCAATCGAATGGGACATGCCTCAAACAGATCCGCGGGGAAAACGAGTCCTGGAAATGGTGGCCAGGACGGAACTTGTCGTACTAAACACCAGAAATACGCCGACTTTCCACCGTATTGGCTGTGAGGGAACCATACCGGACGTGACATTCGCCTCGGAGTCCTTAGTACGGAGGATACACAACTGGAAGGTATTAGAGGACTACTCAACCAGTGATCATCAGTGTATTCTGCTTGAGATAAGCGATGTTGTCTCCCAACGTCCGTACTCTCGGCTTTCTACAATTGGATGGACCATCGGAAGGATGGACGTCGAGGTCCGGAGGGGACGGAAGAACTGGCAGCTCAAGACGAGGTGAACTCAACTATGAGCATCATCACGACTGCTTGCAATGCTTTTATGCCCCGTCGAAAACCCCGGCACGGTAAGCCCCCAGTGTACTGGTGGTCAACTGAAATCGCTGAAAAGCAAAGGGAGTGTCACAAGCTTCGACGTGAGCCACAACGGACGCGGAACCGTGACGAGGCATGCAACCGGGTGGCAGCATTTAAATCGCCCAGGAAATGCCCTCGCAAATTGATTAACAATAGCAAGGCGCGCTGCTGGCAAAACCTAGTGGACAATGTGAACAAGGATCCGTGGGGCCTTGGCTACAAGCTAGTTATGCGGAAGCTTGGCGCCCTACGGAAGCCTTGCACACATGATGCGGAAAAGATTAGCGAGATAGTGCGGGCACTCTTCCCCGCCCATCCCGTCCGTGTTGACGCTGTCCATGGTGAAACAGCAGTCGAGCGTTCACTCTTCACACAGCCGGAACTGAAGGAGGCAGTCCTTTCATTGAAAGGGAGGAAGGCTCCAGGTCCAGATGGTGTTCCGGCTGAGGTGTTGCGGCTTGTCTATCACCATTGTCCAGACTTGCTGCTCAGCACATTCAACGCTTGCCTACGGGACGAGGTTTTTCCGGTACGATGGAAGGTGGCGAAGCTCGTCCTGATCAGCAAGGGGAAGGGAAATCCCGAATCGCCGTCTGCATATAGCCCGTTATGCATGCTAGACACGGCTGGGAAAGTGCTGGAGAAACTCATCAAGGGAAGACTCACTGACGCTATTCGTGCTCCTGGGGACCTATCTCCTCGGCAGTACGGCTTTAGAGCTGGACGTTCTATGTACCATTGATGTGATTGCAGAGGTGGTGAGCGTGGTCCAAAAGGCAGAAGCACATAGTCGCACCAAGCGACGAATCGTCCTGTTGGTGACACTCGCGTTAGGAACGCCTTCAACTCCGCTAGATGGGTGGATATTCTGGATACGCTGGAAAACCCTTTTCAAGTTCCAAAATATCTAACGCGGCTTTTGAGGAACTACTTAAAGGACCGAAGCCTGCTCTATGACACGACACAGGGCCAACGAAGGATGGAAATTACATCGGGTGTTGCCCAGGGATCTATTCTTGGTCTGGACCTGTGGAACGTGTCATACGACGGGCTATTGTGACTTGAGATGCCAGATGAGTCGCGCTTGATCGGCTATGCGGATGATGTTGCGGCTCTGGCAGCTGGACGCACCGTTGAACAGGAGCAACTTAGGCTAGGTATGCTAATGCGCCGAGTGAGGGACTGGATGACTGCTCGCGGGCTCAGTTTAGCACTGGTGAAAACCGAAGTGGTCATCTTGACAAAAAAGAGAATCCCTAGAGTAAGGATGATCAGTATTGGAGACATACGAATCGAATCGAAGCCACCGGTGAAGTACCTGGGGCTACTGATCGACTCGAAGATGAGTTTCTCTGAGCAAATCAGGGCAACGGCTGAGAAAGCTGCTTCGGGAATATCGGCTCTGAGTCGACTTATGGCCAACGTAGGGGGTCCCAGTCCGTCAAGAAGACACCTCGTGATGAGTGATGTAGGGTCAGTGCTACAGTACGGAGCAGAAGTATGGGGTGACGCTCTCAGCAAGGAGGTATACCGAAAACGCCTGGCACAGGTACAGAAAAGAGGAGCACTGAGAATTGCATCTTCGTATCCGACAGTCTCTGATCCGGAACAGTTATTGCAGGCGTGATACCTGTCGCCCTCCTTGCTAGAGATCGCCGCGCTATTTACCTGCGCCGAAACGAGGGTGTGAGGGAGATGGTTGTCCGCGAAGAGAGACAGCGCTCAATCAACGATTGGCAGCAGTCTTGGGTGAACTGCACGAAGGGAGGTGGACTGCGCACATCATCCCGGATGTGAGTCAGTGGCTAAATCGAAGGCATGGTGAGACTGACTTCTATCTGACGCAGCTTTTGAGCGGGCATGGGTGTTTTCAGTTTTACCTGCACAAGATTGGTAAGTCACGGTCCCCCGATTGTCGGTTTTGCCCAGGAGAGAAAGACAATACCTGCCACGCATTTTTGCGTGCACAAGACGGGACAGGCTACGAAGGGCCCTCTACAGGGAGACGGGAGAGCTCACCCCGGATAAAATAGTCGCGGTGATGCTCGAATCGGTGGACAAGTAGAACCAGGTGGCACATTATGTTCGGGCAGTCCTAAAAGGGACTCACAGCAGCCGGGGGCGTTGGGGCTGGGTCATCGCTTGTCTGGCACTTCCCCTTCCCCTCTTCCCCTCCCGCTAGAAGAGGGATCCCCCAGCTTTAAGGCGCCTCACGGCGTAACAAAACGAGACCTGGCCCGAAGTAATGTGTCAAACGGTTCCAGGCTAGCTTCTCAGGTTGACAGGGGAGTTGTTTAGTGGGTAGTCCAGTCGCCTTCTTGCGAGCATGGGAGTCCCACATTCTGTGCGTAAATGGGCGTTCACCTCCCTACCGCAAAAAAAAACCAACTATCTATATCAGAGGAGAACCACACTATTTACGAAATGTTCAGATGGTCTCCATTCAATGTTAAACCGAGTCTTGAGAGGGAATTCACCGGCTGAACATTTAAAGATTCGGCATGGGAACGAAGGCTTGAATCATTAACAAAGAGATAACAATCGGGGGATTCTACTTCATTGTCGAAGGGAGAGACTTGGTCCGCTGGAAAACAGCAGGAAAGAAGGCTCCTGCAGTGAGATGCCATGCACAAATTATAGCCTTAAGACCCACGGGTACTAGCCTTAACGCTTACTCGATGTTACGACGGCAGATAAAGAGAAGCAAAAGTCAGCTAAGCAATAACATCCGAGCCAAAAGCAGGAGCCGCAGAAATGAAATAAGAATGGCTATTTTCAAAGACTTATTCTTGGCAACCACTGGATCATCTCCATGTCGCCTTAACGTTACATATTGTACTCTAGCTCCACTGGAAAAAGTTAACTTTTTCTGGTATAATAATAGGTACCTGAAAGCCTAGGTGACGATTTGTAGTGGAAGTCCGGCCGGGTCGTCTGCCTATTACCAACCTACCAACACAGTAGACTGCAGCAGTGAAATGGAAACGAAATGAACAATGGTGAAATAATTAATGTAATAAAGAAAAACCAAGTACAATTTTTTTTCAAAGATAACCGCGTTTCCGCTTTTGCTTGATGAATATGTGAAATAATCTTCCCTAACTTCAATCGATTAAGCATTCCATCGACTGAAAGCTAATCAAAAACCTAAAAAATATTGCTTTCAAGATAAGCAAACGAAAATACACCACTGAAAATATTCAAATACTTTCAAAAAAATAATAAAAAACGCACTTGATTGCTCATACAATAATTTTTATTTAAGAAAAGAAAAAAATGATAATCGACATCGACAGTTCATCACCAATAGAAAGACAAAAAAGATAAAATAATTTAGTTCAATATTCTAATGTTATTTTCATAGGTATCAAAACATAAAGCAGCAGTGTGTTTTGCATAATTATCATAAAATAAATTAAACGAAATTATAAGATACCAAAGAAAACTATTCATACTGAATTCAAAATAATTTATAAAAAGAAAATAAATTAAACATGTGCACATCCTCCACTTGAAAATAATTACTACAAAAACATGTGAAATTTTTTTCTTTGTTTTTATCTCTTTTAATTCTGAGCTTTCTGCCAGTGATACATTTAATTAAATAAGGATTTGGCGGCAGGACACTTAACAGCCTCAGCAATTAAAAAATTTAATTTTTCGTGTTTATTTATATTTCTTTGATCTTTCGTTTAGTTTAAATGTTATTTCCAATTTATCCTTACACTAAATTGTATGAGAAGTAGATTTATTTTGCAGAATTCGTTTATGTTTCCTGTAAATGCAAAGTAAAAGCAATACGATCAAACTTTCCAGTGGGAAAACGGAACATATTCTTCAACAATGTCATTTAATATGAGCGACAAAAATTCCACACACACACACACATTGAACAATGATTTCGGATAGCTGTTGTTATTCCGCAACGAATCATTAAAAATTATATATGTGAATGCTCTTTGCAAAGTAATCTCAATTCAAAAATAAATACAGTAATCATCACTTGATTCGCGAATTGCATCATTTTTAATACCTATTGAAAATTTATTAGTTCCTACTATTAAATTAGGTATATCTCTCATCAAACTGGTACGTGTGGTCACTTCATGATAAAATAAAAATTAGGATAGAAATTTGAAGGTAAATAACTTTTTTTAAGGCGAGAAATTTCAAGCTGTTTGCTTATTATTTCAGTTTTTGTGAGGCGAGAATTCGATATTAAGCTCGAACTGAATGAAATGGAAGGTACCACTGACCAGCACTTTGTCGGAATCCAGCACCAGGTGAAGTATCAAAAAGCGCTAGACAGGACTTGCCAGTACTGAATATTCTTAGTTAAATCGTTTGAAAGGTTCCCAATGAGTTTCTGAACTATCCACTTTAACGTTAGTTTACGAGTTTACTGGGAATAGGAAGGAAAATTGTTGCAGAATGCAAATGTACTAATGAATTCACAGTAATACTTTTTAAAAACATTTTATAAGCGACTGTTTAAAATGGATGGTTAACAACGGTTGTCCTTACTTGGGCTATTAATGTAGTATTTGTGATTAATATTGTGTTTTATATCTTTTTGTGTCGTTTGTGGAGCTCTAAACTTTTCATTTATATTTTTTTTCGATTTTTTGTTTGTCTCAAGTCTCATCAGATACTGGCTTTAAGTTAAAAGTTCCTTCTTCAATAGAATTATATAAAAATAAAATAAATATTTCTTAATGGTACTCTTAGCACTAGAGAGCATTTCCATCACGTCATATTAACACCAAGGGCTCGGCTTGAATACTCATATACAACATAGCTGATAGATACAGCAGGCAGGACTTTGATGAAGTTTGGAGTGATGCCACGGTAGAGTCCACAAATTCCTTCGGTACGGATAATGTGAGAGAAGATGCTTCGCATTGAACTAGGCGTTTGCAATGCCATTCCATTGTTGACCACAACTGCTGTAAATATAAAGAGATAGTTATTATTAACTGTTCAATTGGGGAATATCCTTAATTGATGTTTACCTTGTGCTTGAAGTCGTGTCCGAACCAATGCTAGAGGATATGAACAGACCTGTCCCAATGTGCTCGACGCACTTCCGCACGCCAAGAGGACGAGAATGTTGGGTTGGGTAGTGTTATGGGTGCTCAAGTATTTTCGTTTCAGCGTTTCATAGACAGCTAAATCGATTCCCGCGTACGGCACAATGCCCAACATATTTGGAATGTATCCACGATAGAAGCTGCGCATACCCTCATAACGATAAATTTTATGCAAAGCGTCGAATATACCATTATATTGGCCAGTCTTTCGTAGCGCCAATCTTGTTTTCATCACTTCCAATGGATAAATTATTGTTTGACTCACACCACCGGCTATCGCTCCAGCAACAAATCGTTCATACATTGACATTTGTCTTTTATCATTTCCCCGCAAGAATCGCTTGACTTGTTCATAGGCGGCAAATTTGATTGCTGATTCGGGTGCAATTTTGAGAACATTAATACCGTTGCCTCTCCAGAAGCTTCTCATTCCACCTTCTTGAAGCATATATTTAAAACTATCTGAGATTCGTGTTTTTGTGGATTGAACCTGGAACATTAGGGAAGAATATATGTTAAAGACATTCTAAAAAGGTTGTTGCACGTGGTAAAGAAGGAATGTGCCAAAGTTATTCAAAACATGGCAAAGCCCTTTTCAGATTATTTTTGTAAATTTTCGAATTAGTTTATTCAAGTTTCAAGTTACCTGTAAAAACACTTTTATCCTATCTAACGGAGCTGTACAGGTTCGGGATACTGCACCAGCAAATCCACCAGCAGCCAAATGTCTCCACCACATCCCTGTTTGCATTTCACTTTGGGTGAAGTCATCAGGTACGTTCATATCCTCCCCAATGTCGAGGTACTGTAAGAAAAAAATAGGAGATTAGTATGAGCGAATAATTATAATCATTAATTAACAGCTATCAATTACAAAGCCTTGCACTAGAAAGCAATTGAACTACGTATAATACTATTTTTCCTAGAATTATTCATATTTAATCTTCTCAGACAGTTTTTTGCCAAAGAAGATCTCAGGAATTTTGTTAAAAGCTGTATGATAAATTATTTCATATACTCGTATGAAACATCTCCGAGTGAATCTTTTATTTTTTACCGACTTGCTAGAAGTATTCGAGATGATTAATACGAGAAAAAATTGAAGAACAAGTCCTCGTTGTACTGCAATCCCTTTTGGGTTTTGGTATTCTGTAGACAGTTCCCCCTGTTTTCTTAATCCATGGACCGGGTCCTCCGATGCTGGAAGAAACGGAGCAGCATTCAAGTTTCTTCATCGACAGAGTGGAACCCTCTTTATTAGTATTTGTTTGTAACCTGATAGTGGAAGGCTAATAGGAAAACAAAATTCTGGCGCAACTCTACCCATGAAGCCTGCTCATCACGGCTCATAATTACAGAATCGAAGGTTGTCGTCTTTTGACTTAACTAGGAGAAACTGTCTGTGGGAATTCAAGAGCACATAAGACCTGTATTGCTTTGACAACAGCAAAAGATGTTACTTCCATCTTATTTTATATCGTTCTACAGTCACACCATAATAAAGAAAATCACTAACTTCACCATCTTTTGAGCTTGGCGAGCCAAAATCGTCGAAAATTGTATTTGGTATGAAAACACTTCGTGGATTTCTCGCCTGTTTTTGACTTTGAATTTCTCCATTTGGAACATCCTTCTTACCAACTTGATGCATAGCGTATAAAATATAACGAAAGCTTAATCGAATTGATTAGGTTTTTAGGAAATATTGGAAAGGATCCAATCGGAGTACAGATTCTTGAACTAATCGCACTCTCGGTAAGAATGAAATAAAAAACATTTTATCAAAACTGCTGCTTCACTTATTGTCTTGCCAGATTTGCAATCAAATTTGGGTGCTAATGATCCCGTAATTTTAGGTGCACAGTAAGAAATGGATAAGATTGAATTAGCTGAGACTGTAGAGTATTGAAAATATTTGAAATTTTGATTGAAATAATAATAACGTCTGTTGTGACATGACGAATTGACAGCTGCAAAAGGCTTTTTTGAAAAAAGCTATTATGAAGTGATATGTAGGTAGAATTGGAGGGGAACATCCAATCTGATCCCATTGTTCATTGAGTTTTTAAACACTTGCTTGAGGTGAATTTACATTGAGCTAATACGATTTAGAATCTGCGTCTACAACTTGCTGAGATTAACTAGAGATTCACTAGGTTTTCTCCCTACATCAACACTTCACATAATCTAGTTGATAATTAATGGGAAACTTTGACACACCACCGTAGCTCTTCTATCTGGAATTTTTAAAACCCTGAGGCAGTTTTCGTATGTTGTTCTGTAGTGTGAAGCAAAAGAATTCGACGATAATAAGTGAATTTGTCAATTGTCTAAATGTTATGGTCGGAATTTGGCAGCTAGACGGAGACCAATGGCGAATTCGATATAACCACGAGTTGCATGAAATTTTTGATGAGCAGAAGATCTCAACGATTGTAAGGATGCGGAAACAGCAATAAACTGGCCATGTGAATCGTATTGTGGAGCAACGAATACCCAAAAAAATTTTCGTTGGGAGAACTGAAGAGCGGAGACCAGTGGGGAAATCGAGGAAACCCTGGTCGACGAAGACACTTCATCACTACTCGAATTTCTATATTGGAGGATCGATGGATCGAGAAACTTGGAGATACTTTTCTAGGAAGCGAAGGCCCAGTAGGGGCGTGGTAGTACTACAAAAAACAAGAATTTTATAACATCCCTGATGGCTATTTTGATTTTCAACTGAATGTTGGAAAAGCAGAAACGCCTTAAAGCATCATATATCTTTGAAGGTCCAAACACAACAGATTTAACTACTACCTTTTCAAGCTGTTTCAGACAATGCAGGTTAGATTGGCGAGAACAGCCATTAGTGCGACCGGAACTCCTACTAACCTATATAGGTAGGTACCTGAAGATTTCATCTTGATGAAACATCTGATTCACGATATGTTAACTGATGGTGACTTTTGACCGACCACGATAAGGACGAAAAATATGCAAAAGAAAAAAAAACAAAAGCCAACTCCCGTCACTTTTTGCAAGTCAAGATCCTCCCCAACACCCAACGCCCTCACGACAATTGAGAACCAATGAATTTCTTGATATCGGTCTAAAAAATGTTGTTTTGGAAAAGACCACTTTGTCTGTTTATGAAGAACACATATTCACATTAAAAATGATTATTTCATTTTTTAATGATGACATATTTTAATAGGAAGCCGATTCCAGAATAAGTAAGCCTTGTCTTTTTTTATAGAAGATTTGGCTGAGCAATTGCCTCTTACGAGTCTTTAACTAGGGATGGGAAAACCCGTACCGGTTTAACCGAAAACTGGGGTTTTTGGGTCGAAAAACCGGTATTATCCAGAGTTTTTCTTCCCGGTTGAAACCGGTTTTTTCTTTCAAATTCAAGAAGGCAATACAAAACCGGATACAAATGAATACAAAAAAACAGGTTTTTTCGCCATCCCTACCGAGTCAGCATTAATGACCGCAGTCACCAGAGCAAAGAAAATTTCTATGTTTGATTGGTTCTTGGTATTAGTTGTTTGCTTCGTTTCAATGCGGAAGACTTTTTCCGAAGTGCAGTGAAGTAAAGCTATCACATGAAACACATTAAATGCAAAATGTTTGGGGCCTAATCTGAAGAATACTGTAAATGAATGACATAGCTTAACAGTAAGCTGTCGGCTTGGATTTCAATACATTAGTCTCTTATTTTTAACATAAAGATGAAAGACTTGCTAAGAAAAAACCGAAAAACCGGTTCGTCCAAAACCCGAATTTTTGACTGTGAAAAACCGCCAGGTTAAACCGAAGATTAAAAAAACGGAAAACTAAAGAACCGTTTTTTCCAGACACCGCCATCCCTGCCTTTAACATCCTGTGGTAGATAGTCTGCTTTCATTTGTGTATTCAATTGAAACCGCCGATTTATATCCTGATAAATTCTTTCAACTTACTATTCACGAAGAGCCTCCTACATATTAAGTAAATAAATTGAAATTGAGTTATGAAAGTTTATGGTTTATTAGACAGCCCAACGATCCCGAACCTCAAGTAATTGAGTATCCCCAAATTTCTAGTCCTGGTAGGCCAATCAAGACCACAAGCATACGTGGCATAGATCACACTGAGTCTCGTCATGCAAATGCTTCTAGTTTAAGACCGATTTTGAAAAGTTCTCATCAATGCCTTTCATTTGATAACCATATTTGGTAAACATTTTTTAAAGGGTTACTCCTCTATATGGCGACACCCCTTTAAACGCCATGAAATAAATTTTTATGCTGCAACTTTAAAGACGTCACTACTTTTGACGTACGTAGAAAATTTCATCCCTCTAGCTTATGTGGTTTCCAACAAAATTTGCTGTGACGCACGGATGGATAGACGAACAGACGGACAGACAGGTCGCGATTTTGGTAGAGTATTGTAAAAAATAAGTTTACAACACCTTAAAAAGCTCGCTTTGTTTACTGGATCCTTTCCAAGGTGCAAATTCAAGAAGTGGCTAGGCTGTTTCAAAATTTGCTCCTTTAAATGTTCATATACGTTCTACCGAAAAGCTAACTGTGGAAACAAACCACTGGGAAGCAACCGGTTAGGGAGGAAGAGACCCAATATCCACCGTGCTAGCATAGTGTTCGATATAGCAGGATATTAATAAATTAGAGTTTGCTAACGCCAAAGTGGAAATCAACATTTGCTTGAACTTATTGAAAGTCATCACTGGCCGCGACGAAGCAGCCAAAAGACGTTAACACATAAATTCACTCGGTATTTTTTTTAAATATCAACGATGAAAGTCCTACATCACGTCAGGCGAAACCATAAATAGGCAAATTAGATAACACCAAACTAGGCCAATTTACTAGAAACTATTAATCTAGCATGACGCTATGGTAATCAAACACTTGAATGTGCCTTATATATGGTGCACAACTAAGTTCTCGATGTTTGTCAATAGATGACTCCAGCAGTGAGTGAACAAAGCTTAGAAATATTGTAAACAATCCGTTTTGAAAACGGCGGCTCAAGCATATAGAGAGCTCCAAAAAGTTTATGAAGGTGCTGTTCTAAGTGAAGCAATGTGCCGTGATTAATTCAGTCGCTTCAAAAACGGCAATTTTGATGTCGACGACCGTCCGCGTGTGGGAGGGCCAAAAACCTTCGAAGGCGCTGAGAATCCGTGCCAAACGCAAAAAGAGCTTGCTTCAGCATTAGGAGTTACCAGTCAAGCCATTTCCAAGCGATTTTATGCATTGGGAATGATTCAAAAGCACGCAATATGAGCAAAGGCACGAAAAAGTGACTCTACAGCATGACAACGCTCGGTCTCACGTTGCCAAACCGGTTAAAACATACCTGGAAATGTTCAAATGAGAAGTCCTGCCCTACCCGCCATATTTCCCAGATATTGTGCCGTGCGATTATTACTTGTTCCGTACAATGGAATATGGTCTGGCAGATCAGGAGTTTCACTCATATGAAGACATCAAAAAATGGCTTGATTTGTGGATAACCTCAAAAGATGAACACCTTTACCGTAACGGATTTCAAGCTCTGCCAGAAAGACGACAAAAGTTGTAGCTAGCGAAGGGCAATACTTTGAATAATTCATTTGTAACCATTATTCACAATGAAGTTGCGTTTTAATTTTAAAAAAGCTAGAACTTGGTTGCGCACCTAATAGATGATTTATTTTAGGAATTATATTAGATGTTTCGGGGCTCAATGCGAGCGGTTCTATCTTATGATCCATACTATGCGATTCGATTTCAGCCCAAGTCTATGAGTAAGTTTGAATTTAAATGAATGAATTTCTGAGTGAATATTTATCTGATATTGAATAGAATAAAAGTAAAGCTTTCCAATAAGTGAAGGGGACTAAAAGAGTTTTGTAATGAATTTAAGGTTTTTGTTTTTCTTTAATGGGCGGTTGGACAAGAATTTTGTCGATCCCCCTGAATGTCTTGTTAAAAAATAAATTTATATAATTTATAATTTACTTGCAGTAGACTTTTGTAGAACATAAAATACTTAAGAACGTGTAAGGCATTCATACGGTTTTTTGTGTAGCTAAAAAACATTTTTATCAATTAATTGTTTATTTGGTATCCGCAGGTCAATTTTCGCTTTTTTTTCGAAGCGGTGACTCAAAAGAGTCGAAACGCGTCTGCTCACACAAAAAAGCAAGGCCGGACGGCTTTTAAAGAAAAAAAATATTTTTTCAATTTAAGAAAGAACTCAATAGGGCAAACAAATAGGTTTACCGGAAACTTCTGCCATGTGAGTTTATGCGTCAACCCAATCATGTTCGCAGGTGTATTTTATAGTTCGTTGATTGCCTCCATTTTTCAGCGCTTACTAAAAAATATGTAGGAATAATAATAAAACTCTATGATATTTCTTTCTTTGAACTAAGAAATGACCCACTACCGGGCTCACTGAAAGGGATAGAGAAAGCAATTAAAAAATGCAAGGTTTACATCGGAGATATCAGCAAACTAAGAGTCTCTAATGCTGTGCTGCCGAGAAAAAAATGCCTCCCAAAAGTGCACAAAGAGGGAAATGAATTGCCGGAGATCACATCTGTGGATGGGCCTGCGACTAAAATTGTCAAATGGTTAATAGCAATACATTGGACAAGATTCCTAGCAAATATACTATTAAAAACATCATCAACATTCATCAACAAATTGGCAGCTAGTCATAAGATCAGTGAAAGAAACGAGTTTCCTTTGACGTTAAATCACTGTTTCCCAGTGTACTCGTAAAACAAGCTTTGGCTCTGTTGGAGGACTGGTGGTGAAGAAAGACAACAGAACTAATAGAAGGAAAAAGCAAGGATGATAACCAAATAAGCTACTCTGTGCATGGCGGAAAATTATTTCACTTTTAGAGGACGGGTTTTCAAACAAAAGTCTGGAGCGCCAACAGGAAACCCTATGTCACCGTTCCTTAGTGAAATATTTATGGAGTGGATTGAAAGTAAAATTGCTGACGAAGGATGGATGCCTCGTATATGGCTACGATATATGGATGATGTTTTCGCTGTTATTGAAGAGAAGGACGCACTAAGCCTCCTAGGAAGCTAAACTCCATACATAAGAATATGTACAGTTCACAGTTCACAATGGAGGAAGAAAGTGACGGATCAATTTCGTTTTTGGGCTTGACGATCAGAAGGAAGTCAGGCACGGTTGAATTTGATATATTCAGGAATCAAAACATATTCAGGAAAGTACGAGCACACAACGGACCATACCAGCTACATCAAACCATAGCTTCCCGCGAAAAATGGCATCCTTGCGAACGTAGCTACACACCATGTTAACTGTACCATTTAGCAAAGAAAACCAGAAGAGGGAGGAGGAGTTTATAATTAAGTACAGCCAGTAAGAATGGCTATGACCCAAACATAATCGCATCAACGAATAGGAAAATCAAAAAAACAAGTAGAACAGAAGAAACTGGCACGTTTAAGTACAAAGAAAAAAAAGCCGGAACTCAGAGCAGCAATTATCTTTTCTGAGGTGAGCGAACCTTTACGAAAAATGATGAGGACAAATGGAATCGAGTTGGTTACAAGAAGTTCGCAATTTCAACCGAAGAATATGATCACACAATACAAGGACACGGGAAGCGCGGAGTCTACAAAGTCTGTTGTGAACAGTGCGGAAAAGTGTACATTAGTCAGATAAAATGTAGCGTCAAAGTCCGCTTCAACGAACATATAGGGAAAGCACAGTCAGCGATTTTTGAAAGTGATGTTACAGGCGTTCAGTCATCGGTTGCGCGACAAATTTGCGATGGACACAGCATTCATTGGGAAGGTCTAGAGATCATTCAGGAGGTGCGAGACATAAGGAAGCTAGATACGTACGAGACTCTCTGGATTATGCGACAATCATTGGAGCAGAGATTGAACGAGGACATTTGAAATGTTAACTTTACTCTTTTAAGTTTGTTATTGTAATTAAAAAAACAAAAAAATATTACAACCCAGTTCAAATAGGATATTTGTAAAGCAATAAAAAGATCAAGCCAAAAAGCAATGAACCTTTTTAGAGCTAATTACTTTAAGTATATTTCAAAGATAATTTGCAAAAGTAATCAGAATTTTCGATCATACATTAGATAATTTAGATCTATAAATGTAAACCTTGTAGAACTTTAACAAATTTACTTGTTATTGAAACAAAAAGCATAGTGTTTTATTATTATTCTTAAAGGTATTTTATAGTATGAACGGCAAACACTTCATAATGTTCAAGGGTCCAGCGGAGAAGTTTAAAGCTGTAATTTGGTCCTAAGAAGAGTTAAATAGATGTTGCCAGAGAACGTACTAATGGTCTAAGCTACCAGTAAACCTAGAGTTGTTGGTAAGCCAATAATCTCTCAATAAGAGAAAATATATATTTCAGTGCCTTTTCGATCAGTGAGTCCAGATGCTTGCTAATTTGGCAACAATTTCTCTTCATGCGAACAAATCAGCCCTAAATCGTTTTTTTCTTTGTTTGCTAGGCAATATATCAAAAGTAGTAGCAGTCCATATATTCGAATCTGAACCATTCCTTTTCTCTATAACATGCATGCATCACATGCACATTTGCATACTAAATATTCAAAAATATCACGTGTTCCAACTATTCAGTTGAAACATCTTTACTACGCAAATTAGTGGCGAATTTAACGAAAAGGTGACATGTGTTTGCAAAATGTACAAAATAGTTGATTCGATTCCAAACTTAATTGCATTCTATATTTTATATTTATCGCATTCGAAATCACTCTCTAAAATTTTCATTTACTTTTAAAAGCTAAACAAGTCATAATATTGCAAGTTTACCATATTTTCGAGAAATATTATATCAAACCAAAACAATTTATGACATAAAAATTCAATGAGAGCGGTTAATAATTACTGGCTAACACAATTTATAGCTTTCGTATTCATCCGTTTCGAACTTCCATTATAGCATTATTATGCAAGTTAGAGCGCGTGTTGTTCATGCCCCATACACAACTGCAGCAAATTAACAGTCACGTGTGATAAGTTTGCACAATAAAAGAACGAAATAATTAGAAAAGCTGGTATTCGTTATCAATATCAAGCTTATTCAGATATCAAAGCAGTCGGCAAACATACAAGACATGGTTTGACGTCAATAGACGACAGCCTTCATAATTGAATTATTGTTCCCAAATTATTTGGAAAATTATTATCTCGCCGATGTTAACACAGCGGTATCTTTCGAGTTATAGCTAGATTACCCGCCTCTTTTTGTGTAATCAGAAATATTTCCAAATATGAAAATTGACCCCTGCCATTTAACCATCGACGACCTTAAGCTTCATACAGGCACTTGATTGCCTTCTATTATCTAAGTATCTTTTCGCAATCGAGCAATATAATTTATTCTTGGCCGAATTATCAATGGGCACAGACAAATTAGGCATGCTGCCAGCTATGAATGTTGCAGCATAATCTGCTATCTTCATATTTCACGACACTACACGCGGTTCTCCCAAAATAAATGTGGTCTATGCAATGCTCTTAATTTTGGGCCAAGATAAAGTCTGTTCACGCTTTTGAAAAGTGGACTTTGCATCGCGTATACGCGCAATTTAAAAAAAATGTTTCTAGCCACAGTACATCCCATTTCGACATGATTCATAAAAATCCCACACGCGCCAATTTCGACAGTCTCATTGGTGACACAAAAGCTAGCTGATGAGGGGGCTCAAACAATAACGAGACCTGTTGCTCCACACACAACTTACAATCATGGAGATCACATGTAATTCACGGAATTCATACGTCATTAGCTTTTTAGAATAAACACAAGAGTAACCAACAAAAGCTTTGATGATTTTAAGTTATCATGTGATGATCTTCGGACTGTTCTCCTTCAAAACTTTATTCAGGCATAAGCTGTAAGCGTGTGTATAGGGCAAATCATGATGAAGCTGGGACAATCTGGATTATCTGACGCTTGTCTAGGGTAGTTCTATGACATTGTCACGATTGAAGTGGAGCAATCTCTAAGCGATAGCCACTACTTAGCACTGAACTAAGTAGTCTAAAGTCCATAGACTAGTACGCAGTGTTAATGGCACAATAACCGCTTGTTACTTGACTTGATATAGTCATTTGAATTTGCGCGAAATGTTGGAGAGTATGTAGCAATTACAAATTTCCGAAAGGAAAACAAATCAACAGGGTCACCGCCAGCTACTGTTGGTGGCAATTATTTTATTTGTTTGGAGGGCGGAGAAGTTCAACGTTATCATGGACATACAGCGTTATGACTCTAGGTCATAGGGGGAGAAAACTCAAGAGTTTGTGTACGGGAATATTAACAGTTTGAGTATATAGCAGCAGGATTTTTTTTCTTCAAATTTAATTAACAGGTTTTGTTAACAATGTACCCGAAGAAAGTCTAGACATTGTTCAGGCTTACCCAAAAAAAATATCGGATATTTATTTTAACGACATCCACTCGTTCAAACAAAAAAAATCACTATTCCATATTTAGAATCAAAATTACTCTTGCGTGTAAAAGCTCTTTTATGGTTTTCGAATGTTTGAATCATTCCTGGAGCGTTGGAAGTAGGGAGGGAAAACCCACCCAGTTTAGCCGACAACCAGTTCTTTTGAATCGAAAAATCGGGGTTTTCCGGATTATTGATTGTATATTTTTTCATTTTGACGCGGATAACTTCACGTCGAGTGCGAAGTGAAGCTAGCAAATGATCATAGTAAATGCAAAATACTTGGGTACTGAACTGAAGGATCTTTCAAGTTTATACTGTAAATGAACGACTTAGCTAAACAATAAGCTGCCGGCTTGGATTTCAAAATTTTAGTCCCTTGTTCTCAACACAAAGATAAAATGTCACTCAGCTGTTGTTGCTGTTGAAGGTGAAAAACCGAGACCGAAAAACCGGGTTTTTACCCAAAAGCCGCCATCCCTAGTTGGAAGTCCTTATCTGTAACTCGGTGTCCAATTGAATACTCGATCGTGGGAAATTATTCACGCAATAGAACCATAATTCCCCAGATGAATGGCACTAACATCATCCCACCGGGAAAATGTCAGTTATGATCGTTCCGTAATCAACGTAACTGAATTTTCAAAAAAAAAACTAACGATACTGGCCGCCTGAAAACCGCACCAAACTGTAGGTGGGCAGCTCGTTTGACTTTTTTTTTAATTTTTGGAACCTTAATGCGACAATTTATTTTATTTACATGCCTAAACGGAAGAACATGAATGCTTAATTAACTTTCATTACTCAATAGTTATGCAAAGGTGGATCGATTTTCTTAAAAGACAGTGATTTTTTTGTCAAACTACATTCCAATCGCAGCGGAATATTGACAGTTCTAAAATGAGGAAAAATTTTAAATATCTCTTATTAAAAAAAATCCTTGCTTGTGGAAAATTTGTTTCTTGTTGATTTTTTCGACTCCAAAATACAAGACAACATGACAGCAGCTATTATAAGACCACCTACGTTTCCATCGACAAATTTTGTTTTTAAATAACCCCAGACGGCAACACTGGTTATATGTATTTAGTACTAGAACTGCTCTAATTTATTATCTACACTTGAAAGTCGCATCAACTTGCATTGTTCCCATCAAAATCCCTTGTTTGGTCATCATTCACTCAATAAAGCGCTGGTGATAACACATAAATCTGCAATTTTCTCAACTATCATGCTTAATCTACTTGTAATGCAAGCTCTCTATGTTATCTACGAGTATGAGTATTTATCCAATGCATTTCACGGATGCAACTTATAATCAACGCCAATTTAAAAGCAATCTATTGTGTTTTTCAGGCTAGTTGACACCCTGTTGTAATTTTCAAAGGAAATTGCACATCGTTTTTCCCTTTTTCATTATTCTCAAATCGCGAACCACAATTCTAACGTCTATGCTTATCAACTGAATAGTCATGTTAAATGAGGGAAATTCAAGCTATTTAACTTTGGTGTCGTATTTTATCAGTAATTTAGCTTGGTATGTATGACGATGAGCTTTTTTACGCTACCACAATGAATGTGTGAAGCTTATTTAACCAAGCGAAAAATTCTGATGCAATCGGTTGGTAGGATGTTATAATTCGCAAGCATTACTATCAAATAATTATGCCAAGAACAAATTCAGAGGGTATTTAATTCCTTCTGTAGATTAGGAAGCGTAAATTTTTAGCTTTTTTCTTGGAATGTTGAGTTATAGGTTAAGAATTTTTGACCTTACTGGAAATTTCGTTTGTGTGCAGAGTGTACCAGAAGGAAACAATCTAAGCAATATTTGCGTTAAATGTGATCTGATTTTCCGAAACTTACATTGTAATATTTCGATCAATATCGGGGAAATTCAAAATCGAGGATTTTACAAAATAAAAAATCTACTTCTGTGATGCTTTCAGATCTTTCAGTTCGCTATTAAAAATTTTTAGATAACAATTGAACAAAAATAACACAAAATATTGCTGAACCATCGAAATTTGTTTTCTTTGTCTCAAAATAGGACCCTTTTGAAGAGATTATTGCGGTAAATTACTTAGAAACTTGTCTTTTTTCTTTCAGTCGAGAAAACCCGAAGCTAAAAATCAAATGACATCAAATGGCCTTCCTATGTATTAATACTACATTACTCTGAGGAATACGCCAACAGCTGCAATGGAAATAATGCTTAACCGGACGTACCTCGACAGAGACTTCCTAAGAGCAATATGACCTGCGAAGGGGCTAACCAAACATCATCGAACGATTTTTAATCCATGCAGAAACAGACCCCGCCAAGCAGGAGGGTAATAGATAGAATTGAATGGATACAAACATCTCTAGTAGGGTCAATTTACTAGCTAGAGAAGAGTGACAGACGAAGCACGATTGAAGCATCTCGGGAAAGGTGGTCATAACCACTGTACACCGAATAGAAGAATTTATCAAAATGCTAAAATGACAAGAGTCGATATCTTCATATCGCAAAACCTGTAACTGTGAGCGAAAACCCTGAATTTCACAGCCGTTCCACCCTACAGACGGGCATATTGAGACTTGTCTCGCTACCGGCTTCGTTCCTCCAGAAGCATTCGTGTATTTGGACATGAATCAATATTTTTTGATTCTGACGGTATCTCGAATCATATATATAGACGGGCCACCATTATTGTTATAATTTGTTTACGTTAAAAATTAATTATAGCCCGCAATATATTTGGGATTGAATTTTCGGTAGTACTGGGAGGATATCCTTTTCCATTCTCTTCGTATCATCCTTTTAAAGCTCTTTTTGTTCAAATTCGTGAATGAAGTACCTTTCAAATGAGCCCATAGATGCTCTATCGGATTTAAATGCGGAGATTTAGCAGGGCTTTTGATAGTGGACGGAAAATAGTATAGGGTCCAGAGACGGCAGATGTAAGAATTATCTTTGGGATCATTGTCTTGATACAAACTGAAAGACGATGATATCCCCGATTTTCGAACGCTATTTTTCAATTCACGTTTCGAAATTTTTAAGTATGCGTATTTGTCAATTTTTTTTAAGTATGCGTATTTGTTATTTTCTTACTCCAGATACTGCCATTGACACCCACAACATTACACTTCTACCGCCATGTTTTACAGTTCCTTCGGTATTTTTGAATTCTAGCTCTTTGTTTTTTCCTTCCACACAAAAACTCTTCCATTTGATCCAGAAAATTAATTTATGTTTCATCCACGAATATAACATTTTCCCAATATGATAAGGGTTTGTTTATATTGTTTTTGGTAAAACTATACATTGCTCTAATATTTTCTTTCCTTATATACAAGTATGGCTTTTCCCTTGCAACCCTGCCATGAAACCCGAAACTTTATAACGTGTTTCATGCTGTTTGCGTTGAAACTTTCTTAAACACTTTTTTTCGAAACACGGAACTCATGAAGGATTTAGGTTTAATCTGTATCCGAATCCAACCGTGTTCCTTAAATGCAAGGGCTTTTGGGCGACCGCTTCTAGGATTTCCAAATGTTTTATATTGATTATAATATTTTACGATGTCTCTAACTGCTGATTTTGGTTTTCCAAGAATTTGTGCAATTACGTTACAAGAATTACCAGATTTTCTCAAACTTATTATCACTTCCCTCACTTCAATTGGAGTTTCTTTCCTTTTACTTTTCGTTTTAAACATTTTTCACAAATTTCATAAAAATCAAACATGTTTAACAATAGACAGCTATTCACTGACTAATTGAAAAATCGGGGAGTCCCCCTGCTATATAGGAATAAATGCGATATTGCGAACACTATTATGGCCTAAAAATTTTCCCTGTGATATGCTTTTCCCTCTTTCTTTTAGCATCACATTAAGCTGATATTCTTTCTTCGTTTCCTGCATGCTCTGTCATGTTTACTAGCTTGGGAAATTTTCAATGGATGTGATATACACTAGGCGTTCACCTGATGCCATTTAGTTTTCAACATACAGTCTTCCACAAAAGTCAAGGTACAGTGATAAATATCATGAAAATTGTTTGATATTTTTATTTAAAAACCCTATAGTGATAAAATTTTTTTGGTATTACTTCAACTATAATCATTACACTTTAAATTCACGTAAAACAAAACGAAAATTCTGTCGTATTAATATATTATTACATATGATGTGTTGGAAAGTCAATGAATGAAGTCCACAAAAGTCATGGTACACCTAAAGAAAAATGATACAAATTGTAATTATAGTCTTGCATAGTTATTTGAATTATACTTTTCTTAATATTTTGTCGGATATCCTTTCATCTGAATTACTGACTTCAGTCTTTTAGGCATAGAATATACCAATTTTTTAGTAAATTCGCTGCTGATTCTGGCCCACTCCTCCAATATAACATCCTTAAGCTGCGCCTTGCTTGATATCACTCTTTTTCGGATTTTTGTCTCAAGCTCATTCCAAAGATGCTCTATAGGGTTCAAATCAGGGCTTTGAGGCGGTGTAGCAAGCATGCGAGTATTGTACAATAGCCACATTCGAACTTTATGCGCAGTGTGCTTAGGGTCATTGTCCTGTTGAAACAAGAAATCTTCTCGCATACCTAATTTGGCTGCACTTTGTTTCATGTTGTTTCGTAGAATCTCTAAATAAAAGTTCTGATCCATAGTATTTTCGATGAATGTCAGATTTCCAACTCCAGCAGCAGCCATGCAACCCCAAACCATAACACCACCGCCTCCATGTTTTACTGTTTTAATAGTGTTCTTGGGATTAAATGCTTCTCCTACTTTTCGCCAGACCCTCTTATGCCCATTTACACCAAATATACAAAATTTAGACTCATCCGAAAATAAAACATTATCCCAAAACGTTATTGGTTATGCTTTTGCAAATGTTATTCTTTTTTGTTTGTTTATGGAACTTACAAGAGGTTTTCTTCTAGGCGTACGAGATGAAAATCCAGCTTCTACGACAGCTCTACGCACAGTTTCTGCGCTAACCTCCTTCTTATCATTAATTCCAAGAACATCGCAGATTTTTCTACAGCTTAGAAATGGATCTTGTTTTACCATTCGCGAAATTTTTCTCTTGTCCTTTGCACTTAGTTTAGATGGACGACCTGTTCGGGGCACATTTACCACTCTATTTTCCTTCTTAAATCGATTTATCACTTTTTGAATGGTTGACCGACTTCGCAACACTAGTTCAGCTACAGTCTTCCACAAAAGTCAAGGTACAGTGATAAATATCATGAAAATTGTTTGATATTTTTATTTAAAAAACCTATAGTGATAAAATTTTTTTGGTATTACTTCAACTATAATCATTACACTTTAATTCATGTAAAACAAAACGAAAATTCTGTCGTATTAATACATTATTACATATGATGTGTTGGAAAGTCAATGAATGAAGTCCACAAAAGTCATGGTACACCTAAAGAAAAATGATACAAATTGTAATTATAGTCTTGCATAGTTATTTGAATTATACTTTTCTTAATATTTTGTCGGATATCCTTTCATCTGAATTACTGACTTCAGTCTTTTAGGCATAGAATATGCCAATTTTTTAGTAAATTCGCTGTTGATTCTGGCCCACTCCTCCAATATAACATCCTTAAGCTGCGCCTTGCTTGATATCACTCTTTTTCGGATTTTTGTCTCAAGCTCATTCCAAAGATGCTCTATAGGGTTCAAATCAGGGCTTTGAGGCGGTGTAGCAAGCATGCAAGTATTGTACAATAGCCACATTCGAACTTTATGCGCAGTGTGCTTAGGGTCCTTGTCTTGTTGAAACAAGAAATCTTCTCGCATACCTAATTTGGCTGCACTTTGTTTCATGTTGTTTCGTAGAATCTCTAAATAAGAGTTCTGATCCATAGTATTTTCGATGAATGTCAGATTTCCAACTCCTGCAGCAGCCATGCAACCCCAAACCATAACACCACCGCCTCCATGTTTTACTGTTTTAATAGTGTTCTTGGGATTAAATGCTTCTCCTACTTTTCGCCAGACCCTCTTATGCCCATTTACACCAAATATACAAAATTTAGACTCATCCGAAAACAAAACATTATCCCAAAACGTTATTGGTTATGCTTTGGCAAATGTTATTCTTTTTTGTTTGTTTATGGAACTTACAAGAGGTTTTCTTCTAGGCGTACGAGATGAAAATCCAGCTTCTACGACAGCTCTACGCACAGTTTCTGCGCTAACCTCCTTCTTATCATTAATTCCAAGAACATCGCAGATTTTTCTACAGCTTAGAAATGGATCTTGTTTTACCATTCGCGAAATTTTTCTCTTGTCCTTTGCACTTAGTTGAGATGGACGACCCGTTCGGGGCACATTTTCCACTCTATTTTCCTTCTTAAATCGATTTATCACTTTTTGAATGGTTGACCGACTTCGCAACACTAGTTCAGCTATTTCAGAATATGATTTGCTCTGATTTGAATGCAGGTTAATAATTATTTCACGCTCCTTAATACTCAACTCCTTTCGACTAATTTTTTAAAAATTTTATTAAATAAAAGATACACCACGAATACGGACGCGATATTAAAGACAGCGGCCTACGGTTGTTAACTCACTCTGATAATATGAACTTGGGGGGATTCCCCTTTTTACAAATAACAGGCCATTTTCTGCAACTGTACCAAGACTTTTGTGGAGTAGAAAAGAGACATTGCCAACAAAAAATTATTGTCTTCAATGATCATTATTGCCGAATCCCTTTAAATTTATGAAAACTTAAATTAAACGGAACTCGTATTATTACCATTTCATAACTTTTGGTTTTCAAATAAAAATATTGATTCAGTAATACAATTTTCAGTTACCGATTCTCTGTACCTTGACTTTTGTGGAAGACTGTATTTCAGAATTTGATTTGCTCTGATTTGAATGCAGATTAATAATTATTTCACGCTCCTTAATACTCAACTCCTTTCGACTCATTTTTTAAAAATTTTATTAATAAAAAAAAACACCACGAATACGGACGCGATATTAAAGACAGCGGCCTACGGTTGTTAACTCACTCTGATAATATGAACTTGGGGGATTCCCCTTTTTACAAATAACAGGGCATTTTCTGCAACTGTACCAAGACTTTTGTGGAGTAGAAAAGAGACATTGCCAACAAAAAATTATTGTCTTCAATGATCATTATTGCCGAATCCCTTTAAATTTATGAAAACTTAAATTCAACAGAGCTCGTATTATTACCATTTCATAACTTTTGGTTTTCAACTAAAAATATTGATTCAGTAATACAATTTTCAGTTACCGATTCTCTGTACCTTGACTTTTGTGGAAGACTGTATACAATACGAAACGTATCGAACATTTTCTAGATTTTGTTTCGCCTATCGATCAAGAATTTGTTTATCACTAGGCACCCAGGCTTTCATTAGATTCCTCTGAGCAATTTTTGAGATAACTGTACTTTTCGCGGGAAACATACAAAGCCGAGGCAGAAAAGGTCTGCGTTCACTCACCAAATTAGGGGATTTCCCGAAGAACAACTTTTCAGGCGTACTTTACTAATGTTGTCTTGCATCTGTAATTTATTGAGTTTTATTTGAACAAGTGTTTAGTAAAATATTGTAAAGTTTGCATAGTGAAAAAACGTCTTTTTTGGAATGACAAATAAAAAAAAAAAATTGAAGTGTACGAAAAAATTATTGCAAAATTATGGAAGGAGGGAAAAAGCTTTCGAAATATAGGAAAAGTCGTTAGAAGACAATATTCGTCAATTCAAAGAGTTGTAAACAATTTCAAATTGACAAAAGAACTCTCCTCGAAACCCCGTTCTGGTCGTCCATCAAAGCTGTCCCTGAGAGAAAAGCGAAATATTTTCACAATGGTAGAAAAAATCCACGACTGACTTCAAGGGAAATGGCAGCAGAAATTAAGCAAAAGTTCTGGAAACCAATTTGTCCTGATATCATCAGGAAAATTCTAAAACAGGCTGAGTACCATGGACGAGTCGCACGACGAAACCCATTCATTTCCCCGATTAATCGGAAAAAGCGCGTTTCCTTTGCTAAGGAGTACTTAAACCAACCTCATGAAATTCGGAATAATGTGTTCTTTCTGGACGAGAGCAAGTTCTACATTTTCGGTATAAAAGGACGAAAAATAGTCTGGAGAAAATCAGGAACAGCACTTCGAAAAGAATATTTGCTAACCACTGCAAAACATGATGGTGGTGATGGAGTAATGGTTTGGGGATGCATGGCGGCTGCTGGGGTTGGTAACCTAGCGTTCATTGAGTCGATAATGAATAAATTCAGTTACCTTAGCATTTTAAGAAACAATTAAAGTAAAGTACGCGAAACTTCAGCTTGGGTAATGATTATCACTTGCATCAAGATAATAACCCCAAGCATACAGCCGAAATTGTGAGGCTCTGGCTACTTTATAATACCTCAAAGCTGCTACATACGCCACCGCAATCTCCAGATTTTAATCCCATTGAGCATTTATCGAGTCCCATAAATGATTGCACGCAGGTGAAGGCAGACTTTTTCTGCCTATTGTATAAAACATGACAGCATGTTCGGCTAGAAAAAGACAAAACAAGGGATTCCCCGCGTTTCGTGGTAGCACATGAAGATCCACATGCATATACTTGAACCATATGACGTTCTTTCTTAATTTTTACTAGATTTCAGAGTGAATAAAATCATTGAGTATTTTGTCAAGGAAAATATGTCGATGGCACATAAAACGCAAGAAATTAGTCTCAGTGATAGAAAAATATCCTTAAACTCAAAGAAGAAGGCAAATCCTTCCGTGACATAGGAAAATAATTAGGTAGAACCCACTCTAGGGTCCAGTATGTCGTACAATAATTTAATATAACTGGCTCTATAGTGTTTAAGCCAAGTTTTGGTCGCCCAAGGCAATCAACTGAACGCGAGAAGTACAGTATTACAACCAGTGAAAAAGAGCCCAAGAGTACCTGCCTCTCTAATAAGGGAAACCTAAAAAAAAACATTTGGCAAGGATCTCCACGAAGACACTGTACGAAAAATATTAAAAAGAGATGGGTGTTGCGCCCGAGTTGCACGTTATAAACCGTACACATCGGAATTGAATACAAAAAAACGTCGATTTTGTGAAAGAATGATCGGACAACAATTCTGATCCATTCTTAGCGTTAAAATATTGTGAGAAAAACTCGTCTCAATGCTTAACGGTACTTTTGAAAGTTATTATATGGTTTTCTGTCACTATATGTATATCACAGTTGAGTAGGGCACAGGAGATGAGCATTTTAGTCTCTACCCACGAAATAGGTTTCTACACTTTCATCGAAACTCCTTATCACTTTCTATGGTGAAAATTTTTGTTTGTAAACGTCTTCATAAATTAAAAGAAAGAACTAAAACATGGAATGCGAGATCTGACAATTGCGACATCTTAGAGAATTTACTGAATAAGCCACAAAGCAGGACTTAATAAGCAATGATAATCATGCTTATAATCTGCAAGTGAATTTAAAAACCTTTCTATCGTTACAAATTACTTTCCACTTAAATTCTACTAGAAAAAATATTATCATCATGCAGCTTTCATCATCCATTAAATCCAACAAATAATGCATCAATATATTGTCACATTAATTCATCATTCCATCACGCTTTCATGTGATTAATCTATAATTTCTACTTAATTATTTTTATCAATCGCTGAACTTCAATTAAAGAGTATAGTCACGTTTATCGATCAACCAACGACTTTTTAAAATGTAAAAATAGCAAAAGTAATAACAATAGAAGTCACATGTTAGAGTCATAAAAATTAAAAATTATTTTTCAACTTTCAATTAATTAAGCTTTTAATATCCAATGAACGATAAGAATTTTGATAATCTCAAATTGTTAATTTACTGATTTTTATTAACTGCAGTAATCAATCATTTATAGAATTAGTTAGTTTTAAATTTTCAAAAAGAATACACTCTTTCCATTTTCAATTGTATTTATTTGTTTATGAATATGCGGATTTCGACTGCTACATGCAGTCTTCTTCAGTGCAATGCATGCATGTAGTGGTCGAAATCCGCATATGCATAAACATACAGGGTTATCCATTTCGTGGTTGGGAAAGTATTACCCTGCCATTTGACATCTGTCAAAACTAAATGTCATCCAAAGCGTGTTTTGCCATTTAGAAATATAGATCGTATAGAATAGTCGAAGAACGCGTTTAAATTATTAAATTTTATTATAAAAATGGTGATTCTGCTGTTTCAACATTTAAGGGCTTTACGAGCCGATTACGGTCGACATAATCGACCTACACAGCAAACAATTTCGAACACAGTGAGAAAATTTGAAGAGACTGGATCTGTGATTGATATTGCCTGTGCATCATCGCAACATTCGTTCTGCTGAAAATATCGCTGTCGTTGCTCAAAGTGTGGAGGAAGACCCGAATTTGTCGATTCCTCGACGTTCTCAAGATTTGGGCTTGTGTTACGGCTCATTGTGACGGATTTGGCATTTGGATTTGCATCTCCATCCGTACAAAATCCAACTCACTCAAGAACTTAAGCCTCATGACCATACACAACGCAGAATGTATGCGAATCGGGTAATTGAACAACAAGCCATTGATAACGATTTTTCGAACAAAATTTTCTTTAGTGATGAGGCTCATTTTTCGCTCCGTGGTTACGTAAATAAACAGAATTGACGCATATGGGGCTCTCAAAATCCTCAGGTGATCGCAGAAAGGCCTTTGCATCCGGAAAAAGTGACCGTTTGGTGTGCATTATGGTCTGGTGGTGTTATTGGCCCGTATTTTTTTGAAAACGATCAAGGAAGTGTCAATTATGACCGCTATGGATGTTAACCGATTATTTTTGGAGAGAAATTGAAGATTATGATTTGGAGAACATATGGTTCCAACAGGATGGAGCCACAAGCCACACAACACAGGCTAATCTAGCACTTTTGCAAGAGAAATTTCCAGGACGCATAATTTTGAGATTGAGTGATGTCAATTGGCCCGCAAGATCCTGCGACCTAACACCTTTGGATTTCTTTTTATGGGGCTATGCGAAAGATCGTGTTTACGCGAACAATCCTCAAAATCTTGAGCAATTGAAAACCAATATTCGTGAAGTTATGGCCGAGATATTGCCGGAAATGTGCCGAAAAGTCATTGAAAATTACCTCAAAAGGATTGAGGCCTGTAAGAGGTCCCGTGGAAGACATTTGAATGATGTTGTGTTTCACGTATAATGGCAAGGTTCAATCTTTATATCGAATAAAAAATTTCGCTTCCATCTGAATATTTTATGTGTTTTCTTTAGCTTTACTTTCCCAAGCGTAAAATGGATAACCCTATATGTATTATGAATAAAAATACTAAATTTTTTTTTAAACTCGCGCTATAGAAGTTTTCTTTCATTTATTACAAAAATATGTCTACTAGCACTCCTCTAAAAGCAGCAATTTTAGCTTAGATAATGAAGATTGCTCTCCACTACCGAAATACATTCCTAAGTGCTTGTTTGGAACGTAACTCGGACCCCCCCGAATAAAATTTCTGGCTATAGTACTGGCATTTCTAGCTGATATTAGATTGATTCCATTGTCTTTAGACCAGGTTGATACAGGAAATGCAGCACAGTTTGTTTACAATTTACTTAATCGTGAAATATTACGTTGTGTGGGTTATATCCGAGTTTTATCATGGTTTCTTCATATTCATCCATTTTGGATATCAAAGTTCCATGAGTGGAAATGAAGAAGCCATTAGCGTACTACTGGATTCGAAAACGATTTGCCAGGACTAAGTTCAATTTTTGAACATTTTTTCCTGCAATTTCACTATTCTACTTTTAGTATATTATAAAAACTATTGAAATTCTGTTGTGATTTTTTTTAAGAAATGCAGTCCAATTTCTGTTATCTAGGGCCAAATATTAATTGCCAAAAATGTGTCTAATTTAAAAATTAAATTCGTTCAAAACAAAAGTCTATTTCTTCAAAACAAGTCATAGTGATTACACAAAAACGTTATTTTATGACTCCTTGCAAATTTCATTGGACTATTAAACATTTTATTTCAAAAAAATAAAACCTTTTTTTTTTTTAAATCTAGATACTCATCGTAAAATACCTAAGCGCCTCTTTTAAAACACCTGAACATGTTGTTTCAAAAGATCTAAGACATTTTACTTTAACCCGTCAGAAGGTGCAAGTGAGAATTTCGCTCACGCTAAATTCTTGCCAAACCCAAGGCCCAGTTTAGAGCGTATTTTAATTGACGTATAGAAAATGCATATTTTGTAACTTATTTTTGATAAATCATTTTACATTCAAAGTTGACATTCTCATATGTTTTTTTTTTTTGCTAAATATGAAATCCTCTGAAAACAGCGAGAGCATTTTGCTAGCGTGCGCCTGGCCGTGTTACCCTTTATTGCCCGCTTTCTCATGGGTTAAAAATCTAAACTTTTTGCTTTCAATCCCTTAAAAATCTTAATTAAAAGCACCAACTGTTTATTTTAAAGCATTTCAAAGTTTCTGAAACGTTTTATTTAAAATTAAAATCTGGCAAACATCAACTCAAGTGTGGCGGTTATAGTCTTTTAGAATAAAACTGGTTAAGTTCATATTCGCAAATGTTGAGTTCGACTCCTAATAAGGGAATGAACAAGTATCTGAGTAAAGATTTCTACTTCTTGTATCGATGTGGCCTATGGAATATTAAACGAATATGCATAATAATCATTTAAAGTTCTATATGGCAAAAGGCGCTGTCTTCCTGAATTAACAAAATGAAACGCTTAAACGCAGTACAAAAAAAACACCATAACGATTGAAAAGAAAAGACAAAAGTTTTCAAATAAGTTGCTACTTTGTTTTAAAATAAGATACCAATTTTATAAAATGTAATGCCTATACGTCTTAAAATCAAATACTCGATGGATTTACATTGTTAAGAAGCTTAAAAAGCGAAATACGAATTAAAGCACTTTCTATGTTTTAAAATAAGGCCAAAAAACACAAACCCTGTTACCAACCAACATCCTAATTAGCTAAAGATTATTTATTTTCCAACACACTAAGCAGGCTTATACATATTCAGAATATATCTACATAATTCATTTAAATGCAATTATGATAATGATGACAAGAAGATAGGATAGCAACCCTTCCAGAAGTATCTTCCGTGGCCAACTACGGTATAATGTTACCTTATGAATGCAGGAAACAACAGATATGAGATATATTATTACAATAAGATTTGATTTACTGACATCTTTTTTAAATTTTGAGTCACTAAGCTTTAAAACATACACCAAAGAAATGTACTTTAAAATCTAGATAAGTTACTGAACAATACCAGACCAAACGATAGACTAATCACAACACGGATCAAGGGTATGATCTCTGCTAGATCAGAATATTAAATAAGCCCTGAGGGGCGTGTCAAAGTGCAACCCTTCTGCTACTTAGTGTTACATTTCCCCTATGATGTGCAGTTTTTGAAACATTGGGAGATCACCGAAATAATTACACAAGAGTAAACTGCCCAAAATTTGTATTCTAGCCTATTTAAAGCATGGATGATCGCCACAACAAAAGTATACTGAAAATAGAAAAAGACAGCTTCCTTTTAATTTTGTGTATTTTATTTTTATTTTTCTTCTCGAAATCGATTTTCGACCGTAATCGTTCGGTCTTCTTCAGCGATTAATTAATTTTTACAAAAGGAAGCTGTCTTTTTCTATTTTCAGTTGGCGTATTTTGTGAAGGCGAAAATGAATTCGATTACAAATATTAAAAGTACACTTCCAATTTGTCCAAACGATTTAGTCAAAGGGCATTAATCTTAAATTCGAAAAATTATCGGTGAATACGCGTATATTGATTTATAGGAATGCAAAAGAAAACTTAGGATCAGGCGGAAGACTTAAATTTTTAAAGATTTGAAATAAAAATTTATCGTTTTTAATCAAAAAAAAAAATTTGAGTAACATTCTTTTATTGCGGAAATTAAATAAGCTGGCACCTTCAAAGCTTGTACAGTCAAAAATAAAATTTAAGGTCCTGTCACAAATTGTGAAAATTTTTAAAGATGGGTCCAAAATATGATAGTTATCCCCAGACATTTTCATTGCAAAGGTATACCAGTGAATGATGCATCAAATGGAGAAAGTCATGACGAATACTCTTCACACATAAACTGAAACTTTGCTATCGGAGGTTCATTTTTAGGGTTTTTTAAAATAATTTTACAAAACCCTACTAAAATCGCGCCTGTCTGTCCGTCCGTGTGTCACAGCACTTTTTCTCGCAAACCGTACAAGCTACAAACATAAAATTTTTTATAAAGGCGTAAAGTGATACCCTCTTCAAAGTTTTACTACAAAAAATGATCCCTCCCCATATAGGGGAGTGGCCCCTGTAAAACAAAATTTCATCAAAGGTAGCCGATATGGGTATCAAATTAAAGGCCTTAATGAGAACTTTTCAAAACAGGGCTTAAGCTAGTATTTTTATCTTCAGGGGGCACACAGGAAGGGGAAATACACGAAAAATGTGTGTGTGTGTGTCCCCCTCGCGATTGGACACCTGTGATCCGAAAAATCTGAAAAAATTATGGAGATAGGTGTTTATAAGTACAACAAATACTCTAGAAGTCAAAATTCAACTTTGTTAATAATAGTATGAACATCGAATTTCATATTTACCCCAATAAAATCGTTCGGATATCCTTAAATTCAATGAAAACCGATTTTACTTAGTTTTACGTAAGGTTCTAATACTCTGCAAGTTTGATGAAAATCCAATCATATTCACAGAAGTTATAGCCATTTTAAATTTATCTAAATACAACAACAATAACACACGATTTTGGTATTTTACGGACTTTCCATTGAATCAGACACTGCAATTTTAATTTGATCTTCTTGAAATTTTCAAATAAGATCAATAATATTAATTTTTTGGGGAACTCATGATTTAAATGATTTTTGTTAGTTTGCAAAAAAGTGACGACCGTCGAAAGTACAGAAGCAATGGATATTCTTATAAACGTGCACATCTCTTTGACATGTTTCTTGCCTTTATTGATGGCTGGTGACTGCATTTCGCACGTTCGGTACAACCCTTCTGACATGACCGTAGGTCTGTTTACTCAATTTGTTTGCTCTAACTCCGTGATAAATGCCAGAGCTGAAACTAGCTGCGAAATGTGAGCATGCTAAAATCAAACTGAATTTATTGTATAACCTACAACGGTAACGATAACTTGATTTAGTTGACTTTACCCTGCGTGCAATGGTCGGAAATTAAATGTTTTCCCGTCAATATCTATCTTCGTAAAATCAATTAAAAGAATCGGGGGAAAGTTCAATGAAAAAATAAACCTTTGGATTGGCCATTATTTCACATACTGAATTGAATTTTTTAAATACTATTTTCTATGGTAGAACCTCATCTTATTGACGCAATTCATTATAAAGTCTGTAAATTAATTATCCCCAAGGCGCCGTAAATACGCAAATAATTTACTCTTACTAAAGCAGTGTCACAAGGAAACAAATTTTCAATGTCGTGCCAAAATAGTTTCTTCTAAATTTAGCTTGATTTTATGCAAATCTTATATAAAGAGAACAGATTAACGAATAAATGCTATGAAGTTGATTCATTCGATATCCAACAAAATTTATGAAACAAATTTTGTATAAATTTATAGAAATCAATTTGTACCGATTGATTCATTTTTTTTTAAGTAAAGAAACATGAGAAGTGGCTGTAAATAAAGCATCCTATCATAGCTAGACTTAACTATCTACTATTTGATCAACCTCTCGCTCTCCATTGCAAAATATCCACTACGAATGACCTCATTAACCGAAAAACTCAAAACACAAATTAGTGACCATGCATTCAAATTGGCATACCAAAGTTCCCCTTTGGAAATAAAAATCCCCGGACAACACTCTTCCACGGAAATTCCATTATGATGATGAGGAGACGCCATGGAACGGTTATGTAACGAGCCGCCAATATCGAAATTCGCTCGTTTTGTCGCACTGGGGCTAAAGATCGCGAGCGAGTACGTCATTGATTTTCGAAAATCATAAAAATAGCTTTTACTACGAACTGTATCTTGCTGTTGCTATGCGGCGGTTAACAAACCAGTGCCAGCAGTGGTTCTTGCCTCATATCACCAACCACATTGGATCAAGTCAGCAGAAGCAAATGCAACTTCGACCAAAACATCGAATTGGGTTTCCAATTTCGTTGGTCTCAAGTTGCTGAGAGCTGCAGTGACTTAAGTTTGAGTATGTAGTTGTTGCTGCAAAAAGCTTAAGAATTAAACCAGCAATGTTGCCGCTTCTTGATAGTCATCTTAGAAGATGGACATTTCGAGAATGTTCTAAATAAATTTGTGAGGGCGGTTTTATATGAGTCTATACAATATTAGTACGCTTATCAAAACTCAAATTAACCCACAAAATTGCTTTTCTAGCTTAAAAACAATTAAATAAACCCGCAAGTGATTTAATTTTTTGGAAATATTTTGCATGGTAACACTTCCTACTGCCATATACCATTTTCGATTAAATTTCTCATTAGTCATCATTTACTGGCAGGAAATTAGTAACTAGCATTTAACTGATATGATAACCCACTCAGAATGATTTTAACAACTCCTTACTCATTGCGGATATTAACTACAGTACAATAATAAAACACTGATAACACCTGGCACTTCCAGGAAAATATTAATTAAATGAATTACCTTTTTCATGAGTTCTCGGAAAACAATAACGAGATCCTCGAACATATCACCGGCTATTGCCACTTGGCTTGAATGTGTCTCCATTTTGTCGCTTAAGTGTATGAATACCACAAAAATTTCTACTTTGAATGCTCCTTGCCACTATACTTTCGAACGTTAACAGCCGTTTTAAACCGTTTCTATTTAAAATCACAGTTCTCAGTCTTTTCAGGATTCTATAGGTATGTTAATATAACAGGATGCTATGTCCATAGGACAAATTCTTGATAATTTAAATAAATTATTTAACGATGTTGCAGAACTTTAGAGTCAATTTCAAAAACGCGTTTCGATTTACTAAAACGGCCTTGAACTGACTTTCTTCGCTATTAAACACCAATTAAGCTGCACTCCACAGAACTATTTTTGCAATAACTTCGAGTGGTCACTTCAAGGCAAAGCGACCTCAAATTTCGCATATTACTTAACCAATAGACAACGGATTTGGTTTTCTTGTGTATTACAGAATGCACTAATTTAACTTTGGCAAAATATTAATATCGCTTCGGCCTAACTGAATACTCGCGTAACTTTTTTGCAACTTAATACTATCAGCGTCACGGATAAGGAAGGTTTCACTTCCTAACACACCGCGATCTCAAACTAAACTGACTTCCTCGCTGCTTCTACAACTCATTTCAAATACAATTTTATCACTTCTGCTGCTGACTCGTGAGTCGCGCCCGCTACACGAAAATTGGCGAGACTACAACACTGGCAACAAACGCGTGACGAAAATAATTTTCCACTCAACCGCGAGCAACAGATAAATTTTGATAAGACAGCAGCCAATTGTTGATAAGAAAGCTCACCCGACCTAGTCTAAACTCAGCAACAGCTACACGCGCCTTGGCATCCAGCCAATTCCTAGTCTCCCAAGTTGATCTTTTGGCCACTTCAGCGTTATCGCAGTTAGTTTCCATGGTGGGAGTGGACTAGGCTGCTCTTGAGTATTCGAAATTCAAAATTTTTGAATGAAGGCAGCCGGAAGTTATTGACCTGGTTGGCGGTAAATATTGTTTTGCAAGATGTTACGCACAGAGCACGATTTATTCGAAGCAGCTGGTAAGGGACGTCATCAATAGGATTAGCAAAACAGGTGTCGGGTCAATATGTTTATGTTTTCCTGGGAATTTTCCGATATTAAGTAGTAAACACATGTTGAGGCATTTCGAACAGGTAAACAAGGGATTCCTCGAAGTTGTGATATGTAGGACCGGTAGGATTTTAGTTCCCAACCCATTATAATAATTAAACCTATTGAAAAGTAAAAACCTCCTACATGGAAAAACTATTATTTTACAACTTTTAAAATAATTTTCTAAAAAGCGACAGAAAATCTACGGATTAAAAACTGGTAACCAGCTCTCCTATGGACGTTGAGTAAAAGCTTCAAATCTTTAGAAAGCACTAGAGCCTATGAGTAATTTGACCACAATGTTTCTGTCACGTGGCGAGGTGACAGAAGCTGCGAGAAGAATCGTCCAAATGTGGTCATGTCATTTTAATTATGAGGGATCTGTAGTGAAATTGGTTTGCATAAAAATGTCCGTAAAGGACTGCAGCGATGTTCTGATGGTTCAACGAGCCAAGTATTAAGGATGGATCAGACTACTACTATATAGTCGCACTACTGTCGCAAGTTACACATGGTTAAATTGAAGCGCGCACACTGCGAATTGCGAAAATGCTGGTCGGCAGCCGAAGGAATTTGCGATTTTTCCTAAAACCAGTTTAGTAGGAAGTTTTTGTGATACTCACGCAGGTGCACATTGTCATGAATCGGCCTTACGCCACTGCCGACTAATATATATGCAAATTGCTACCATATGGCTTCCTATCTAACGTCTGTTTTGATGACTTCCCATCCTACGTCAGTTTTGTCTGGAAGTGTCATGTAATTCTTTTTGTGACGCAGAACAGTTTGCGCCTTCTCGACTTTTGTGAAATTTCACTATCGGAAACGCAGTGAATATTTAGACGGTGTTAAAGTTACGCGATTTCCACCTGTATCGCTAAGCGAATGAGTTTGCTCATGGTGTTGCAAGTAAGGGTTAGAGAAGTTATTCTCGAGTTTCCCATCTTTAATTTGGTTTTTTGTAGTGCCTCTGCCCTGGTTTTGAATGCGCCACCGCTTTCCTTCCCAGGGGACGAAAGTTACCAGCTTCAGTTTCGTTCATGCCTTCGATAAATTGGTTCGGTGAATCTACTGTAGGCCGGTACCCTGTGGCCAAGACTTGTGTGTGCCTCATATTTTTTCCCGGTTTAGTCGCGTGTACAGTAAGTGCAACCCTATTTGCCTATAGTATATGTTTAAATAACTGTATTTCCGAACAGGCGAGTGAGGCTGAACTATTAGGCTTGCTTACACGTGACTTCACAACAGAATTATGGCTTTTCGAAACAGGTCCACGACCCAATGATGGATATAAACGGCGCTGGTTTACTCTAGCTGATCGAAAATTAATGTACCATGAAGAGCCGTTGGATGCATATCCGAAAGGAGAAATATTTCTGGGTCATAATCTGGATGGCTATAGTGTTCGGGTTGGAATGCCATCTGGGGCGAAAGATCAAGGTTATAGTTTCACATCATTGACATCAGAAGGAGTCTACAATTCATCAGCTAGTAGTGAACAGGAACGTGATGATTGGATAGCAATGATTAAAAAGTCTTAGAGAGACCACTCATGCCGCAAGATAGCTCAAGTAAGTCATAACAAAATTTTGTTTTTCTTTCTTGGAAAAAGTAAATTATTCATAATTAATACTACAATATAACACAGAAGTTTCTAGACGAGCATATCCGGTATTGATTGGGCGCGCCGGTTTTCTACGTGAGGAAATATGTCAGTTCAAAGTGTTTAGGATTAATAACTTAAGATTAAAATCAAGAAGAGAAAAGACAGGTTAATTTCGTCTAATGAATAGAGCGTTAAAAAAAATCTGAAAGAAATCAGTAAAATGTGTTGAGAAATATTGGAAACAGATCCTCAAACAAAACCGAATCATTGTTATGACTGATTTATTTTTGTGAGATTCTGTTGAGAAATGATATACAAATCGGGATTCCACAAGCAGTGCGGTAACAAGTGAATCGCCAGAGGAATTACAAAAAGTCTGTTAGCTTTCTCATTTAATTGTTTGATGGAAAAAAAATTTGCACCTGATAAGTTTTCGAAAATTCAGACTGCTCATTTTCCACGCGGTCTTTTACAAGTTAAACATCGCATTATAATTTATTTTAGCAACGATTTTATATGAATTTTAGCTGATTCAGAAAAATGTTTCAAATTTTGTGTTTATCTCATTACAAGTTAGACGATTTCCAGAGGTTAAATCATTTTGAAAATTATATGTTTACTATCAAGCCTACTCCCGAATTATTCGGCAACTGTGTGAAGAAAATCCATCTTTAGTATGTCCTTTTGTATCAATGTTTGCATGAATTGTGTCGTTTTGGTATCGAGCGCTCGATCTGCAACCTATATATTTCAATTATTCCACTGGAATTAAGGTCGGAACCTCTCGCTTTGATTAATTAAGATCTTAACTACTATCGCCGTGAAAGCAGTGTTTTGTTAACATATTTCACATTAATCTTTGAATATCAGAACGCTATTCATCAACCGGCATTGGGTGTCTGTCATAAGCCTACATATTATTCTTTCTATTTTAATCCTATAAGTTTCAACAACTTACCCATAGACATAATTTATCGCTGGTCCCAAACCAAGCTTAAATTCAATATTTTGAAATTTGGTTAGCTTTTCCCAGTGAGATCGAACCTCATCTTTATTGAACTTTATAGCGAAATGAGCTTCATTTTAGTTTAATTAGCCCCTTTCACATTCAACTCAGCAAGTTATTGATTTTAGGTGATCGCATCTACCAATAGTTAGATAATGTTTATAAAAATTTTGTAAAAACATTAGAGAAATAAATGAAATCAAATCCCTAAAGTTGCCATACGAAAAGAAACGAGCAAAAAGAATAAAACATTAAAAAGTAACCTCTTGAAAGAGAAATAAAATAACTTTAAAAAGAAGCACCTAACAAGAGAAACAGGAAACAGGTACTCAAGAGTAAACATATAAATAGATTAGTGTAGTTTCTGCGTAAAATTAAATAAAGAGAAAAACAGAAATCTGCTTAAATAAAATTTATAATACTTATAATACAATTATTTATTACGCATTAAGACAACAACAACAAACGAAATATAAATAATGAAATGTTTCTTTTCTTCCCTGTTCATTATAAGGATTAGTGGCTCTAATTGCCTTACAAGTCTAGTTATTATTTCCGTTTTTATATTAAGGCTTATTTTATTCTTTAGTGAAAATGCATCAACTGTTTTTAAAATAGGTGTTGTAATTATTATTGTTAGTTGTACTGATTCATAATATAAAGTTAAAAATGAATTGCTAGACAACAAGACTTTCCTTTCCAACATGCCTTTCTCTTCCAGCAGGACTGAGAGCGAACGGTAAGTATGCCGTTACGAGGGTAGGGTTGTAGAAATCCACCGATGGCCGGTTTCTGTCGCGTGCGGTACGCGGTACCATCGTTTGTTTTACGTTTTCATTAAAGTAGGGTTTTTCGGATTCGGATTAACGTAGTATATTTTTCGGTACCGCGTCGGTGATAGTCGGGAACGCGAAACTAAATGTAGTTTTCGTTGTTGTCTGAAAAATGCAAGAAATACGGAATAAAGTAAAGTAGGTTTCCTTTCCGTATGTTTGTATTTTTGACGCGTTTGAAACGGGCATGTGAACAGGTGGCCGAGTTGTTGTATTTCGGACTTATTCTGCTCGCGTAAGACCTGCGACCGAATTCCTCTCCGAACTAGCTAGCTAGCCAGCAGCCTCCTTGGAGTATGCTAAGTGTGTCCGGACTTGTTGACCTGTAAGATACAGTCCGTTGTCACGTCCAAAGACTTCACGTCTAGAACCGATGAGAGGTCGGTTCCGATGTCGTTCGAGCGTTTTGAACAGCAAATCATTACATCATTTGGAAATTTGGCGCTGACGTGCATGAAAGTTTCTTGCACAGCGCACAAATAAGTTAGCGCAAGTATTCCTGGCAAAAACGTACCTTCAAATGAGCATACATTAGTTCTGCGCATGCCTGAAGTTCCTTTGCAAATCTTGTCGTAGTGTGTTCATATTTGCGTATAAAAATTGCTCGATACGACAGTCGAATCGCAATGTGGCCGAACCCTTAATGCTCACTGGAAATGACCTAGTCTTGGGACGCGTGTATGCATTAGCAGACTAGCGACTGTGGTGTCCTGGGGCGGGTTCTTTCCCTTAGCATCAAGTCCTACTACAATTTATTTCGCATACACGGATTTGGAAGTTTCTATAAAAAAAAAGCACGAAAGGCCTAGGCTTCAACAAACGACTAATATTGTCCTTCCTACCTACCTTGCCTACTCCCTCGTATGCTATCAGTCGTGCGACCTCGTTTTTGACGAAGAAAATTCTGACCCACCAAAAGAGGTGGGACATTCTGATGGGGTTGTTGCTCCCTCGAACCCCTCCCAGCTATAAGTACGATCCAAATGGTACGAGTCTGCATGTGAGGACTCTATACCGGCGAGAGCCCCTACAACAAAGAATCAAGTTGGGTATACAGACCTACGCTCATGTCAGAATAGATACGAATAAAATTAAGAAACATGTAAAAGACGATTTTATTGGAGAAAATATCAAATTCGAAGATCATACTATTCTTAACAAAGTTGAACGAATTTTGACTTCTGAGATATTTGTTATTGTTATACTCATAAATATCTCCCTTGATAATTTTTTCAGATTTTTTAGATCACAGGAGTCCCTTCACGAGAGAGGAAACAGATTTTTCATGTATTTCCCTCCCTATGCCCCCACTGAAGCAAAAACTGTCAGTTTAGGAAGTGTTTTGAAAAGCTCCCATAAAGAACTTTCATTTGATACTCCCCTGTACTGTAATCATCGATTCATGGCCAATTTTTTCGAATCCTAGAATGGTTACAAAGCCCTTTTGCTAGTAGGTCTCTCCCACCTCCTCGACTTGTTTCACCTATGAGTATTAATTGTAGGTACTCATCTTCAGTCATTCATTAAATTGAATCAAGTGTTCAAAGCATGCACGCATTTAAAATAGCCACCATTTTGTTTAACGATTACTGATACCACTAGGAGAACCGACTCTCAAAGATATTCATGATACCTATCATTCCTGAAATTTCCAGGCAAAACCTAGCAAAGCTGTAGTGTCTGAGTCGGTAAAAAGCGCATATTGTTCCATAGCCATATGCTTCCATAGTAATACAGCGCATATTGTTCCATAGTAATACAGGAATAAGTACCATTCGATCTTTATGAAACTTTCAGTACAGACCAATCTTATAAATAGTCATCTGTGTACTGAATTTTATTAAATTTAAGGGTACCCTTAAGATTTTATTCAAGAAAACATAAATTCGATAAATCATACTATTACTAACAAAGTTGAGTGAATTTCGACTTCTCACTTATTTGTTGTTGTTGTACTCATAAAGGCCGACATTCATGATTTTTTTTCAGATTTTTCGGATGAAAGGTGTCCAATCGCGAGGGGGGGTACGCGAAAAGTTCGTACTTTTCCCCTTCCCCTGCCCCCCTCGGTACCGATAAGGCAATTTTAAGACTTGTTTTAAAAAGATCTCATCGAGACCTTTCTAATTATACCCTATTCGATTACCAATGGTGAAATTTTTTTTAGAGGGACACCTCCCTATATGCGGAGACCCCCTTAAATCCCTTTGAAAATCATTTCCACCCTAGAACATTCAAGAAGTCACCACTTCCGACCTTTCTGCAAAGTTTCATTGCTGTAGCTTCTATAGTTTCGGAGAAAAAGTGCTGTGGCATACAGACGGACGGACACAGGTCGTGATTGCAATAAGGTTTTGTATTTTAGTACAAAACCCCTAAAAACTACAGCCCGATAGCTGGGTGTGCAGTAATTGAGCCTTCCGTACATGCGAACTGCTCGTGAAACCTTCAAGAAAAAATATTGAGGAAGATCGAATTAATTTATGCGATTAATTGATTACTTACTATTCGATAATTATATTAAATAATGTATTAATAGAAAGCAACCACTAAGTTGTGATTAATATTTAAAGAAACCCATCCCGTCCGTGTTGACGCTGTCCATGGTGAAACAGCAGTCGAGTGCCCACTCTTCACACAGCTGGAACTGGAGGAGGCAGTCGTCTCATTGAAAGCGAGGAAGGCTCCAGGTCCAAATGGTTTTCCAGCTGAGGTGTTGCGGCTTGTCTATCACCATTGTCCTGACTTGCTGCTCAGCACATTCCACGCTTGCCTACGGGACGGGGTTTTCCCGGTACGATGGAAGGTAGCGAGGCTCGCGCTGATCAGCAAGGGGAAGAGAAATCCCGAATCGCCGTCTGCATACCGCCCGTTATGCATGCTAGACACGGCTGGGAAAGTGCTAGAGAAACTCATCAAGGGAAGACTCACTGACGCGATTCGTGCTGCTTGGGACCTATTTCCTCGGCAATACGGCTTTAGAGCAGGACGTTCTACCATTGATGCGATTGCAGAGGTGGTGAACGCGGTCCAAAGGGCAGAGGCATATAGTCGCACCAAGCGACGGATCGTCCTGTTGGTGACACGCGACGTCAGGAATGCCTTCAACTCCGCTAGATGGGTGGATATTCTGGACACGCTGGAAAACTCTTTTCAAGTTCCAGAATATCTAATGCGGCTTTTGAGGAAATACCTAACGGACCGAAGCCTGCTCTACGACACGACACAGGGCCAACGAAGGATGGAAATTACATCGGGTGTTGCCCAGGGATCTATCCTTGGTCCGGACCTGTAGAACGTGTCTTACGACGGGCTACTGAGACTTGAGATGCCAGATGAGTCGCGCTTGGTCGGCTATGCGGATGATGTTGCGGCTCTGGTCGCTGGACGCACCGTTGAACAAGCGCAACTTAGGCTAAGTATGCTAATGCACCGAGTGAGGGACTGGATGACTGCTCGCGGGCTCAGTTTAGCACTGGAGAAAACCGAAGTGGTCTTCTTGACAAAAAAGAGAATCCCTAGAGTAAGGATGATCAGTATTGCAGACTTATGAATCGAATCGAAGTCAGCGGTGAAGTACCTGAGGCTACTGATCGACTCGAAGATGAGTTTCTCTGAGCAAATCGGGGCAACGGCTGAGAAGGCTTCTTCGGGAATATCGGCTCTGAGTCGACTTATGGCCAACGTAGGGGGACCCAGCCCATCAAGAAGACGCCTTTTGATGAGTGCTGTAGGGTCAGTGCTACTGTACGGAGCAGAGGTATGGGGCGACGCTCTAAGCAAGGAGGTACACCGAAAACGTTTGGCACAGGTACAGAGAAGAGGAGCACTGAGAATTGCATCTTCGTATCCAACAGTCTCTGACTCAGCGGTGAGAGTTATTGCAGGCGTGATACCTGTCGCCCTCCTTGCTAGAGAGCGCCGCACTATTTACCTGCGTCAAAACAAGGATGCGAGGGAGATGGTTGTCCGCGAGGAGAGACAGCGCTCGCTCGCTGGCAGCAGTCTTGGGTCAATTGCACGAAGGGAAGGTGGACTGCGCGCCTCATCCCGGATGTGAGACCATGGCTAAATCGAAGGCATGGTGAGACTGACTTCTATCTGACGCAGCTTTTGAGGGGGCATGGGTGTTTTCAGTCTTACCTGCATAAGATCGGTAAGTCACGGTCCCGCGATTGTCGGTTTTGCCCAGGAGAGGAGGACAATGCCTGTCACACATTTTTGGCGTGTACCAAATGGATCAGGCTGCGAAGAGAACTCTACACGGAGACGGGAGAGCTCACCCCGGATAATATAGTTGCGGTGATGCTCGAATCGGTTGACAAATGGAACCAGGTGGCACATTATGCGCGGGCAGTCCTAAAATATAAAAGGGACTCACAGCAGCCGGGGGCGCTGGCGCTGGAGGATCGCTCTTCTGGCATTTCCTCTTCCCCTCTCCCCTCCCGCTAGGAAAGGGACTCCCCAGCTTGAAGGCGCCCCACGGCGTAACAAAACGAGACCTGGCCCGAAGTAATGTGTCAAACGGTTCCAGGCTGGGTTCTCAGGTTGACAGGGGAGGTGTTTATTGGGTAGTATAGTCGCGCATGGGAGTCCCACACTCTGTGAATAAATAGCATTCACCTCCCTACCACAAAAAAAAACGCCAGAAACTAAAGAAAACCATCAGGTGAGTTAGGGCGAAGAAAAGCCTCCATCTTAGTCGAGAGAAAATAACTGTTGTGTGCTTCTTTGTTTGCAGTGGGAGTGATGGTAGAAGAAAACAAGGTGGTGATTATCGTCCAATTTTCCATTACCGTGGCGTGCATGCGCCACATGAATCAGTTGAGATATTGTGAATAGCATAGGTTACCAAAGCAACAGCTCTCTGCTACTGGCGAACTTTCGTCCACGGATGGCAACTGTCGAATATATCATCAGCGCCGATTTCAAATCAAAGGCTTGGACAGCAGTGGCGATTACTGCCAGGTATTTAGGGGCGAGTTACATATATTTTTTTATTTTTCTGATGCACTGAATACTTTAGTCAACACAATCCTGGAAGAAAATATTGACCATAACAAGGTAGATTTTGATTTCTTTGTACTCGGTGAATATTTAAGAACGAGATTAGAAGACCATTTGAAAGAAAGGACAATATCATTCGAAGATGTAATTCAGATTGAGTTTGTTAAACGCTACCCAGCACCAGAACCAAAGGATTGTTTGCTTCATGACGATTGAGTATCGGCGTTAGGTGACTGCACCGCGATGGAGAATGGCTGTCGTGCGTGGATGTTTTACTGTGCATGAATTAATTTTTCAATAAATGCTATACTTGAATATTTGAGGTGTTAAAAGCTAGTTCAATAACATGGATCTGCCTAATCCTCCGCAAGACAACAGTTTACGGACCATAATTATTAAATTGACGGAGTTCGTGGGTCGCAATGGACCCGAATGCGAATCCATCACTAAAGCCAAACAAGAGGGAATCCAAAATTCTACTTCTGATACGGAGGACATTTACGACTATTGCCGTTCAAACAAAATATAAATTTGTTTTACTGTGATTGATTAGTTTATCAAAGTGCAAAATAATTTGCAGTGCAAAGCTAAAGTAGAAAATTTCAAGTTAAATGTCAACTTGATTTCGCAAGAATTAATTGTGTGCCTCCATAGACAGACATTGTTTGAGTTGGTTTTGTGGAAATTGCTGACGTAATAGTGGACGCCACACTCCAGTCTCAGCACAAGGGATATAATTTTACATCTAAGACCGTTCCTAAGTGGCTCTTTCAACGATGGCTAAACTCCACTTAACCAACTGGAATTGCGGACTCAAATTTTTGGCGTGACTTGAGTTGTGACTCCACGTGTGCGCTGGCAGAAAATTTATGCATTTGACTGCGATGATTCTTTTGACACATTAAACCCAACGAACATATTTATCGTATTTTGGAAGTAAAAATTCTGGTGGTCTGTTAGCGCCGTGAAGCATGCGCTGACGTTGGGACGTTCTTAGTCGCAACAGTATCCTGGATAGTGGCTTTGTTAATTCTCTACATCATATGGTAGCGCGGTGACGATTACTCTCGTGGTGCTAGACTTCACACCGAACTTCGATGGACTCAATTTTAAGAGTAAACGTATAAGAAAACAAAGAAAACTTGAGAAGAAAAGGATAAAACAAAAAGGGGTACTTGTTGTAAGTCTTAAGTGGATAATCAATAAGTGTTGTTTTATAAACACACATGAGTAGAAAAGCAAACGACTTCATTTAATGATCCAATCACGTGAATCACTATTAGGTGTACTTTAGTTACAACTTTAGTCAGTAGTTAATTCTTATTGTAAATTCAAAACAAAATTAAGTCCAAACGTATTCGCTGTGAGTTTTAAAATTTTTGATAGGCAATTGTACATATTTGAAAAGGTTTTAGCCCCTAAATAATTTTAATTTTTCATTACGTTTTAAACTATTTTATCTAATAACGGTGAGAATATGGGGTGAAGTTTCGAACTCAGAGACAGTTATTAGCTGTGAATTGATATTTGCGCCTTCAACCAACCGATAGGAAATCATTTAAGAAGTTGTTTTAATCTAAACAACTTAAACGTGCTTTTAGTCATCTTTTTAGTTCTATCGTATCTAATTAAAAATATTGGAATCGCATTTAAAGTTACAGTAGAGATAGAACATTTTAGTTTGTAACTGATATCAAATTATTAGCAATGGAGTTATGAACTACTCTATTAAAAAACATATTCGTTTTGATAATTTCATATGAGCATTCCTACAGTAATATAGTTTAATTTATTAGAAGTTTTTACAACCAATTTCACCAGGTAATACGTCTCAAAAGAATTTCGATAAATATTGTTTTTAAGTTCGAGTTAAAATCCTAGAAATTGTGAATAAATTTTCCATGAAATGAAAAATTCTATGGTACCATATAATTGAAAATTTTTTTGTGGGCATGGAAAAAAAACGAAACTGAAACGAACTTGGATATTTTTTTTATAATTCTGTTAACGTAATGTAAAATTAAATATACATATATTCACTATTAATTTAATCAAATGAATAAGGCTGAAATTAAATTGTGATAGAATGAAAATTATCAATGAAAATAATAAGCTCAACATGAATTGCTAAACTTTAAAAAAAATCGGTGTTTCCTTTTCTCTCGTCCGGACCGGGTATATCAACCATAACGATGGCAGGCTCCTTCGCTGATATGGGCTAGCCATCGGGCGTGCTCCACCGTTTTGTCGCTTACCATGGGCTCTTGCCGGGTAAAGTGGCCTTCCGCTCGCGTGTCTTTTATGTGTTATGTGATTTCATTGCATAACTCTATAGCATACATAAATTGGTTACGTTTGAGCTTCTCATTTGAGCGAAAGAGTCACACAAAGTGCTTTTGTATGAGTTTATCTCTCAAACGGGAAACACATGGCCACGTCTACGTTGGGATCTTGATTCGGTTGGGAGGGTGCGAGGGTGCACCACCTCCATCTGTATGCCCCACTCTTATTAGTGCGCCATAAGAATCGTCGGGTAATGACGAAGCCCCCTTAAGTTCGTCTGTCTTCCCCAGGTCCAGTTTGTCTTTTTTCGTCTGCAATGTTCAACCCTTAGTTGGTGACCTCCTTTTTTTCGACTTCGGTCGACTTTTTTTTGTAACCCAAGAATTCGTGAATGCGAAATTCTTTAGTAGTGGATCCTTGTGCTGGGGGAAAGAACCCGCCTCACGACACCGCAAGGCTAGCCTGTCAGCGCGTTCAGACGTCCCCAGACAAGGCCCATCTCGGCGGAAAGGACAGGCATGACTAGACAAATAAAGCGATGCTGTGTGATTTCATCGCCAACGTCGAAAATGTGGCGGAAGTACTGTATTCGGAAACGGAGGCCGATAATCTCTTCCAAGAACGATGGTCGCAAACTATAATTACCGCCCAGTGACACGAAGAAGAAAGGCTATTTCGAAAAGCGGGAGATGTTTTAAAAAGAATACAATCTGCATGCGACTCCACAAAAATCAACAAAGCAGTCAAGATTGGGCTCCTTGAACTAGAGGAGCTCTTAAGCCGCATAGGGCATTATCGAAGGAGCTGGTTAAAGGCCGAAGAAGAGCAAAGGGCTAAAGAAGCGCTGGCACCATTAAAAATCAATAAAAGAATGGCATCTAACCCAATCGAAGGGGATCGGGATAAAAGAAGGAAGGAAAAGGCAATTGATAGGCGTGGAACGCCAGATCAGGGGTTCCAGAAAGTGCCGGCAAAAGGAACGCTGAAAGCTGCTAAAAAAACTCTTCCAAAAGTGCCATAAAACAAAGTTCGCACGACGCCCAACAAGAAAAAGACCTGAAGCGAAACAGGAGGGAAATAAGCCCCGACGAAGCTCCGGGCAGCAGGCACAGCTCGTAAAACCCCAAGAAGGTCGATCCTGCGCGGAGGTGCTGTGGGACATCAGGGGGAACGTAAGGCCCGAAGACACCAACACTGCTATTAAAGCAGTACGACCAAGGCGGTCAGGCCAATTTTATGCTGCTGAGTCAGCAATACCATGATAAGAGTTCGGCATCATGGTATCCTGTTAAAACTGGTACTGCTGCCATCTGGGTTCGAAATAGTGATTTCCAGCGGAGAGCTGTGGATGGGCGATGGTTTTGTGTGGGTTTGAGGCTCAGGGACCACCTTCTTTAGTGTGTAACTAACGCCGAACGAATCGATATCATCTTTCCAAGTCAAGCTTAATGCTTTGGAGGGCGCTGCCTCGAGCACAGACGGAAACGTGCTCGTCGGGGGCGACTTCAACGCTAAAGCAATCGAATGGGCCATGCCTCAAACAGATCCGTGGGGAAAACGAATCCTAGAAATTGCGGCCAGGACGGCCCTCGTCGTACTAAACACCGGAAATACGCGAACTTTCCGCCGTATTGGCTTTGAAGGGACCATACCGGACGTGACATTCGCCTCGGAGCCCTTAGTACGGAGGATACGCAATTGGAGAGTATCATCAGTGTATTCTGCTTGAGATCAGCGATGTTGTCTCCCGACGTCCGTGCTCTCGGCTTTCTATAATTGGATGGAACATCAGAAGGATCCACGTCAAGAGGTTTGTCGAGGTGCTCCGCAGCCGGGAGATTCGCTGGGGACGGAAGAACTCGCAGCTCAAGATGTGGTGAGCATCATTACGACTACTTGCAACGGTTCTATGCCCCGTCGAAAACCCCGAATGGACAAAACCCCAGTGCACTGGTTGTCAACTGAAATCGCTGAAAAGCGAAGGAAGTGTCACAAGCTTCGGCGTGAGGCTCAACGGGCACGGAACCGTGAAGAGTCATGAAACCGGGTGGTGAGTCGGCCAGGAAATGCCTTCGCAAATCGATTAACAACATCATGGCTCACTGCTGGCAAGATCTAGTGGACAAGGATCCGTGGGGCCTTGGCTGCAAGCTAGTTATGCGGAAGCTTGGTGCCCTGCAGGGACCTTGTATACATGATGCGGAAAAGATTAGCGAGATAGTGCGGGCACTCCTCCCCACCCTTTATGTCCGTGTTGACGCTGTCCATGGTAAAACAGCACTCTTCACACAGCCGGAACTGAAAGATGCAATTCTTTCACTGAAAGCGAGGAAAACTCCAGGTTCAGATGGTCTTCCAGCTGAGGTGTCGCAGCTCGTCTATCATCATTGTCCTGACTTGCTGCTCAGCACATTCAACGCTTGTCTACCGGACGGGGTTTTCCCGGTACGAAGGGAAATCCCGAATCGCCGTCTGCATACCACCCGTTATGCATGCTAGACACTGCTGGGAAAGTGTTCGAGAAACTCATCAAAAGAAGACCCACTGAGGCGACTCGTGCTGCTGGGGACCTATCTCCTCGGCAGTACGGCTTTAGTGCAGGACGCTCAACCATTGATACGATTGCAGTGGTGGTCAGCGCGGTCCAAAATGTAGAGGCATGTAGTCGCACCAAGCCACGAATCGACCTGTTGGTGACACTAGACGTCAGGAACACCTTCAACTCCGCAAGATGGGTGGATATTCTGGATACATTGGAAAACCTTTCTCAAGTTCCTGAATATCTAATGCGGCTTTCGAGGGACAACCTGAAGGGCTGGAGCCTGCCCTACGACACGACACAGGACCAACGAAGGATGGAAGGTACATCGGGTGTTGCCCAGGGATCTATCCTTGGTCCGGACCTGTAGAACGTGTCTTACGACGGGCTACTGAGACTTGAGATGCCAGATGAGTCGAGTTTGGTCGGCTATGCGGATGATGTTGCGGCTTTGGTCGCTCGACGCACCGTTGAACAAGCACAACTTAGGCTAGGTTTGCTACTGCGCCGAGCGAGAGACTGGATGACTGCTCGAGGTTTCAGTTTAGCACTGGAGAAAACCGAAGTGGTCATCTCGACAAAAAAGAGAATCCCTAGAGTAAGGATGATCAGTATTGGCGACTTACGAATCGAATCGAAGTCAGCGGTGAAGTACCTGGGGCTACTGATCGACTCGAAGATGAGTTTCTCTGAGCAAATCAGGGCAACGGCTGAGAAGGCTGCTTCGGGAGTAATATATCGGCTCTGAGTCGACTTATGGCCAACATAAGGGGACCCAGCCCATCAAGAAGATGCCTCTTGATGAATGCTGTAGGCTCAAAGCTAGTGTGCGGACCAGAAATATGTATAAGTGATCGCAAACGCCTTCATGGGAAAATGTAAGAAATCGATTGAATCAGCTAAATATTGCCCTGCCTAGGAACTTAAATGGGATGCAAGACGATGAGCTTTCATTTTCATTAGATGGGCAAAAGATTCCCCTTTCATTAAGTATACGTACATGCAAACACAACAACAAATCGATTTTCCACATGAAATCTTAGTTCTAAGTAGATAGCGCTTTCACGTTTTGTCTCGAATGGAAACAAATGATGATAAACGCGCTCTCTATCTTGTGCAGGTTTATCGCTTGTTTCATTCAAACATGTTCCCTCTCTTTTTATTTGGCTGATTAGCTGGTGAACTTGCTTGTTAGTCTATATGCTCTAACAGGCTTGAACGATTTTTTTTTATGCAACTCGTAAAACCCAGAACTATCTCCATGCCGATGCCCGGTAGATTCCTGTTTTGTTAACGCTTGTATGTGTTGTGTCGCAGAGCCGAATGCGAAGTGGTCATCACACATATCTTTACACAAAAATTATAATATATTTTTAATGAAATTATAAAACAAATTCAACAACGAAAAAAATCTCTCTCTTGTATAAAATTTATTCTATAAACATGAGCGACATGGACCCTTCTCCGTCTGCCAGAGTTACACACATTGCATATGAGGAAAGGCTATATTTGTTCGCAGTCTTCTCCATTTCAATAATTAATAGCTTCTGTAAGATCGAAGTTATTTTCCCAAACAATTTTGCTTTGAGATCTTTCAGTATAGGGCATATGGCTAAATAATGAAACAAGTCTTCATTTACCCCTTAATTACAGCGAGAACATTTTCTTGCTCCTTATGAATGTGTCATATTACAATTTAAGTACGAGTATATTAATTCGCCTCTCAGACCTGAACATTGCTTTTATAAGTCTTGCTCCATATTTTTCTGCCATATAATGGTTTTGCCCTAAATCTAATTCTAGGTTTTTATACTGGCTATGAAAGTTAAATGGCTGTGCCCTCTTTAACCTACATTTTTTAAGTATTTTTCTAGTTCATCTAGTATAACATCAGCTAAGCTTGGGGAGTTGTAATTTAGCCTACAAACTCTTCCAAATAAAATTTTATTTTTTCCCACACCGAAATATTTTATCTTTAAATACTTCTTTTGCTAATATTTTAGGCAGCCTCTTATAAGGTAGCAGTAACACCTTTTTGATGTAGTTAAGGTGTATTTTCGTGCACAAAATGGATCAGGCTGCGAAGGGACTTCTACAGGGAGACGGGAGAGCGGTGATGATCGAATCAGTTGACAAATGGAACCAGGTGGCACATTATTCTCGGGTAGTCCTAAAATATAAAAGGGACTCATAGCAGCCGAGGGCGTTGGGGCTGGGGGATCGCTTTTCTGGCACTTCCTCTTCCCCTCCCCCCTCCCGCTAGGAAAGGGATCCCCCAGCTTGAAGGCGCCTCACGGCGTAACAAAACGATACCTGGCCCGAAGTAATGTGTTAAGCAGTTGCAGGCTGGGTTCTCAGGTTGCAAGGGGAAGTGTTTAGTGGGTATTCCAGTCGCCTTCTCGCGAGCATGGGAGTCCCACACTCTGTGCGTAAATGGCATTCACCTCCCAAACACAAAAACAGGTGAACTTTCAAAGTATGAAAAAATATTGTAATCCAGTTTGTTTCCATATCACCTTACCTTGGCCTTCAGGATTAATTTCCTCTAATCATCACGGTTATACAACCTCGCTCGCCAGATGATCATTCCCAACAAGGAGCTGCTGTCAGCTCTTTTGGGTAACCGGTTGTCTTCCATTCTTTCTATATGTCCCCCCATTGTAATCTACGTCACTTTATGTAAGTAGGTACAGGTGGTTCGTCAAAAGTTCATATAACTCATCGTAGTAACGTAGTAGTCTCCACTTTGTTTCTTGTTTCACTAGATCGTAGATTGAACACTTTGCGTTCAAATATACTACTGCCTTTCGGATTCGCTGCTCAGGGTCCATGTTTCAAGCTTATTTTATCTAAACACATCTCTAGACCTGAGAATGGGGAATATGGAGTAATAGGCTGTATTTGCAGCGCCGAATCTCGTTCTGTTCGAACCCTCTTCTATTCAGGTTGGCTCCAAGATAGGTAAAATGATCCACACTTTCAAGGTTATGGTTTTGTTAGACTAGAGTGTTCTTTTTCGTTAGAGTCATGAATTTACAGAATCAGAAATGCTCCTTTGGGATCTCAGATTGATCGTGCCATAATATTGGCGACATCAGCACAAATCGCCACGTGCTTGAACATACATATAGCCACAGGGTAGTCGGTGGAAGCTTTATTGCAAAAGTCCTTCAATAGGGCAAACAGAAAACGAGTCCGGGAGAATACTGTCCAGCTGAATACTGTTAATACACTCAAGTTCCGTCGCTGAGGTTGTGAAGGAACCATACCAGACGTGACATTTGCCTCGGAATCTCTACTACCTCGGGCACACAGTTGGAGGACTGCTCAGCCAGTAATCATCAGTACAGTTGGTTTGAAATTGGTGATGGTCCCACCCAACGCCTACGCCTTCGAGCTTCCGCTTGCGGATGTAATATTCAGAGGATGGACATTGAGAGGTCTGAGGAAGTACTCACGTCTGGAAAACCACTGCTGGAAGATTTGCCGGGTATTAGAGGAGTGATAGCTGAAAATGTGGTTAACTCAACTATGACAATCACCGCGTCTGCTTGCGATTCTTCTATGCCCCGCCGGAGAGCTCGACATATAAGCCGCCAATATACTAATGGTCAACTGATATCGCTGAACAGCGAAGAGAATGTCACAAGCTTCGACGAGAGGCTCAACGTGCAAAAATCAGAAAGAGGCGTGCACACGATAAGCGGCTTACAGGACAGCCAGGAAATACCTTTGCAGACTGATCGACAGCAGTAAGGCTCGCTGCTGGCGAGATCCAATGCACGATGTGAACAGGGATCCTTATATTCTGGGATACAAGCTAGTCATGCGTAATTTTGGGACCTCATAGACACCCTGCTTATTGAAGCAGAAAGGATGGACGAGACAGTGAAGACGCAACAACAAAACACA